>OX457028.1:60918705-61518705 GCA_949752745.1 Protula sp. h YS-2021 | reverse complement strand
AGGAGGAAACATTTTGGAAAATAGCTAAAAAAAGTTTTAAATTGCAATCATGTGGCCATTTATTATTATTATTTTTTATTTTTATTTTAGTTTTTAAATCTTTCAAATAAAAAAAAACAAGAAAAGAAGACCTAATGAACAATCGTATAAAATTTGAAAGGAATATGATCTAAATTCAGGGAGAAGAATCCCTTTGAACAGTGGCTATCAACCATTTTTATAACGCCGCCATTTACCAACTTTGGCCGATCACCAAAAATACCTTTTTAAAGACAGGATCACCTCATGCAGTCGAAGAACCATTTTAGGCCAAAGTTTACAAACGTACATACGTACACACGCCTGATATGACTAGATTAGCCCGAAAAAGCTGGCTGGTTTCAGACAAAGATGACCTGGCCAGGTCTACAAAATTTGGCGCCAAAAAAAGTCGACTTGCTGGTCGGGTGTATAAAATTTAGACAGAAAAAGACAGAAAAATGCAGTGAAAATAATCTTTAAGAGGATAAATTTATCCTACAACTTGGGGTCACGCCTTCGGCCCTCCCATTTTCACACAACAAATATTTACAAAAGCTTCAAAGTAACAACTTATGAACTGATAATATACGTTTTATATCTTAAAAAAGCTTGCTAAAACCAATAAACCATATTTACCAAAATAAAATAAAATAAAACAGAATTTTGATCAATGTCAGGTCACTGAAATTTTCAAATTTTTTCGATAAAAAAACTTGATATCATTCGATGTTATAGTATTTAAAACTTGGGTCAGAATCAAGACTATTTTTCTTGCTGGTTTTACGTGTAAGCAGTGCACAGCGAAATGTGACGACATCAGAAATGGGGCGGAAATGACGACTGAACAAACCGACACCGACTTGCCCGTAGCTTCTGTTTTAAAGACAGTTATTTATAACTTAATGCCACGTAGTTAAACTTAAAGACGTGCAACATGATTAAACTCTTGAAAACAGTGAAAGCTCTGGATAAACAATTTTTCAACTTAACCAAAATATTAACTACACGTGTTCTAAACAAAATGTACATTTTAATTCATGCTGTTCCTTGTGCTTAGGCCAGATACTTTTTACAAAATGGACAAAATAAGACTTCCTTAAACCTGTATCGTCGGTTCAATGAACAACATGGCGAATTAAGCGATATGTCACTGTAACCGATACTAATAATATCGAATTTTGTTGAACTATTAAGTTCTTCCCGGGAGAGAAGGGGGCGGTACTTAATATCACATTTAGTACCATGCGTGTCCAAAAAATGCCGGGAAACGTGGGTAATTCTGAGGCCAGTTGCGGTCCGCGCAGAGTGAAAATTTCGTTAGAGTGGTGTTATTTCAAAACTACTCCGCGTTTGATTTACAAGAATGTCCAGAGACATTGTGACCAGTTGAGATCTAGTGAATCAAGTATCAACAGGCTTGTGTGGCTCGTTGGCTCGTTATGTTTTAAAAACCGGTAACTGAAAAATTTTCGAAGCCTGACATTTGCCTAATTTCTGGCGGACCTAAGAAAAGTAAATTTCAAAGAGCCCTAACGTTGGACTACACCTAAAAATTGGAAGCAATCTGACTAAAAATTATTTGCAGAAGAACTATTTTGAAAATCTTGACCCCTAAAACATTTAAAAGGTGGCATGAGACCAATTTGTTGAGGTGCACAAAAAAAAAAATGCAGCAGGCAAACAAAAAGACTTAAAATGCGGCCAGTCGGCCAAATTTTGGAGAATTGCCAAACACAGTAATTTTTCGAAACAGAAACATCTAGAGAACATTCGTGCAAAATTTTCAAGGAATACCCTGGCAATTGTTGGAGAAGAAGCATTTTGAAAACTGGCTACTAATAACTTTTTAAATGCCCCCAATTTAGCCAATTTTTGGCGGATCGCCAAAAAACGAACTTTTCAAGAGGACCACCTAGTTAACATTTATACAGAATATGAAGGCAGTCTGATCCAAGCTGTGGGAGAAGAATCATTTTAAAAAATGGCTACCACCCCCTTCCTATTTGGCCAATTTTTGGTGGATAGCAAGAAAATTAAAGTTTCAAGAGATAACAGGCTAGTGAACATGTTGAACTTGGAGATAATCCTATCACAATTGTTGAATAAGAAGTATTTTGAAAATTGGCTAGGAAACAATTTTAAATGGCCTCCATTTGGCCAATTTTTGGCGGATTACCAAAAACAAATTCAAAACAGGCCTATCTAGAGAACATTTGTACAAAATTTGAAAGAAATCCACTAAAAATTGGGGGATCAGAAGCATTTTCAGTAAAAATTTTTATACATACATACACACGTGCCTTTGTACATGCAGACGACGGATGACAACTGATGTGACAAGAACAGCCCGACGAAGTCTCCAATGGGTAGGGGGGGGGGGGGGGGACATCATGTAAAAATTTGCACTCCACGTTTACGGGTAGTTTTAAAGTCATGGACACGCATGGTAGCCAGTTAGTGCGTGAGTTTCCCCCCTAGGTAAATTCTGTGGTAAAGATGTCGTTATAACTAATATGTCGGATAAACCAATGTTGGATTAAACAGGTATTCGCTTCTTTTCCAGGCTACACTGGAAGATCGAGATACAATCAGGGCGGAGGGGGGAACTTCATGTGTCTGCCGAGAGATCCAGAGTTCCCGGACGGAGCCGCGGAGGGATACCAATCCCAGGCGTACATATACGGCACTGAGTACCGCTCCCACGACTCAACGATTCTGGATCCGGATCTGGATAAGAACGACATGCCTTGTGCGGTGTGCGAGGTCAGAGGTCGAAGCTTGCTGCTGATGATTGCCGCCAAGTTGACCTGCCCCAGCGGCTGGACTAAGGAGTACCAGGGACTTCTTATGGCGGAGCATCACACTCACCGCCAGGCTGAGTTTATATGTGTGGCTGATGGCATGGAGACGCTCCATGGTGGTAGTGATGCTAAGTTTGGTGGACTGCTGTATGTGGTTGAGGGCGTGTGCGGATCACTCCCGTGCCCACCTTATGTCAATGGTTTGGAACTTGGCTGTGTTGTTTGCACCAAATAATGATCGCATACTCTAAAGCGATACCGATAACGTACCTGTGTACTCTTTGCCAAAACTGACGAAGTACTGAAGCTTAAATATTTGTCTACCAGCAATAAACCTATCATATTGATAACTCCGGCTGACGATTCTTTTAACCGGAAGTTGGACACACGATTGAAAACATTTTCATATTTTCTTACTCATCTTATTCATTATGAAAGGGCAAATGAATAAAACTGATCGAGCTCAGCACTATTTTATCACAAAGATGTTATTCTTATGAAATAATTCGCACAGTGAAAAAACAACAACCCTTAAGGCAGTACTGCATACCAGGATCACCGATGCCTAGGCCTTGAGAGGAAATCCACTGAAATGTTTTCAAAAACAGGCTTTAACTCAGACAAAATGTGTGATTGCGATCTCGGCTCAATTTATTGGAACGGCCTCGTATAATTACTGCAACAGCTTTTCCTGCATTTTTCCTAGATTTAATGGTTCTTCAGCCCCCCCCCCCGCCCCAACCCACCCCCATCACCTCTCCCCCGCGTCCAAATTCTTTCACATAGCAACCAATTATCTCTAATTTGTCTTTTACTGATTATTTGACTGGATTGCGTGTGCGACGGGGGTGGGGCCGAGGGGGGGGGGGGATGGGGGGGGTGGATTTTTCAGTCAAAAGCTAATTCGTATCAAAACAAATTATAATGAAAACGGATCTAACGAGACAAAATCCTCACTTACAGCAACTAAATGCGTGACATATTTGATCCAGCATTCGTTTGATGAAATGCAGAAATTCTTAGTCTCGATAAAAGTTTCCAGTTTGTTTGTGAAATCCGCCTTCCATTCAAACCTAAAGAACGTTAGAAATTACCGAATGTGCATAACAATGTGCGCTGGATTAACAAAAAAAGAAAAATAAACCTGTGAAAGAAAACCATATTGCAGCTTAAGTAAAGACATTACCCGACATTTTTAGGCCCCGACCGATGATTTGGTAGTGGGCAGGTGCAAGTTTTTTTTTAGTTTGACCCAATCTCAAGGTCACATTGGCCGCCATCTTGGATTTTCAATTTCGGTTGGGGGCTGCGCTCTCTAGTTGGCTTATTTAAAAAGATTTCCCTCACATAAACGCTGATGTATTTCATTCCTTTCGGTAACTTATTCACATTATTGGTCATTCTGCATTATAAATATAATTCACCTTCAATTTTCCTCCAGCTAGGCCACTGATGACAAACACTTTTTTTTAATAATTAACTTATTTTCATCATATGGAGCTTTGTATATATACATATATATAAATCGCACAAATCAAGCACAGCACCACGTTACAGTTCGATCATTTTTCCAATTTCAATTTCCCTCAATTCCTTAGTTCTGACTTCAGCTATTGTTTGTTTATACCATTTATAGAGACATCGTACTATAATCGATCGTTACATAACTGACCCTTGTTGGCTGAGGACGTACAGAAGAGCCAGCGCGGTGAGTGACACGGAGGACCATTCAGCCCCCTCCGCTCCCAGTGGTGGCGTGTTCAGAGATGACGCAATATCCCCTACGCCTCCTTCAGCCGAGCATAAAATAAGAAACAATTGTATGGCTGTAAATAAATCATGGATTAAATACAATAAATGGATCAAATGTCTTTTAATTTTTCTGTTTTAACAACAGAACGGCAGATACAATTATTACCCGGTTATGAGATTATTGCAACGAGCTGGCAAATTATTCGAATGCTGTTTTTTTTCCGACAGGATCAAATTCCTTTCTTTTAAATGTTGTTAAGCCGAAATGGCTCAAGTTCTTGTTTTCTAATACGGTTATCATAAATAATCAGGTATACTAACGCCAAAGGCGTTTTTTTTTTATATATTTTTTTTTATTTTCCCAACGGAAATTTCGCGAGCAAGTTTTAAACGCCTGAACGCTCACCTCTTTTTATTTTAGAATCTAGTGACGGGTTTGGGGACTAGACATGAGAATTTTTTCCAAGCCTGATTTCGACCCTGTGCTGGCGACTACCTCAGTGCAAATCATTTCAAGCGCTTGCCGGAGAGGGGGGGGGGGGGGGGCAGGGCTTTCGTAACCTTACCTTTGATAGTCACAAGACCTTCTTGAAGTATATTACTCAGATAGTGATCATTTTCATGGTTGGATTTCAGAAAACTTGTCAGGAATTCTGTCAACATCCTGTCGGCTGATAGCTTTACTTCGTCGTTACTGTGAACATTAAATCAGGTCACGGTATCGGGCTTTTAATTCAGTCAGTCTTTCCATTAAAAACTGTAAAGACTTTCAAGTAGTCAGCAAATTAAGTACAACCACAGGTGGGATTCACATTTTCCACGGCACTTACTTTTGAATTATGTAGAATATCACATCTGAAAACGCTGAAAATTAAAAACAAATTGGTTGATGTAAGCTTTAATTGTATATATAGTGCAAAGTGCATTAGTAACGAGTAAAAAATAACAAGGTCCGAAGCGGTTGTCTCTAGACACAAGGTGACCAACAATGTTAAGTTCTTACTTGAAAAGTGACTTTGCTTGCAGTGCGTGTAGCACTAAGTTTCGGTCGCTTAAATACGCGACGGCCTCTTGTTTCATATGCACATCGGTGCTGCACGTAGCCAATGCCTTATATATTATTTCATACAGCGCCTTGATTATAACTGCGTCTCTAATGTAGGGGCTGCTTCTCTGAAATATTAAGAATGTTCGAGAGCAACCGACCTTACATTAAAAGGAAAACACGATAAGATACAAGAAAATATTTGTTTATATAATTTGCAGCTTTTCGATTTATCAGTAGCCTATTCCGGAAAAGCTAGTTTCTTCATAAAACTAGAGAGGCCAGTGCACACAAAAATCAGTGTACCCGAACATGCCAAACACTTTTATTAGCCAGCCATTACCGTTTTGTTTTTGTAAACAAACACAAATATTTCTCCTGGCAGCCCCCACGCCCCACCTTCTACTTTTGCACCACTTGTCCCTCCTTCCATTTACAAAGTTTTATTTTGATAAATTTGTCCTATTCAGAATTGTAAGACTTTTTACCTTATATAAATATATCTGAACATAAACCGTAATTCCCTGACTATAAGTCGCCCCGGACTATAAGCTGCATCCTGGTGATCTTATTCTCTTCCCTCTTCCTCTCAATCACTCCACGGCCCTCAGAAAAAAACCCGAAATTATTAAGAGAAAGTTTCGTTGAATATTAGATTCCACCCAAGTGCCACAAATTTTGGATATAATTAGTAATTGTTACATTCCCGCAGCGTGTTTGTTCTCTGAAGCCCAGCACTAAGCCGTTGTGTATTGCCTTCGGCTTCTGCTGCGAACTGAGTAGCTCACCCTTGTAGGCTAATACCCTGGGTGTATCAGTATTTTTGGACACATACAGACGCCGATGTGTATTGTCTTAAGCCGACTGTGTTGGTTGCTCGTTTGACGAACTAGTAAAAGAAGAGTTAGAAAGAAACAAATCCCGATTCCAGATGTGCAAGGTTTTTTGTGTGACCGATTAAAAAAATACGACGTGGCACACCTGCGCTACATATATCAAATTTTATCAGCTGTCGACAAAATGCAACTGAATCTATTTTTGGTCAATTCGAAAAATGACATCTGCAACAGATATATATTTTCACCGTGTTATTTTGAAAAAGCTGAGCATTATAGTTTCTGAGCATTTGTCTGGACAAACCTATCCCTCTCACCAGTCGGGATGCAACATTTTTTTATTAATTTTTGACGGAGCACTGATGATTTTGACCATTTTTAAAAGTATGTCGTTGCATCTCTATTCTTTGAAGACTATGAATGCTTCAGTTCTTCCTCCGAAGAAAGTTTCCCGCGGCTCCAAGGGCTTTACTACATCTATATTCTCCACAAAGCTTGGGCCTTAATCTCTTGGTTGTCAGAAACTTCTGTGTCCCATTTGTATTTTTGTTGTTTTCGTATCGTTCTAAGAAAGCTTCTTATTCTGATTTTCTTTGGTGTTGTAATAATGTGGAAACCACCCTTTAGACAGTGCTCTCAAGCCAAACATTTTTGGCAGTTTACTGAGTGCAGAAGGTATAAAATTGATGGCCTCTATCCTTCGGATTTTATATGCCGGTACTTCTCGGCTCCATTCGGTATTACTTTGGGTAGGACTGCGTTCTGATATAGGTACTGCAATGTCGGATAAGAATCATAACCTTTACAGTTGTGGCAAATGACGGTGGCACGTTTGTTCTTCTTTGAATAAAAAAACCATCTACAAAATTCTTCAGCTGCTTGGTCACCGCTTAATACTATTTTGTTTGGACCGCACTTTACACATGCAGGCGCACTGTTGATAGACTGGGCAATGCAACTAAGACACACTTTATGCGCTACACGTAAGTTTGGCACTTCGCTTTTTGACAGTTCTGGCATTTCTTGGTCTTTGGATCGTGTTTAAACCCTTTCTCACGTTAAAACAGGTCGTCTTGACTGCACGCAAAGTCAAAAATATGTATTTATTTTTTTGTCATCATCATCATCACATTCGATTGTTTCATGTACCATTCTTGACCCGGTAAAACGTAGTCTTTACACGTTTTACAGCACACTTCATCACATTTGTACTGTTTCTTGTGCAGTTTTACAGTGATAGTTTGTTTCTATTGCATGTAGAGTTGCCCCGCTCAGTTTCTTTCTCGTGAAGTGAAAAGCGCAATTGGCTCTTGAAATATCGGTTGCAATCGCCACAATAAATTCTCTAGCCACTTTCTTGGCCGTGAAGCTTCAGGCATAAGGCAAGGTTCACGCTGGCTTCTCAGGAAAGTGAGTCAAAAAAGGAATGTGTGACTCAACTGGGTCCAGAAAACTCGCTGGGTTCTGAAAAAGTGAGTCATTTCGTAAAGAAATGCCAAAAAAGTGGACAAAAACCCAGCCAACGCGAACCCTGTAAGGCTCATGAATTGTTGCATGAATGAGCTTCTTTGTGTCATAGCCTTTTTGGCATATATGGACATAGTACACTCTACTTAGAAAGGGTGGAATGGATGTGGTGACATCATAATGGTCGTCGTGGTGATACAAGTAAATCTTCCTGTTTCTGACCCGGAATATATAATGCCGTTAAAAATTTCTCGCGACACTATGAAAATCTGATAGCCATGCAGGGGTGCACACAAGGATTTTGTTACCTTCGCCAGTTTGGCGAAGGACGTTCAACTCACCTTCGCCAATTCGAATTCACTTTCGCCAAATTAACCCTCTTACCAAAACTGTAACTTAATTTCTTTATTGCACATAAACTATGCCTCTTCTTAACTATACTGTCCAGTTTATGTCTTTATAGGGCTGCATCGATAGTTACTCAGTCCTGACCCATTTGTAACTTTCATCTAAAGCGTTTAACTTTTCATCAAGCTTGATGATGAAAAAATTCACCTTCGCCAAGTTGGCGAAGGTGAATCTGTTCACCTTCGCCAAATGGATTTCACCTTCGCCATGGCGAAATGCGAAGGTCTTATGTGCACCCCTGGCCATGCAAAGCTGATAAAACCTTTTGACTTCTTCCAGCCCACATTTGTCGAGCGTTACTCGAGTAAATTCGTGCAGCTCCCCAACTAGATGCCCTTGAATACATGTATCCTTTCTTATGCTGTCATACTTTGAATGTCCATTTGATTTTGCTTTAGCTGTCACCAATGCTCTTGCACAGCAGAGATTGTCGTTGTTCTTTATGGCGATAATGCATCTTTTGCCTTTCAGAAATGTTTCTAAATGAATGTTCTCAACTGCACCCCCTGTTGGAAGGTTTTATGTGTATAATGTCGATTTTAAACCTGCCATCCAAAACAAACTGCTCGAAAGATTGCAGGACTCGCCTTCACTCAAGAAGCGAGACTTCTTCATGAATGGTAACTGAATCGGAAAATTTAATTTGAGGGTATGGCGGCATTGCTTCCTCTTCTACTTTTCTCTTCCACCGCCAGTGGACATGGTGTTTGCGTTGGTGAAGAAGTAGGTTGTCTTTTCGTATAAAGGTCACCCCACATTCACAATGGAAATTCTTCACATCGAAAAGTTTCGGCAGGTGGCGGTTTAGATGGTTGTTTCGCCCAAAAGTCTTGCCGTACACTAGGCATATGAATGAGCCAAAAAATTTTCAGTCGTTTGGAAAACATCTTGAGCTGTAATTAACCAAGGTCTCTAGTGGTTATAAAAAGCCAGGTAAATATTTATTAGGTGAATTTTGCACTAAAGCTGTATCATGTGAAAAACTATTTACATTTTTGTAGGGGTTAAATCTACAGTATTAAGACAGAAATATAGCCTACCATGAAAGGGGAGGAATTGTGGGGTTATTGATAAAAAATGAGGTGCATAAGTTCACTTTACTTATCTTCAAAGCGTAATTCTTTAGCTGGTAAAGTATTTATGAGATTTTGTCGCTTCGGTGTCAAATCACACGAGACATTTCATGCTTGAGTGCTCCTTATACAGATACAGGTGAGGGGTGGGCTTATGGATTTTCAAAGAACATGGTTGTCAAGGTCTATTATATTACGGTCGTTAAAAACGTCAGAAAATTTGCATGGATGTATAAAACAAACTAATTTCAAAATGGATATAGGTGTTATGTATAATACGCTATAAAAAAATGTTATCGTTACATTGCGCATTGTCTTTGCAACGTCAGCATCAGGTATGTCACTCTATATAGCTCATGATTTTCCCTGGAAATCTGGCTACTTAACTATGGAGGTTTATGGAGAAATGTGGAACATAATATGAAAACAGTGTCCCACATTCACACATAGACTACTAACAATTGTAGAATATTTTTTATTTTTTTCCTTTCTATTAAAAAAATACATTACCCAAAACTTGATGAATAAATTGAAAAAATATCAGCCGCAATTATAAATTTCGACGGAATGTCGTAGATGCCAATTTCGGCAAAATAGCGCTGGGCTAAATGTAACTCGGCGATAAGGCGTGATACTACAACTTGTATTGCATTCGGTTACGTGTGGAAAGTCTGGGAGGACGAACCGCACAGCGATATTATTTCACATGTAATGATTTCGGAAATAAAAACACTAATGAAACGCTACGAGCGGTTGAAAGGACTAAAAACGCCTCCTGCAGCCTGCAGCTCATACAGCACGAACTTGAGTGAGAACAGAGCGCAAGGCTAAAGGATAGATCCAAACGCGGATGCCTGTTTTACTTCAATTTCATAATTTTCTAGTGCAGCAGCATGTGGGAGAAATGGAAAGAAAAATGAAGAAACAAGAATGTCCAGGCACATTGTGACCAGCCAAGATCTAGTAAATCACTTATCAATAGGCTTGCATGGTCTCCAAAAAGTGGTTGTTATATTGTTAAACCCGGTTGTTGAAAATTCGTACAAATTTATAAAGGAAACCGGAATCATTTTCAAAATTAACCCAAAAATATTTAAAATGCCCCCCGTCAAACAAATTAGCTTTTGAAGAGACGAAAGCCTGGTAGGTAAACACTTATGTAAAATTAGAAGGTAATCCGATCAAAAATGTAAAAGAAACAACTCTTAGAATTGGTTACGAAATATTTTAAAATGCCCCGAAACTAGAGTCTCGGTGAACACCTTCCATAATGGACGAGCTAATTCGGTTCCAAATTCCCCACAAGCACTTTGCCACCAATTTCAAAAATTAATACGACGAAACACATGTAAACTCTTATTTGGTAAATTTTGCAAGGGCTAAATATACAGTACTAACACAGTACAAGAGCAATCAGTAATTGCCATATCCCCAGCCGTGGGTGTAATTAGTAAGGCGGCTGCTGTACCTCGCACTTAAACTAAGCAGATAAAACATCAGTTCATAAATAAATGAACAACGTAGGATGTGCAAAAGAGGAGAAATTTGAAAATTACCTGCACCAAGTGGCGTTGCAGGAAATGCAGTTTCCGGTGTTATGCAACGAATGTGACGGCAGCACAATTGAGATCCGGATTTTGGGATTCTAAGTCCAATTACAGATCCAGATAAGCTTTGATCAAAACCCCCACCAGCCACATCTAGCTTTCTTGGTTGTTGCGCATATCAAATATGAACCGGATCCGCTCACTAGTTTCGGAGATATCGTCTGGATACCAAAGTACCCGTTGATATCCAGATTTTGGGATTCTAAGTCCAATTACAGATCCAGATGGGATTCGATCCAATCAAAACCCTTTAAATGCCACATCTACCTTTCTTGGTTGTTGCACATATCAAATATGAATCGGATCCACTCACTAGTTTCAGAGATATAGTCTGGAAACCAAAGTAAACGTTGACATCCGGATTTTGGGATTCTAAGTCCAAATACAGATCCAGATTGGCTTCGATCCGACCGAAACCCCCAAAAGGCACATCTAGATATCTTGGTTGTTACGCACACCAAATATGAACCGTATCCGCTCACTCGTTTCAGAGATATTGTCTGGAAGCCAAAGTACCCGTTGACATTCGGATTTTGAGATTCCAAGTCCAAATACAAATCCTGATGGGCTCGATCCGATCAAAAGCCCCAAAAGGCACATCTAGATATCTTGGTTGTTACGCATATCAAATATGAACCGATCCGCTCATTAGTTTGGGAGATATCGTCTGGAGACGAAAGTACACATTGAGATCCGGATTTTGGGATTCTAAGTCCAAATACAGATCCAGATTGGCTTCGATCCGACCGAAACCCCCAAAAGGCACATCTAGATATTTTGGTTGTTAGGCACACCAAATACGAACCAGATCCGGCCACAAGTTTCGGAGATATCGCCTGGAAACAAAACCGGTAAATGACAGACGGACAGACCAACTAGAGGTATGTTATGTGTTGGCTGCATTATGTGGTAGCATTTGATATGCCTGAAATGCATTTAAGTGGTAGGTCACGACAAGGTTATTTGGGAATAAAATATACTTACGTGGTGGTTTATATTTGCCCGTGCCCTTATGTGGTTTCAACCAGACGTCATTTCAGTGTCAACAATATTTTATGCTTTGTGTGTGTCATTTGCAAATCAACACATATGTGGTACTTTACTGGATAAAGATATTTCACAACTTATCTTTTACAACCGTTTTGTATAATTCCCACTTGCGAATTTCATTTGCAACTGGGTATAAGTTTTTAACTTTTCTGGACCGATTTCGAGCTCATTGTGACCACCTGGGCCTTAACAACGTTACATAAGAACTATCTCGGTGACCCTGACCTTCTTGGTAACGATCAAGGTCAAAGACTGGAAGTTGACTATCTCAAAAACAGTTAGAGATAGGAGCGATTCTGAGTTCTTTTTCGACCCTATCCGCCCAAAAAATGTTACATAAGAAATTCCTCGGTGACCTTGATGTTCTCGGTCACGGTCAAGGTAAAAAAAGTTGACTACTATCTCGAAAACGATTAGAGAAATACCGATTTCGAGCTGATTGTCGACCCCTTGGGGCTAAACAACGTTATATAAGAGTTACCTCGGTGACCTTGACCTCGGTCAAGGTCAAGGTCAAAAACCGGAAGAAGAGTATTATCTTGAAAACGGTTAGAGATAGAGCTATTTTAAGCTCTTTTTCGACCCTTTCTGCGCAAATAACGTTACTTTAGAAATGCACTGTGACCTTGATGTTCTCGGTCACGGTCAAGGTCAAACATCGGAAGCTGACTTTAATCTCGAAAACGATAAGACATAGAGCGATTCTGAACGAGGTCATTTTCGACCCTTTGTGCGCAAATAACGTTTCTTTAAAAATGCCTCGGTGACCGTGATGCTCTCGGACACGGTCAATATCAAAAACTGGAAGTTGACTATTATCTCGAAAACGATTAGAGATACAGCAATTTTGAGGTCATTTTCGACCCTTTGGGCCTAAACGTCAGATAAGAGGTACCTTGGTGACCTTGACCTTTTCTATCACGGTCAAGGTCAAAAAGCGGCAGTTGACTACTATCTCAAAAACAGTCAGAGATAGCGATTCTGAGCTCATTTTCGACCTTTAGTGCGTAAATAACGTCACTTTAGAAATGGTTCGGTGACCTTGATGTTCTCGGTCACGGCCAAGGTCAAAAACCGGAAGTCAACTGTTATTTCGAAAACGATTACAGATACAGCAATTTTGAGGTCATTTTCGCCCCTTCAGCCTAAACAACACTACATAAGAGGTACCTCGGTGACCTTGACCTTCTTGGTCACGGTCAAGGTCAAAGACCGGAAGTTGGCTATTATCTCAAAAACGATTAGAGACAGCGATTTTTAGTTCATTTTCTACCCTTTCCGCCCAAATAACGTTACATAGGCAATTCCTCGATGACCTTAATGTTCTCGGTCACGGTCAAGGTCAAAAAGCGGAAGTCGACTATTATTTCGAAAACGATTACAGATCCAGCAATTTTGAGGTCATTTTCGCCCCTTCAGCCCAAACAACACTACATAAGAGGTAACTGGGTGACCTTGACAAGCTCGGTCACAATTAAGGTCAAAAACTAGAAGTTGACTATTATCTCAAAAACAGTTAGAAATAGAGCGATTCTGAGCTCATTTTCGACCCTTTGTGCGCAAATAACGTTACTTTAGAAATGGCTGGGTGACCTTGATGTTCTCGGTCACGGTCAAAAACAGGAAGTTGACTATTATCCCAAAAACGATGAGGGATACAGCAATTTTAAGGTCATTTTCGACCCTTTCAGCCTAAACAACGCTACATAAGAGGTACCTTGGTGACCTTGACCTTCTCCGTCACGGTCAAGGTCAAAGACCGGAAGTTGACTGTATCTCGAAAACGATTAAAGATGGAGCGATTTTTAGTTCATTGTCGACCCTTTCCGCCTAAATAACGTTACATAAGAAATTCCTCGGTGACCTTAACGTTCTCGGTCACGGTCAAGGTAAAAAACAGGAAGTTGCATTTATCTCAAACACGGTTAGAGATATAGCAATTTTGACCTCATTTTCGACATTTTACCTTAAATTTCTGGGTCACGGTAAAGGTCAAAAACCGCAAGTTGACTTTTATCTCGAGGGTTATAGACAGAGGGATTTGGGGTTCATTTTGAGCCCGTTGGACAAAAGCGATGATAAAGAAGGGGGTACTGCTCGACTTTCAGGTTTTTGGTCATAATGTAATACAAATATTTTCTTTGGTGGTTTTTGCAAGTGGGCCAATTCCGCTATATAGCGGTTTCTTTCTTGCTTTAAACAAATTGTTTGTCTGTTTGGTGTTTAATGTTTGTTTGGTGTTTAACGTCCCATTCCCCAACTAGGATGGGTATATCAGGATGCACTTGCTAAAGAAACAAGTGGGGAAAAAGAGAAGGAAGAATGAAGAAATGTACGGAACAGAACGAAGTGGGTGTATTCTTAAGATTCTCCCCACCCCACAGTGGGATTTAAACAAATGCTGCTCTTCTTATTTGCTTGAGAAATTAGCTTTATAGTTGCATTATTTACCAACAAATGGTGTTACAGGACAGTTGATCTACGGACTTTGACTAACTCCCTTATGTGGTTCGTTTTGTGCTCAATGAGTGCTTATGTAGCTACCTCATAAGAACCACCACATAAGGAACAAAAACCACATAAGTGACGGATGTACCAAAAATCCACCACATAACATAATCATTGTGGGCACGGACGGACGGACAGCCGGACGGACGGACGGACACTGCGTTTCTATATCCCCGTCTACGGCAGGACGGCTGGGGATAATTATAGCCTTACACGAAAGGGGAGGCATTGCGGGGTTATTCATTAAAATGAGGATGATGCAGTCACTTAGCTGGTAAAGTATTCATGAAATGTTGTCGCATCGGTGTCACATTACACACTGAGACGCTTCATGTTTGCGTGCACCTTATACAGACACAGGTGAGGGTTGGGCTTATGGGGTTTTCAAATAACATTGTCACATATGTCAGAAAATTTGTATGAATGTATAAAACAAAGTAATTTCAAAATGGATATATGTGCCATGTATAATACATTATAAAACAAATAGTACCGGGGGTTTCCGAAAAAAAGCCCAGGGCTTCTATTTGGAAACTGGCCAATTTCAGGCGCTCATTTAGAAACCAAATAGAAGCCCCGGGGCTTCTATCAGGAAACACTTTCCTAATTACAGCCCCGGGGCTTCTATTTTTTTTAGATAGTGGGGGGGGGGGTGTTGTCGATAAGTTTTTATTGAAAAAAGAAAATTTACCATCAATCTCTTATTAAAGCGCTACATGCTGAGGATATCGGCACAAAAAATAAAACACACAAAAACAACAGTAACTAAAAAAGGTCTGGTAAAATTGGGGGGGCCGCCTTGTGCGAAGCACAGGATTAAGCAACGACGCAGAACGTGTCTAGGGGTTTGCCTCACATCAAAGGATTAAGTGCAGAGTGTCTGCATTGCTAGTAAACACAAGTTCTAAAAAGACTTGCAGGGAAGGAGGGGCAACATCACGCCGCCCGTTTCAGTACTCAGCCGGTTATATTTCCAGTAATACTCCGGAGTAAAGGTGGCAGTGGGGAGGGGGCGTGTGTGTTCGCCTTGTGCAATGCACAGGATTAAGCAACGGTGCAGAACATGTCTAGGGGTGCCTCATATCAAAGGATTAAGTGCACCGTGTCTGCATTGTGAGTAAACACGAGTTTTAAAAAGACTTGCAGGAAATGAGGGGGCCTTTTATTAGGAAACGATTTTTTCAGGTCTTTATTTTAACTCCAAATAGAAGCCCCGGGGCTTCTATTGGGAAACAGTTTCCTAATAAGAGCCCCGGGGCTTTTATATGGGGGGAGCTTCTTTTCGGAAACTCCCGGTATCATTACATTGCGCATTGTATTTGCAACGTCAGCATCAGGTATGCCACTCTACATAGATCATGATTTTCCCGGGAAATCTGGCTCCCTCCATGAGCTTAACTACGGAAGTTGGTGGAGAAATGTGAGTAACTTGCGTCTATGCGCAATCGATTTTGAACCAGTACGTATGTTTACCAAACTTGCGTCGATGCGCGGTCCGCATTTCGTACCAATACGCATGTTTATTACACTTACAATTTGGCGGATCGCCCAAAAAAATAATTTTTCAAAAGGGGCCCACCTGGAGAAAAATCGTACAAAATTGGAAAAGAATTCAATCAAAATTGTTGGAGAAAAAGCATTTTTAAAATTAAACGCCAAGAAATTAAAAAATGCCCCCTATTTAGCCAATTTCTGGCGGATCGCCAGAAACAGTAAGATTTCAAGAGAGCCCTACCTACAGAACATTTATGAGAAAGTTAAAGAAAATCTGATCAAAATTGTTCGACAAGCATTTTAAAAATTAGGCACCAAAAAATTAAAAAATGCCTCCCATTTGGTCAACTTTGCGGATCGCCAAAAAGAGTAAATTTTCAAGAAAGGCCTACAAAGAGCACAATCGTACAAAATTGGGAAGGAAAATTGTGGCAGAAGAAGCATGTTGAAAATTATGCATAACAAATTTAAAAAATGACCCCCATTTTGCCATTTTTTGGCGGATCGCCAAAAAAATTAAATTTTCAAGGGAGGACTATGTTTAGAACATTCGTACAAAATTTGAAAAAAATCTGATCAAAATTGCTCGAGAAGAACGATTTTGAAAATTGTCAACAAAATTTTTTAATGCCCTCTATTTAGCCTTTTTTGGCAGATCACCAAAAAAAGGTAATATTTCAAAAGAGACCTACCTAGAGAACAACTGTCCAAAATTAGAAAGGAAACCGATCAAAATTTGGGAGAGGAAATAGTTTGAAAACTGGGCACCACAAAATTGAACAATGCCCCCTGTTTGGCCAATTTTTGGCGGATCGCCAAAAAAGTAAATTTTCAAGGCAGGACTACATTGAGAGCATACAAAATTTAAAGAAAATCTGATCAAAATTGTTCGAAAAGAAGCATTTTGAAACTTCGCAACAAAAAATTTTAAATGCCCCCTACTCAGCCAATTTTTGGCAGATCGCCCAAAAAAAGTAATTTTTCAAGAGAGGCCTACCTAGAGAAAAATTGTCCAAAATTGGAAAAAAAATCCGATCAAAATTGTGGGAGAAAAAGCACTTTGAAAAGTAGGCACCAAAAAATTTTTAAAATACCCCCTTTTTGGCCAATTTTTGGCGGATCGCCAAAAAAATTAAATTTTCAAAGGAGGACTATATTGAGAACTTTGGTACTAAATTTAAAGAAAACCTGATCAAATTGTTCGAGAAGAAGCATTTTGACAAGCATGTCCAAGGACATGATCCAGCCGAGTAACCAAACAAGGAAAGAGAAAAACTCTGAAACGAAAACTGTTGGGCCAAAAAATGAAGAACTTTGTTTCTGAACTTAACTTTTTCAGAATTTTAATACACAAAAAACGAGTTTTCCCGGGTGGAAGCTACCCGAAAAGGGATGTTGGAGAGGTTGGGTTTTGACGATTCACGTATTTACCGATATTTCCACAATTTTACAAAAAATTTTAAATTCCACCGTTTCGGCATTTTTTTTTATTTTTGTCATTTGCGAATAAAAGCAAATCCAGGTGCAGAAGCACCTAAGAAACTGTCGATTAAAATTTTATAGCTATTTGAAGAAGACTGAGAGAAATGAATGGTTTGACAATTCAGTTATTTACTACCATTTACTCCAGTTTTTGCCAAACTTCAACGTTCCGCCATTTCAGTAGTTTTTGGCGAACCGCGAAAACAAATAATAGCCTAGTAGGCGAAGTCCTGGGTAACATCTCTGCGTAACATCTAAACGATTGGAGTAAAACTGGAGGAGGAGTTGCATTTTAAAAATGCGTCCAACCGGGCACAAAAAGTGCCGCCATTTTGTCAGTTTTTCGTCAATCGTCAAATAAAAGTAATAGCCAGGTGGGGACTACCCAGGGAACATTCCCACCTAATATCAAAAAGATTGGAGCAAAACTGTAGTAGGAGTAGCAATTTAAAGAAAAAGTTTAACATACGCAAATACGTTCAAGCCCCTGTAGTGATACGACTAACCCAGCCCGACAAAGTCGGCTGGGTTAATAAACAAGACTGTCAAGTGACAGTGGCCCAGTTGAGGATTCAGTCTTGTGCCTCTTGGAAAATGGTAAGACAGTCTGATCTGGTTTAATCTTTTTTTATATTAAATTATTTTGAAATTATGAAAATTTCTGAATATTTGTAATAAAAGGGAAAAATGCAGACACAGGAATTTTACTCCAATTTTTTATTAAATTCAAACAGAAGTCAGTGTAAAAATTAAAATAAAGTCCTTTCTTTTATTACTTATCTTGGGCCTTGTTTCAAGTGAGTATAAAAATGTGCATACAGTTTTGGAACATCCTATCCAGAACACGGTACGATATTTGCCAAATAAAAATATATATGTAAAAACAGGAACTTTTCTCCAATTTGTTTTTGATATCAAAGAGAAGTGGAACTCCAAAATTTAAATAATGTCCTTTCTTATATGCACTTATTTCGAACCTTAAGTTGCATACGATTATTTAAACGTGGATACAGCTTTTGGAAATTCCTATCCAGGGTGGTACTAGGCCAGCGTTTAAGTAAAAATCAATAAATAATCGGGTGAGGAATATCCAGACCCTGGATAGTCTACCCTGACAGGCGTACTCCAAATGCCCTGGTAAACTTCAAAGCGGGGGTTTCGTCAAAAACATGTGGACCCTAATTAATTCTAATTTGCGTGGGAAAAATGAAAAAGAGGCTAGTAACAGGATCGTGTCTCAGTCATTTGTTCCTTTGAAGTTTTGTCTGGGACAGTACTCACCATTATTTACAGTAGCATGACAACATTTGGTACAGTAACTATGACACAAACACGTGCAACGTTAAAAGTTTGAGAGGTTTTGATCTTTGACATTGTCAGTGTTTTGCTGACCTTTGAAATTCTGTGGTGGCTAGTATTCAGCATCTATTAATGATACCATCTTATCGCCCACCCGAAAAATATCACATTTTACCTTCAGAGAATTGATTTCTGCACTTCTGCACAAATTACAACTTTCTTGCATTATCGCCCATTTATAAATGATCGGAGACACCCATAACTAATATTCAAACCGGTTGCATTACCAAAAGGAATGTTTTGCACTGTTCCCTATTATCGCCCAATGCTCCTTATTATCGCCCACAAGAAAAAATATCATATTTATCATGTTTTCGAATAACAGGATTGATTTCTGCACTTTTAAAGCGAAAATTACAACTTTCTTGCATTATCGCCCAATGTTCCCTATTATCGGCCTCCCGAAAGATATCGCACTAAACATATTTTCAGGTCATACAATTGCTTCCTGCACTTTTAAAGCGAAAATTACAATTTTCTTGCATTATCGCCCAATGTTCCCTATTATCGCTTACTTGAAAAGTATCATATTTATTATATTTTCGGGGCACAGAATTGATTCCTGTACTTTTAAAACGAAAATTACAACTCTCTTGCATTATCGCCCAATGTTCCCTATTATCGGCCACCCGAAAAATATCATAATTATCATATTTTCGGGTCATAGAATTTTTATCGTCCACCACAATAATATGACATTTATCATATTTTTGGTTCATAGAAGTGATAACTGCAGTTTTAAAGCGAAAATTACAACTTTTTTGCATTACCGAGAAATGTTCTCTATTATCGCCCAGCCGAAAAATATCACATTAATCATATTTTCGGGTCATATAATTGCTTCCTGCACCTTTAAAATAAAAATTACAACTTTCTTCCATTATGCTCAATATTCCCTATTACCGCCCACCCGAAATATATCATATTTATCATATTTTCGGGTCATACAAATGATTCCTGCACTTGTAAAACAAAAATTACAACTTTCTTGAATTATCGCCCAATGTTCCCTATTATCGCCAATCCGAAAACTATTATATTTATCATATTTTCGGGTCATAGAATTTATTCCTACATTTTTGACGCGAAAATTACAATTTTCTTGCATTATCGCCCAATGTTCCCTATTATCGCCCACCCGAAAAATATCACATAAATCATATTTTCGGGTCACAGAATTGTTTCCTGCATTTTTAAAGCGAAAATTATAAATTTCTTGCATTATCGAACAATATTCCCTATTATCGCCCAAACGAAAAAGGCCGCATTTATCACATTTTGGGTTCATAGAATTACTTCCTGCACTTTTAAAGCGAAAATTACAACTTTCTTGCATTATCACCCAATGTTCCCTATTATCGCCCACCAGAATATCATGTTTATCATATTTTCGGGTCATAGAATTCATCCCTACACTTTTAGAACAAAATTACAACTTTCTTGCATTATCGCCCAACAGTCCCTATTATCGCCCACCCGAAAAGTATCATATTTATCATATTTTCGGATAATACAATTGATTCCTGCATTTTTAAAGCGAAAATTACAACTTTCTTCCCTTATTGCCCAAGGTTCCCTATTATCGCCCACCCGAAAAATACCACATTGATCATATTTTCGGGTCATAGAAGTGATTCCTGCACTTTTAAAGCGCAAATTACAATTTTCTTCCATTATCGCCCTATCTTCCATATAATCGCCCACCCGGAAAATATCATATTTATCATATTTTCGGATAATACAATTGATTCCTGCACTTTTAATGCGAAAATTACAATTTGTTGTATTATCGCCCAATGTTCCCTATTATCGCCCACCCGTAAAATATCATATTTTCGGGTCATAGAAGCAGTGATTCCTGCACTTTTAAAGCGAAAATTACAATTTTCTTCCATTATCGCCCTATTTTCCCTATTATCGCCCACCCAAAAAAAAAAATCATATTTTCGGATAATACAAATGATTAGTGCACTTTTTAAGCGAAAATTACAATTTTCTTGCATTATCGCCCAATGTTTCCTATTAACGCCAACCCGAAAAATATCATATTTACCATATTTTCGGGTCACAGAATTGATTCCTACCTTTTTAAAGCGAATATTACAACTTTCTTGCACCGCCCAATATTTCCTATTATCGCCCACCCGCAAAATGTCACATTTATCATATTTTCTAGTCCTAGAATTGATTCCTGTATTTTTGAAGCGAAAATTACAATTTTCTTACATTATCACCCCATTTTCCCTATTATCGCCCACCCGAAAAATATCACATTTATCATATTTTCGGGTCATAGAATTGATTCCTGCACTTTTCAAGCGAAAATTACAACTCTCTTGCATTATCGCCCAATATGTTCCCTATTATCGCCCCCTTGAAAATATCATAGAACTGACCCACTGACAACAAAATTACTGAAAAGTCCAACCAGAAGTACTTGCATGTAACATATTGTGTCCCTCTGCAAATTGAAACTTTGCTTTTTTTACGAAGAAAAATGGAAATTTCCAAATTTTTAAAAGCTGCAAACTTCGAAGCTCAGTAGATTCAAAAGTAGATTTATTATCGCCCATCCGAAAAATACCACATGTATCATATTTTCAGGTCATACAATTGAAGGGGTCCATGCATAAACTTGATAACTCCACTTATCAGGAAAATGCACTATTACCACCACGGTATTTCTTGGCCTCTGTTCTATCACATATGTAAGTCTTACACCTCAAAACCGATTAGAAGTGGGCATTTTTGAGAAAAATGCGATGGGAAAAACCTATGTTTGTTACTGAAATTTCAAACTTTAAAGGCGTTTTTCTCCACTGCTCATAACTGCAGTTATCAAGTTTATGCATGGACCCCTTCAATTGATTCCTGCACTTTTGAAGCGAAAATTACAATTTTCTTGCATTATCGCCCAACAGTCCCTATTATCGCCCATCCGAAAAGTATCATATTTATCATATTTTCGGATAATACAATTGATTCCTGCATTTTTAAAGCGAAAATTACAACTTTCTTCCCTTATTGCCCAAGGTTCCCTATTATCGCCCACCCGAAAAATACCACATTGATCATATTTTCGGATCATAGAAGTGATTCCTGCACTTTTAAAGCGAAAATTACAATTTTCTTACATTATCGCCCTATGTTCCCTAAAAATATCACATTTATCATATTTTCGGGTCATAGAATTGATTCCTGCACTTTTCAAGCGAAAATTACAACTCTCTTGCATTATCGCCCAATATGTTCCCTATTATCGCCCCTTGAAAATATCATAGAACTGACCCACTGACAACAAAATTACTGAAAAGTCCAACCAGAAGTACTTGCATGTAACATATTGTGTCCCTCTGCAAATTGAAACTTTGCTTTTTTTACGAAGAAAAATGGAAATTTCCAAATTTTTAAAAGCTGCAAACTTCGAAGCTCAGTAGATTCAAAAATAAGTCGAAATTCAAAAATCGAAAAAAGTACTTTTTTGACCCCTTAGTTCTAGTTTCTTCATAAAAAATTTGGGAATCTTCCGATGAAAAATGAGGGACTGGATAGGTTTTTTCGTATTTTGCCCAAACTGGCAATAAAATCGCCAAAAATGGTTTAAACCAAAAAATAAAAAAAAAAATCCTAATGCAGTAAAGGGTTAGGAACTCGTGTTTAAAATTTGGTAAGAATCGGATAAAAAATAAAAAAGTTATTCCACTTTTAACGGTCGCGGGACGGACAGACGGACGGACGGCAGGACAGACGGACGGCATGACGGACAGACGGACGACACTTGCCCCCATCTGTATAGCCCTGTTGGCTGAAAAGCCAACTGGGCTAAGAATGCCACTCATATGGCGAATTTTTGGCAGGTCGCCAAAATAAGTAATTTTTCAAAGGAGGACTAGGAAAAATCGTACAAAAGAAAATCTGATCAAAATTGTGTGTAAAGAAGCATTTTGAAAATTGGCAACCATAAAAAGGGTCTAGGACAACTGCCCCCGCGACAACTGCCGCCCTCCCGACAATTACCCCTGTGGCACTATTCTCCCCTCCTCTCTGGAATCTTGCCCTAGGTACGAGTTTTCATAAATCAAATTTTCGTACATGCTTCTTTGTCAAATTGTTATCATTTCACTCTGCTAAAATTATTCGAGAACATGAACAAGCATTTTCTCACCACTGTTTCTCTCTTTTTTGCCCTTGTAGAATTATTGCGTTTCTGATCTTTTAAATGCAATCAATTGTACAAGTAGGGTTTTTATTCGACGATCATTTGTGATCGATGTTACCAGCAGAACTTCATTTCTGTTGTTTTTCTTGCAATATTATAGCATCTAGAGTGCAATTTATCATGTGTCCCTGTCATGAATGCGTGATGACGCAGGCACATTTAGACCAGCCATAGAATTTTGAAAATTATCCACCAAAAATTTTTTTTAAAATCTGCAAATCTGTGGCGGATTGCCCAAGAGTAACTGTTCAAGTGAGACTACCTTTTATACTGAACTTGAAAGCAATGTGATCATAAGTGAGTCGAAGCAGCATTTCGAAAAACAAATTTACAGATACCTCAACCCCCTCCCCCCCCCCCACCCCCATCCATCCGCACTTAAGTGACTGGACCGGCACGACAAAGTCGACTGGTCTACAAAAAGTTCACTACAATTGTCGAGGTGATTCGTACTGGGCTCAACAGTCCTATTGCGCAGTTGTCCCGGGGGGGGGGGCAGTTGTCAGGGAAGGGGGAGTAGTCCGGGGGTCTGTTGTCCCGGGGGAAACTGTCCTGTTCCTAAAAATAACTGTCTTAACCGTGCAGATATTCTAACTATCTAACTATCCTACTAGAATATCCGCTCTAACAGTTATGACGGTAAAATACCTCAGCAAAACGTGGACAAGCTGTTTGTCACTTAACCGCCCTCCTCGCATCCAAACGTGACTGTGAATGAGGCCGCGCTTCAGCCACCGCCCCCCCCCCCCCCCGACCTTCCCTCATCCTTGCGCACTATCCGAATATACACAATTTTAAAGGGAAATGCGGGTATCTCTGCGCCATCTAGCGACCGAAATGCGCATTACACTGAATATCGCTGAGTTTGAATTCATGTTTACACAGTATAAATAACTACTAAATCCGTCCAGATCGAAAAATTCTTTTCAATGACAAATAGGGTCGTGTCCAGAAATGGTCTATATTGATATTTTGTTCCTAGAAGGGCCTGTGTTGATATAATGTCCATTAAAATCATATTACACTGTTTTCACCATTTGTCCATTGAGTCAATGGGATTTTGTCAAAAAAGATTGTATAATTCTCTTATTGATACGGTGACATATATTTTTCATTTCCTTAGAACATTTCGTATGACGTGTTCTTCACACAGGAAAAAAATGAGGCAATTGTCAATTGTGATTATGTGTTAATTTTGCATTTTGATTGAAATTTCTTGGTTTTCCCAACGGTTTCTATAATAAAAGTACTCAACCTTTCTGTGTCTTTATTTCTCTTGTAACATCGGTGACCCCCCTTTTTCTTTTCAATTTTTGAATGTATACCCTCAAAGCACTAAACTGTAGAAGTATGAAGGAAATGTCAATTGTAGGTGAGATACCCGCATTTCCCTTTAATACGCTCTCATTGCTCAAAAGCACAACATCAAAGTCGGATCTCAATTCGAGCTCTTCAAGTGCTTCATAATACCAGATTTAATTGAACCCAAAGTTCAGACAAAACTAGACCGTTTTCGCTATCGATTAGCGAACATTACACTTGGGGTCACAAAAAATACTATTCCTAACTCTGAAAATTCAGAACTGACCATGAATGAGAAAGTGAAGTTACCTCCTCCCTTATCTTCTCTTTTAGGCCCAAACGGTCGAAAATAAGCTCAAAATCGCTATATCTCCAACCCTTTTCGAGATAATGGCCTACATCCGGTTTTTGACCTTGACCGCGACCCAGAAGGTCAAGGTCACCGACGTATCTCTTATGTAACGTTGTTTAGGCCCAAAGAGTCGAAAATGGGCTCAAAATCGCTCTCCCTCTAATCGCTTTCGAGATATCAGTCAACTTCCGGTTTTTGACCTTGACCGTGACCCAGAAGGTCAAGGTCACCGAGGTACCTCTTATGCAATGTTGTTAGGCCAAAAGGGTCGATAAGGAGCTCAAAATCGCTCCATCTCTAACCGTTTTCCAGATAAGTCAGCTTCCGGTTTTTGACCTTGATCGTGACCTACAAGGTCAAGGTCACCGAGGTACCTCTTATGTAACGTTGCTTAGGCCCAAAGGATCGAAAATAAGCTCAAAATCACTATGTCTCTAACCTTTTTCGAGACAAGTCGGCCTGTCGTTAACGGCACGTGAGGTCACGTGACCTTTGCTCTTGACCCTCAAGGTCAAGATTAAGGATGAAAGGTTACCCCCTACTGAGTACGTTTTAAGTCTTTAAACTGGGATTTTAGCACCTTTATGGCTACTTTTCGTGATAAATAGGCGCTTCAAAAAATATTTTGACCTCACTTTGACCTTGACCTCTGAGGTTCAAGGTAAGAAAATTCTGCGGATTTCACGACAACTCATTACCCTCTATGTCTCCGCCAAATGCCGTTTTTCTACGACAAATCCTGTGGGATGAGTGCTCTGGAAACAACTTAGAGGTAAAAAAAAACTTTGACCTCAATTTGAATTTGACCTTCAAGGTCAAAAGATTTTGCGGATTTGACGACATCTCATCACCCTCTATCTCTGTGCCAAATTTCGTCGTCATGCGTCAAATAACATAACAGGAGTTTTCTGGAAACCTCCGAGACAAAAAACAAAAGAGAAGAAAAAAAGAAAAAAAAGACAGAAATTTCGAGAAAAACTACAAACTTATACCCATTTGCAAACTAATTTTGCAAGTGGGAATTAAGTCTTTCATTCACTATGAAAACACTTAAGTTTTCACCATCGAGCACACCGCTCAACAAGCTCAAAATATGGCTATTCCTATTTTTGCGTTTAATTCAGCTTGGACACACATACTGCAATCGCTCTTATTGTATAGAGTCGGGCGATCAATACGCCTATGCTGATATCATAACTGTTCCTTTTACTTCGCAAAAGCTTAGAATTCGCTTATCTCCACTTTTAATGGGTTCCCTTCCAGTAATATTTACAACGCAAAATAAAAAAGAACTTTTTGAGGTACCGTTCATAACCACTTAACCCTTCCATCCATCCTTCGACCAATCAGGATGCCCGAGACGTCGTCTGCTAGTCTCGTAGAAACGACATTCCCTTTTTGCGTGGCGTCTGTACAACACGCCATTCTGTGTGCTGCCGGTTTTTTGCAGCAAGGGAACTGGTTTAAGGTGCGAATTGCTTCATTTTTTACTTAATTCACTACCTAATGGATTACTGTATCTATTATTGTGCGTTGGGATAATTTTATGGAGCCGAAGTGTGATTATTCGACATTTTGTTCTTCGGTCTGGTTAGGTTGAGTTTGCACGGTCACGGAGACACTTTCTTAGTCCCGAGAAGTGCGCCTCTTTCTCCACTTTCTTTCAGATCGAGGAAGTTACCAGTTCCACCTCATTTCGTCTAGGAGTAGGATCTTTTCAGGCTGCTGTACCTGATCAGATTCCAAGCTTTACCAGCCAGCTGTGTCATCGCGGAAATGGCCAGTTTTGCTTAAACTCTACTCTTTGGGTCGCTTCTCAGTCTTCGTAGAGCAGGTTCTGCAAGTCTGACAGCGTTTTCCGACGAAAAGAGACGTTTTCTGTGACGTCTGAGGGTCTTTTTCCTTGCCAGGACCGTTTTCCCGTTGTGGTCATACGGTCACGGGTGCGAGAAGACTATTCTGGTCCAACGGGATTTATTACCCGTTACGGTCCTTTGGTCTGAGGCTCCCATTTGAGGCAAGAGAGATCCATACCCGACACGGGAAGTCCCATTACGGTCCAGCCCGTTACGGCCCCGGAACGCTACCGTTCCAGGAAGCACCTCTTTTCGTCATAATCTAGCCCATCGAGTCATTGCTGTCATTGGGCGATTGTAAACACGGCCTGGAGGGGCAAAGCTTGCAGTTGAAGCAAAGCACTAAGAAATGTAGTATTTGTGGTACTTCTATACTACATGTTCTTACGGTTGTTTTTCCTCTGCTTGCGTTTCAGATATGACAGAGGCCAGTCTACACTCTCCACCGTTGCTGACTCAGTGTATTCATCCTCCAACTTCGTGTAACCTTCACTCCATCTGCGATTGCTGCAGACGGAATAGCGGGATACCTCTGTGCGAGCAAGACAACCCGTGCGGCGAGTGTCTACATCTCACCCCAGAGGATTGGAAAGCCCTGTTACGGAATAGGGTCAAGAACGAACGCAGGAGGGATAAGCGCAAATTCCTCTCTTCAGCCTCGTTTGTTACTCTTGAATTCATTCAGGATACCATGAAAAAGGCTAGCTCCGTTATTCTGGGCCAGACCTCCACTCCCGTGCACGTTGACACTGGTGCAGAATCGAATGCCACTACTTCATCTAAGAGACATAAAAAATCCAAGAGTAAGTCACGCGCGTTTTTTGAGACTGTAGCAGAATTGGATATCCCGGAAGGGAAAGAACGGGATCTTCTCCGTGAGGCATGGGCACCATCTCCCAGAGCGAAACCCATGGGCAGTCCGGAGGGGGCGTTCAAGTCTCCGTCTATGGAACAAGTGACTGTGACACATAGGGATACGGGAACAGTTCTTTCGGCGGTTGCAGGCCAGTTAGGCATTCCCCCGCGAGAGGATTTATCCCCCCCTCCCCAGCTACAACGTCTCCCGAGTGATTTTTCGGCGTTCTTGTCGATGCAGTCGCAACTGCAAAAGCAACTGTAGGATATACAACATCAAGTACAAAAGCAGGAGAATCTGATTAGTCAAAAACAGAAGTCTAAACCGTCGGCTACGGTTTCTCGCCCTCCCCCGGAGATTCAGTCAGTGGCAGCGATGTCGGGCTCGCCTGCACCTCACCTCCCACTGGACTCTAACTTGGATATTCCCGAGACGGTCACCATCAGTGAGGAGGAGTCCGTGGGCGTGCCCCTTTCGGGCCAAGTTTCTGCTTTGCTGGATGAGGACGAAGAAATCGGGCCAATGGGAGTCTCCCCTCTCGCCGCAGTTCCAAGCAATAAAAGTGGGAAATTTATACCCCATCAGGGGATCCTCATACGTCACAAATATCACAATCTCAACTCCCAGAAGCAGCATCTGATGAACAGGAGTCAGAGGGCGAAAACGTAGAAGGTGAATCCGAGGGCGCGCCTAGGCATTCCCGTTTTCATTAACCATTACGGGCAACGGATCAGGTTCCATCCCCAGGCCGGGGGCAAAGACTTTGGAGGGACCCAGCGGCAGCGGGCAGACGCCCCATCCGAACTCCCTCTCCACCAGACCTTACCTCGTCAGTCGAAGATGCGTCTTCCCGTCACATCCTGAACATTATGTCATTTCAAGATCACACACTCAAGGCACTGAAGTCTCGTTGGGAAGAACTTCGCCTCAGTGATCCTGTATCTTCTAAACTGATGGAATGCCTGGCATTAGCTACCCGAGACGGGGTCAAACTCTCCACCTTTTTGATGACGTCAATGGTCTACCTACGTCGAGACGCCTTTCTCCAGCACTGCTGGTCCAGTGTCAATGGTCTACGGGATCTGCGCCATGCCCCTGTCCTAGGGGAACGGGAACTATTTCCCCCCGCTGAAATAGAAAGGATGTCTAGGATGTCCCGCTCCTCCTTCAAACGCCCACTGAAGAGGAAGCGACCACAGCAGTCCTCGCCGGGACAGCAACAACAACCCCCTTTCAAGAAACCGAAGCCCAACCCCGGCAGCAAGACAGAGGGTTCGTCTCCACAGTCGTTCAGGTAGCAACCAATCAAAGTACCGTCACGAGATTCCCTGGTCTCCTGGCGATACTTTAATAGCTTAAAACAATTGGAAAGTTTGCTCTCCTTAAACACCTCCTTGCCCGTAGGAGGGAGATTAGGAAGGTTTTGGCAACAATGGGAGGAAATGGGGGCGTCTCGAAAGGTAGTGCGTTGGCTAAAGAGGAGTTACTCTCTACCTTTCAAACGAGACCAGAACGGGCTCAGATGCTCGATTCCCCTAGCCTCCAACGCGCCAAAGCGACTGGTCACCTCCTACCCCAAGGGGTCGGAAAAGGAGTTAGCTCTCCAGGAAATGTTGGTGAGCCTAACACAAAAGCAAGCAATCGAGGAAATGCCAGAAAATCAAACGGGGTTTTTCAGCAGGGTTTTTCTGGTCCCCAAGAAATCCGGGGGACGGAGGTTAGTAATCGACCTCTCCCCCATAAACGGTTTTCTTCAAGTGGTCACCTTTCAGATGGACACGGCCCAGGTGATAAAAGGGTCGTTACGGGAAGGGATGTGGGGTACCTCCATCGATCTCTCCGACGCTTACCTCCATATCCCCCTACACCGCTCGACAAGAAAATTTCTGGCTTTTCAAGTAGGGAAAAGCGATTTTGGTTTCTGGCACTTCCCTTCGGTCTGGCTACGGCCCCGTACGTTTTCTCCAAGGTAATGAAGGTGTTGAAAACATGGGCACGTCTAGAAGGAATGTTAGTCTTTCAGTACCTAGACGACTGGTTCCTGGCACATCAGGACAGACAGGTAGCCGAGTATCAAACTATGACGTTAGTTCGCAAGGCGTTAAAGGTAGGTCTAATAGTGAACCTAGCCAAATCCGAACTAATCCCCAAACAGTCAATTACTTTTCTAGGAGAATTGTGGGACCTGGCAATAGCAAGGACGTTTCCTACGGCGGAGCGCTACCAGAAAATCGCGAAAGCCATAGGAAATATTCTTCCCGAGAAAAAGGTAAGGCTACAAGCCATGGAATCCCTTTTAGGTCTGTTGGTGGCTACAGAGAAGACAGTCCCTCTGGGCCGTCTCCATTACAGGCCATTTCAAAGCCAGGTGAGATGGGCACTGCATCAGGGTCGTTCAACCAAAGAAAGGATGCAAGTTTCACAGGTAACCCTACAAGCCCTACAGTGGTGGTTCGATGCACAAATCATGTCCGAAGGAATGCCATTTCAGCCCCCAACCCCGGAAATAGAGATTCAGACCGATGCGTCCCACTCGGGATGGGGAATTTATTGGCACGGGCAGTTATGGAAGGGCAAATGGCCACCCTCACTCCAGATCTATGACATAAATTGGCTGGAACTCCGGGTAGTCTGGATTGCTTTGACCAAACTGGCCAAGCAACAGGGCAGTCCTATTTCGGTTAGACAATTCCACAGCCATAGCGTACCTCAACAAGCAGGGGGGTACCAAATCACGGTCCCTTTCCAAGCTAGCGTTTCAGATTCCCACGAGGGCCCGGGAGGAACAGGTGACCATTTCAGCCCGTCACCTAGCCGGGAAACTAGGTGAGCTGTCTGGTTTATATTCATTGGGACCTTTCGTGGCTTCAGAAACAACCATTTCAGGCTGATGGTTTCCGTTGTAGGCCCGCATCTCCCAAGTTCAAGAACAAGGGCAAGCAGAAGGGAAACTTCTCCAAGAACCGTAACGGGAACAGTAACAACAACCACAAGCCACGAAAGTAACAAACTACAAGAAGGACTCAACTTCTTACTCTGGTCATTTCGCTTCGCTAAGGTCCTTTGGACCATTTCGGTTCCGTGCTTATATTAAGCTACGGACAAACGCTGGACGATTATTTTTAATTAAGCATTTATTTACTCCGAGGTGTTCATGACCGTATATGTAATGAGTGCAGCCCAGTCTTCGGTCTTATGGCTACTCGGGTCTGAAGTTTATTCTCCTTTCTTCAAGTCTTTCAGAAAGAAAGGGGGAGGGCACCGTTTCGGTCCCAAACGTACTGTAGTGACCTATACCCGTTGTGTCCGGAAGACCGAAAGACCGTTCGGTTGTCCTGGGTATAGGGACCGTAGTCTCATTATGGGCTTATGGGACCATAACGGCCCCATATGGGAAAACAGTCACAACTTAGCTAAAGTTTGTCTGTATTTCATTTTATGACGATTTACAGTAGTTTTAGAACAATCTAGTCAATCTTTACAAGTTTATTTCGAATAAACGTGGTAAGTTAGAGTAATTTCGGAGAAAGGAAAATGGACAACGGTGTCTTTCTTTTTCCAAGTTTGAATAGCATGTCTTGTAAGATACTTCAGTCGCGTTACTCGAAGTGTCAAAGAGTTTATTTGCGTAAACCCCTCGGGTTTACGATCGCATGGTAGTGTTACTAAATAAACGTAATTGTTCATCAATACATAGCAAGTGAATAGTGAGAACTTGAGGTAGGGATCCATCCGGTGGGCGGTTGGAGGGGGATGGTAATAGTTCTCAAAAGATGATGGCATGGTTGGAAGCCTTTCTCATCTCATCTGACAGTTGCTGTGATATTTCACTTTGTTTATGATTTTACCTTTTGTTAAAGACCGGAATCGTACGCCTCCGGACTTTATTTAGGAAATCATTAAAAGAATTGAAACTTATCGGACAAGTTTTATTTCTTCTTCTTCTGCCTCGAGTGCCCAGCACTCCTGGTTATACAACGAGCTTTGACAAGCCATAGTGTAATTCGCGACCTTTTTGGGCATTTCAAGAATGGCAGGCTCCCCTGCTCCGGACTCAAGTCCCATTAAAAGTGGAGATAAGCGAATTCTAAGCTTTTGCGAAGAAAAACTAACGTTTTATTTCGTAAAACGAGCTTTTACGAGTAAAGCGCAATTCGCGTTCTCCACTTTTAAGTTCCATCCATCCCCAACTAGCCTGGGCTTGTTTTACCGCCGTTTAGGGCTAAAAAGGGAATGTCGTTTCTATGAGACTAGCAGACGACGTCTCGGGCATCCTGATTGGTCAAAGGATGGATGGAAGGGTTAAGTGATCTTGAACGGTACCTCAAAAAGTTCTTTTTTATTTTGCGTGGTAAATATTACTGGAAGGGAACCCATTAAAAGTGGAGAACGCGAATTGCGCTTTTACTCGTAAAAGCTCGTTTTACGAAATAAAACGTTAGTTTAACGGCGAAAGCAAAGCGTTTGCCTGCCTTATAACGGGCGGGAATGGCAAAATTTCAATGTCCATTTTTGCATATTAAATGTTTATGTATTTTTTATAAAAATTCAGCTTGACCAACTACACATGTTATATTATGTCTCTGCCAAATTTGGACGTCCTAGCCCCAGAGATCTCAGAGGAGTTCGCGTGACAAAGTTTTCAAATTTTTGCATATAAAATGTTAATGAATTTCTAAAAAAAAAATTGAGCTGGACCAACTAGACATGCTATACTATGTCTCTGCCAAACTTGGTCTCCCTATCCCTAGCCGTCTCAGAGGAGTCCACGTGACAAAGTTTTGACGGAAGCACCTTACTGAGTCGTACGATTTCAATAAACTAGGATATTAAAAATCCCCACGTGTAAATATCCTGATGGAGAAATTTCGAACGGTCGTCATGATCTAAGAATAACTCTGATTACCAAACATTGCAATCGGAACTTTATTTTGTCTAAATCATAAGAACAAAATTGTCCATGGACAATGCCCCAGGGCACGAATACTGCAGTCAGCACACCAATATGACGCTTTTTACAATTTTGTGCAATAAGTCGACACAACTTGTTGCCGATCATTTCATACCAATTCGAAACCGTATATATATTTTCCTAAAAAGACAATTATGTGTTTTAATGTTTTACGATATATACTATGAAATGCTGTTCTAACATTTAATGCTTATTTTTGATATCAAAATAAAATTAAAGACATCAATAAATCAATGTAGATCTCAATAATTTATATTTTGCTATCAATAATTGAATTTTAGATGGCAAAATTTTATTTTTGCGATCAAAAAAAAACAATTTTACAAACTTGAAAAATCTTAAGGGAGACACAAATTCACATAAAGTGTAACGGATCGTCAATTAAATTCTGGAGATGAAAACTTGAATTATTGACATCAATAATAACAACCCAGTTTTTGATCTCAAGAATTGCTTCTTTTTTGTACAGTAAAAATTTAAAGAAAGACTCTGTATACAAGGACCTGTAATCATTTATGATATAGGAAGAAAAGATAGATAATTAAATTTATATCAAATATATAATGAATATAAAGAAATACAAAGGAACAGCAGTATTTTGACTGGTATTTACGCCAGGTACACACATGCAGCATGATAGAAAGCTCTGCGGTATCGAAAACGTCACGCTGCGCACTACTGAAAGTGTGTATGCGTCATCGCCATAAGATCGTAACTACGCGGCAGAAAGCGTCGCAGAGGAGTGCAAAAAATATGTAATTTATGACAGAATAAAAAAAGAAAACCACACTCGCGTTTATGCCGATCTGAAAACTTGTGCTATCAGTGTTACAGGCTGTGGGAGGGTTTTTTGGATCAGTCCATGCGCGTGACTTTTTATCATTATACCTTATATTTTTCTTTATTTATGTTTAGGTATTTTCAGATGGAGTCTGCTGAGAACTGTCTTCTGATTCGTCCGTTTCACGAGCACGATGTGGAGATCGTTTCATCCCTTCTGATTGATCAATTGTGGTTTCCCTTCTGTCAGTTACTTTTCAAATTTTATTTCTTTTCCACAAAAAGTATCGCTATATATGTCATTCTCATATCTATAGCGATCGGATTATGTCAGGACTGGTGTACTCTTTCAATACTTATTGCGTTATCTGCCTCAGTACTCCTACTTTTATACCATGTAATTCCCAGAATTGTCGTCCACAAGATTCGTCGTGGAGAAATAATTCAAGAATATCGCGATGGATTTGCGACATATTGGATGAAAAATGCACATCTTAACAGAAGACTCTGGGTGGCCACTGTGAATGCAGAGGTTGTTGGCTGCATCGGAATACGGCCACCGGATGAAGGCTTCTATCATTCAGATGTTGGTAAAGAAACTCCGACACATGACGTCACAATGAACGCCCGCTGTGACGTCACAAACGGCTCAATCACCGATACAGTAATGGCGTCACGTGAGAAGCCCAAATCCAGCCCGGCTCATGGAAACCCACAAAACGATGGTGTAAGCTGCCGAGCTACTGTTAGCGTTACCAATATGGTGGTTGACCCGAAGCACAGAAGGAAAGGCGTGGGCAGAGCGTTGATGGATCAGATCGTTACTTACTGTAGTGGAAACGGTTTCCCATGTGTTGTCTTGCAAACGAACTTTGTACTGAAAGACGCAGTAACTTTATACAAGAAATATGGTTTTAAAGACGTTGAAGATTTACCTATGAATGAGGTAGTTATGAAATTGGATTTGTAAAAGTTTTTCAAGTTGACACTATTTGTGGAATGGATTAGCTGTAACTACCACTCAATCACCACTTTATCTGTAAGAACTAAATGACCCCCGAGTGTCCGTGAATTTTCTCTTCTCCTATGCTTTCTAAATCGGTTACGTTCCACTAAAAGAAAAAATATAAGACTGAAAAAAAGTCTCGCTTCTAATCAAATTTTTTTGAAATGATCAGGCAGGCCAGCGATTGTTTTTCTCGAAAAAAAAAAAAAAATACTCGAGCGGGACCGATCCAGCTGGGCCACTTCTTTATCTGAGATGTTAGGTGACCCGACCAGTGGATGTGAAACAATGTTTGACATCGCCTAACTCATCTCCGCAACTCACCATTTTAATCACAAATAGACACGGTGCCTTTTTCATTCCATGATTTTTTCAGTGCATGTAGTATTCTGGTAGTGCATATGACGTAGATATGCACAGCCAATGATTTACGTTCTTCCGGTAGCCAAAACATCACGCTACACACCACTTAAAGTGTGTATATAGCGTCGTCATACTCATAACCACATCACTAAGTGACGGGAAAAAAGGAGTGCAAAAAAAAAAAAACGTCATATTTAGAGACGCACTGAAGGGTGCAGGCTGAGGGGGGTGTTTTGGATCAGTCCAGCCTAGCTTTATCATTTGGATATCGAAAACTTACCGTGAAAAAATCATAAAATCATATTTGCTTTGAGGTTGTGTAGTTTTCTTCGCTAAATGCGCGAGTTAGAACTGTGATACAGTGGTACTTTGGGGATACCAATTCCCCCTTACCATGACAACAGGGTATAAAGTGGTACTTGTGAGATACCAATTCCCCCTTACCATGACAACAGGGTATAAAGTGGTACTTGTGAGATACCAATTCCCCCTTACCATGACAACAGGGTATAAAGTGGTACTTGTGAGATACCAATTCCCCCTTACCATGACAACAGGGTATAAAGTGGTACTTGTGAGATACCAATTCCTCCTTACCATGACCACAGGGTAGCAGACCTGGAGTACCACTCTGACAAGACATTGCGAGAAGTCGTCTTCTCCCGTCCCTTTGTTCTGCGGTTTCGAATCTTTTAAAAGCGGTGGTGCCGTATAGACACAAGCATGAAATACTTCACCACTTTTAAGCATTTCCGTCACCCTACAAATTCAATTTCACATATATAAAACTGTCCTATCGATTAGTCCAACTGAAATGCAATTTCAGTGTTGCAGTAATATTTAGTAATAATTAGTAATAATTACAATGAATGCATCCAAATAATCAATAAATATAATGTTTAGGGTTACAGGTTAAATACATCATCAAATATTTCAGATCTTTTAACACCCCCCCACCCTACCCCTGCACATTTGTGACATCACCCACTGACAGTTATATAACGGCGTACGCAAACATCCCCCCCCCCCCGAAAAAAACATCCCCCGCCCAGCCCCCTCCCCCCCTCACCGAAGGCTCCTAAATATGACCTTACCAAAACAAGCTCTCGACGACGAACAGCAGGTATTTGAGCCACTGGAGTGTGATACCGGAAGTCTGCCTATTTTCATTTCCGGTCACTGGCGGCAAGTCATTGACGCGTTGAACAAGAGTTTGCAGACACAGTTGAAGATGCTTGACTGGGACGCTTGATAAATGCCTCTGTCTATGCAAATACATACAACCGCTTGATTTATAGGGGTGGTATAGTACATCGAATATTTCATTATGCTCCGTACCAACGAACCGACCCGAGCGCCAGATGTTTCATTCGATTTTATTTTATTCATTTATTTTTTGGCGTTGATAAATGTCGTGTAAAATTTTTATTTTTACCAAATCCCTGCTTTTGTTTCGCATTCTCTTGTAGTAAAAGGTAAAGAAACGACATTAACAACATGGGCGTCCTTTGCACCACGTGCTGACTTTCTGACACCATGTGCAGACAACAAATGGATCTGACGAAAGAGTAAATCACGATCCTCATAGTCCACTACCACCCCCCCCCCGAACCCCACACACCCCCCCCCCCCCCCCCTCCTACCACTTCAGCAGTAGAGTACAAACGACAGATATTGATATTGACTTATCTTGAGTCAATAAAAGTGAGAAAATTTTGATGCTGTGCCATAAGCTCTGTGCATAGTTGTATAACACACTGTATGCATGTTGTAAAATACTTTATATTATTCAAGAAATAATCCACTGAAGGAAGCATTTTTGCGTTGTAATTTTTAAGTGTTTAACATTTCGGTAGCGAAATGCGGCTCTAGTTGCTTTTGCAACTCTACATAAAAATAAATAAACTAACTTATTCATTGTCTTTTGTTTTTATTGTTATATTTCTAAGTTGAGGCTGAATTTAGTTTCCTCCGAACAATGCAGAATGCGTCTTCAAGTAAAACAAACTTCTAAAATAATAACGAATATGTTTGGGATTCAAAATTAGTTAAGCTGCTTGCAAAGAAAGCCAAAACACGAAATTCTATAAAAAAAAAACTGTACCAGCGTTGTTGTCATCTCAAACTGAATGCTATATACGATGAAGGACGCTGTCGGCTGCAATCAAATATTTTTGTCAAACCTGTTCCTTTAAAAGTACTCCTGATAAAACCTTATCACTAATAGTAAATTGACAATTCTGATGGGGCCTTAGTGCACTTTAAGTTAAGACAATTATTATTTCTTGGTTACTTTGGCGTAAACATAATTAGAATAAACAAATTTTATTAAACGTTAGCTTCAGATTGCCTTACAACTCCTGACTACAACCAAAAACAAAATAAACAAAGACAGCAAAACCTTTCATCGCTTTAAATCTGTAACTTTCGAAACGCTTTTTCTTAGTCCCGACACAATGATTTTCAGACCTTGCAATGAACATTAGGGGCAATGAAACAGGATTCAACAATCAGGTCATAATAATGCAAAGTCACTTTGCGGTGTCCTCGGTAGTATAGTGGTAAGTATCCCCGCCTGTCACGCGGGAGACCGGGGTTCGATTCCCCGCCGGGGAGGAGTTAATTTTGCTTGACAGCGATTTACAAAGGCCCCTGAATATGCTGCGCAACTCTGGAAAACTAAACCATCTGCTGACAGAGACGCTTCGCAAATATTCAGAGGAAATAAACACTGTTCAACAGCAACGTTGTATTACAGTTCCAAGAGTAATTCTATTTCTAGGTAACATGCAGTAACAAGTTAAAAAATAGCCGCACAAGGAAAAAGTTCTCTACTTTACAATACCAGGAATTATGAGGACCATTTAAATCCTTACCATGAGTTCACAGGTACAAGCTACAATACTTATCAACCAGTTTGTCCAAAGACAAAGTCCCAGCTTACGAAAAGCAATAAGATCAATTCCAGCGTGCATGAGCAAGGGAATACCCTGAAAAATTGGGCTTCAAAAGATGTGGCGGCAAAGAGCTAGCTCAATAATTAATTTAGCACCGGACCAGAACATAGACCGATAAATGCATGCAAAGATTTGTTTCCCAGAAAAATGGGACACAGATTTTTTGTACCTCTGGTAGACTGGATTGTCTGTCATAGATACCTTCGAACAAGCTCGCATTTCGGACCAGTGCGCATATTTATATAACTTGCCCCGGTTCTTATTCAGACAAGTGCCCATGTTTATTTAATTTGCGCTGATGCGCGGTTCGCATTTCGGACCAGCACGCATGTCTATTTACCTTGTGTTGATGTGCGGTTCTTATTTCGGATAAGTGCACATGTTTATTTACCTTGCGTTGATGTGCGGTTCTTATTTCGGATCAGTGTGCATGTTTATTTACCCTCTGTTGATATGCGGTTCTTATTTCGGACCAGTGCACGTTTATTTAATTTCCTGATGCGCGGTTCTTATTTCAGACCAATGTGCATGTTTATTTTACTTGCGATGATGAGCGGTACTTATTTTCACAAGTTTTCTCAGGTTGCCTTGATGCGCGGTTCGCATTTCGGATCAGGTTGCATGTTTATTTAACTTGCGTTGATGCACGATGCATACTTTGGACCTGCGCATATGTTTATTTAACTTGCGTTGGTGCGCGGTTTGCATTTCGGACCAGTGCGACTGTTTATTCAACTTGCGTTGATGAGCAGTTCGAATTTTGGACCACTGCGAATGTTTTTTCAACTTGCTTGATTTCGGACCAATGCTCATGTTTATTTAACTTGCGTTGATGCGCGGTGCTTATTTTGAACCAGTGCAAATGTTTATTTAACTTGCGTTGGCGCGTGGTTTGCATTTCGAACCATGTTTATTTAACGTGCGTCGATGCGCAGATCTTATTTAGGATCAATGCGCATATTTCTTTAACTTGAGTTGATGCGCGGTTCTTATTCTGGACCAGTCCGCATGCTTATCTAAGTTGCGTTGATGCGCAGTTTATTTTGAATAGTGCGCATGTTATTTAAGTTGCGTTAATGTCCAGTTGGCATTTCGAACCAGTGCGCATGTTTATTTAACTTGTGTTGATGCACGGTGCTTATTCTGGTCCAGTGTGCTTGCTTATTTAGTTTGTATTGATGTGCGGTTTGCATTATGGACCAGTGCGCATGTTGTTTTAACTTGCGTTAATGCTTGTTTCCCACTTCTGACCAGTGTGTTTGTTTATTTAGCTTGCGTTGTCGAGCGGTTCGCATTTTCCACCAGTGCAAATGTTTATTTAACTTGCGCTGATGTGCGGTTCGCATTTCGGACCAGTGCACAGGTTCATTTAACTTACGTTAACACGCAATTTGCATTTCTGACCAGTTCGCATGTTTATTTATCCCGTCGATGAACGACTGTTACTTCTATTCAACTTGTGTCGATTCGTGGTTCTTTCTTTGGACCACTGCGCACGTTTATTCAACAACTACTTCACGCTCACTGGCGTCATGTGGCATCTAAATAATTGCATTTGCGGCAAGTGTAACACAAGGTCCTGTCCTGTATCCTGTGGCCCATAGACAATTGTATTTGTTACTCGTTTACCACATTTATCCAAACTTAACGAAAGTCTCATTTACTAAATCTAATCTATCTGATTATTCTTCGTTTATTGTCAACACTCAGAGCACTGTTGTAATAAAATAATTTTGGGTTGCAATGCATCAAAGCAAAAAATTAAAGAAAAAATTGTTTTGTGAAGATGTACGTTAACAAAGACAAGTAATAACATAGCTCTTGCAAACAATGGACATGAAATTCAATACAAGTCGCTACTACTCAGATTTGGACATCTTGCACGCAGGTAATTAGACATAAATTTCAAACTATTTTAATGTGAAATAACATATTTATGTTATTTTCGGGAAATAATACAAGATACTTTCGAAACAGATGATCAAATAATGAGAGTGTGGTTTAGTCAACTGCTAAAAAAACATTTTAAGACTACAGATCAGACGGTTGCGTGATTTGAACACGCAAACTTCTGATCTGGAGTCAGACGCGCTACCGTTGCGCCACGGAGTCCTCCCGATTTCAAAGGGCTACACGACTCGTGTGCTCGAATCCCGGTCATCTGCCCCCCCCCCCCCTCCGGTCAACTGCCCCACCTGTCATCTGCCATAATAAATAAAATTATATTTAAAATTATATTTATTTTATTGAATGTTTTGCACCTCGATAAATTGCTATTCACCAACAGGAAACTAATTGCAATTAGAAATGCAATTAGTCTAAGGATCAGTCTCTCCTAAAATCAATATTAGTGAATAGATCAATGAAGATCAATTGTTTCAGAGACGAAGTGGGCGGGGACATCACAATTGCCTAATTTTTAAAGAATTTTCTTTTCACTAAAAAAGGAGGGCAGGTGATGACCCCGTCAAATTGCAGGGGGGGGGGGGGGAAGGAGCAGTCGACCGGGTTGCAAAAAAGGGGGGCAGTTGACTGGGGGGGGCAGATGACCGTTTACCCATGTGCTCTCTTGTTATTTTAAACTGGTTAATAATATTCACTTTCTCTTACTGCCCCATATTCAAACACTAAAGCTTACCGAATGTTTTCGCCACCCCAATCCTTAATACATGCACGTTCCTATTTTTTATAAATTCTATTTTAACGTCATGAAACAGAGACGGAAAGTGAGACAAGAACGCCAAAAACTCGTCTTTTAACTAAACGCAACATTTTTTCTGTACTTCCTCGGAATGATGAGGATAAAACTGCTTCCGTAAGAAAAAGTAGGCATATTTTTTGCTTATTAGAGCAAGCGCAATAATTTAGCTGGACACAAAAATGTGAAGCGCTATTCCCCTGGACGGCGGACTTCTGGATAGCAACATTTCAGCGGAATCGCCGGCACACGCACAAACAAGGAAATGTTGACATACACAAGTACAAGTTTTTGAACATAGATGGCACCAGATTGAGAGTGCATGAGAGTATTCTATGCAACTAGTTTACACATAGACATGGCAACAGATATAATGCTTCAACAGACATGAAAAATCCATGGGAACTATTTTCACATAACCCTCATTGCTACCATGACAACCGAATATCTGGACACGCATTCAGGCGAGCAAAACTCATCGATCACCTGAACGCATTTTTTCTCCTGTCTAAATAAACACAGTTGAGAGAGGACAAGCAGACCCTTACACTATCGACTTATGTGTTGCAGTCAACATTAAAAAATATTGACATTGAAATTAAACAATCAGATTACATCATGTTTTCAAGTCACAGAACAAAACATGCAATCTGTTTACAAACTGAAGTTATACCATTCTAACTTCGCACAAAAGATATTATTTAGTCGCAATAACTACAAAAAACTCTACCCTCTTTTTGAGTAGCATTCCTTTAAATTTTCCACAAGCCAGAATGAGTCTATTAATCCTTTGTATACTAAACTGTAAACGTCACATTCGATTTATCTGACAGCTCATACATTTAAATGCTCATCCATACCCTATAAAATAGCAATGTAAGAAATTAAAATCGGATTCAATTAAATTTGACAAACAAAACAACAATAAATAATCATGAAATATAATCAGATTGAAAATATATATATCCAAGTGCACATACTTAACACAGTGAATAATATCTATCTCATTCTTCTCGTTAACTTGAGAATTTGATTCAGAGTTCTCAGACGATTCCATTGCTTTTTTCTGGCTCTGAGTATTATTTCCCCAGTTACTCAAAAACAACTAAATTCATACCCGAAATAAATTAATTGTATTGTAATCAGGTGCGTGCTAATTGGATAAAATACTCGTAGTGCTCATAACTGAGTATATTTAATTATAATTGCAATTACCATTAATAATCCAGCATGAGTAGCGTGAGTAGGAAATGCCACAGGATTCTACTGATACGGATGTGTTTCCATTTAATTGCAATCAAACGAAGGGAGATTTTATATGCAATATAATTACTCGCCTTTCAATTGTTTGAGCTCAACAGTCGCTATCAATCCATCAATCCATCTATAGATTACTCACCTTTCAATTGTTTGACATCAATAGTCCTTGTGATTCCATTAATCGATCTGCAGATTTAATACAATCCAAACACCAATTTCTGAATTCCGAGATTCACGTATAAGTAATTAAAAAAACGCTAATTTTCTCTTTGGTCTGAGATAAATGAGCGATTAATAATGTCTTGATAAGTTCTCTAAGTTACAAATTTTGCGCAACCCCACTCTTAAGTAAACACCAATTGAGAAAATATTTCGCACTTTCACGCGAATGTTCCCCTTGCCCAATTGAGTGCGTCCCATTTCCGAATGGTTTCCCACATTATAAAGGATTGTATAGTAAATCGACTCAATTCAGCCTGGACTCAATCTGTCCCGCAACATCGGCAATCACCACAATCAATAATAAGCACATAGTGACTTATCTTTGGTCAATATAAGCGTTATTGACCAGTGAGAAAATTTTGACAGTTTGGTCAACATTTGTGCAATGGCTCAATAATATCTTCAATTTCACTCGAAATAAGTATATGCTTTATTACATTACTTGATAGACTATTGTTCACAAAAAATTGCAATATCTATCGACTTATGTGTTCCAGTCAACATTGAAAAATTATTGACATTGAAATTAAACAATCAGATTACAGCATTTTTTCAAGTCATACAACAAACTGGAGTTATACTCCTGATCTTCTCACATGCAACAATGGCCACTAAAGCGTTTGCAAATTGTCATAAAAGTAGCATTCTAACTTCGCACAAAAGATATTATTTATTAGCAATAACTACAAAAAACTCTACCCTCTTTTTCAGTAACATTCCTTCAAACTTTTCACAAGCTTAAATGCTTGATCGGGTCACACTCCTGTCAGAGGGTGCATTATGTGTAATAATTTGCAATTACTTTTGCAACCCTAAAAATATATAAACTACATTATTTATGTTTTGTCTTTATTATTACACTTCGAAGTTGAGGCTGAATTTAGTTTCTTTCGAACAATGCAGAATTGTTTTCAAATAAAACAACCTTCTAAAACATTAAAGACTATGCTCGGGATTGTTGGGATACCAAACTGAAAGCTATATACGATAAAAAACGCTTTCAATTGCAATTAAATATTTTTGTCAAAAATGTTACTTTAAAAGTACTTCTGAAAAAACCTGATCGCCAATAGTAAATTTTAATCAATTCTGAAGTGGTCTTGGTGTCACTTTAGGTTAAAACAAGTACTATTTCTTGTTTACTTTGGCGTAAACATAATTTAGAATTCACAAATTTTATTTAACGTTAGCTCGAGATTGCCTTGCAACTCCTGACTACAACCAAAAACGAAACAAACAAAAACAGCAAAACCTTTCGTCGCTTTAAATCTCTAAGTTTCGAAACGCTTTTTCTTAGTCCCTGATTTTAAATACTATAGCACATTCAACAGACGTAACAAATTGTATACATACAGTATATGCACTGTTTCATACTCACACAATAATTTACAGGCATTGCAATGAATGTAAGATGCAATGACACAGCATAAATAATAATTCAACAATCAGGTCATAATAATGCAAAACACTTTGCAACTTCCTCGGTAGTATAGTGGTAAGTATCCCCGCCTGTCACGCGGGAGACCGGGGTTCGATTCCCCGCCGGGGAGGAGTTGATTTTGCTTGACAGCGATTTACAAAGGTGTCTGGATATGCTGCGCATCTCTAGAAAACTAAACCGTCTGCTGACAGACGTTTCACAAATATTCAGAGGAAATAAACACTGTTCAACAGCAACGTTTTCAAAACCGACCTTTGTATCACAGTTCCAAGAGTAATTCTGTTTCTAGGTAACATGCAGTAACTAGTTAAAAAAATAGCCGCACATGGAAATAGTTCTGTTCTTTACAATACCAGGAATTATGAAGCCCATTTAAATCCTTACCATTGCAGTTCATATACTTCTGCGGGACTTTACGCCTTTACGGTTCTATCACTAAAACAGATAGCTGCAATACTTATCAAAACGAGTTTGCTTCCTATTCTTTTTACATATTTGGATTAAATTTAGCCAAAATAACTATTTCACGCTCACTGGTGTCATGTGGCATGTAAATAATTGCATTTGCGGCAAGTGTAACACAAGGTCCTGTCCTGCATCCTGTGGCACATAAACAATTGTATTTGTTACTCGTTTATCACATTTATCCAAACTTAACGAACGTCTCCTTTACTAAATCTAATCCATCTGATTACTCTTCATTTATTGTCAACATTCAGAGCACTGTTGTAGCACGGTTGCTCTGTACCAAAGAAAAACTAAAGAAGAAATTGTTTTGTGAATATGTACAGATGATACAATAGTGACAGTGTTGTTTAGCCAACTGCAAAAAAACGGATTGACTGACCCCGACGTGATTTGAACACGCAACCTTCTGATCTGGAGTCAGACGCGCTACCGTTGCGCCACGGAGTCCTCACGATTTCAAAGGGCTACACGACTCATGTCTTCTCCTGTTATTTTAAACTGGTTAATAATATTCACTTTCTCTGACTGCCCCATCGCAGGCAATTACCACAATCAATAATAAGCAGATGTTGACTTATCTTTGGTCAATATAAGTGTTATTGACCAGTGAGAAAATTTTGACATTTAGGTCGACATTTGCGCTGTGGCTCAATAATATCTTCAATTTCACTCGAAATAAGTATATGCTTTATTACATTACTTGATAGACTATTGTTCACAAATAATTGCAATATCTATCCACTTATGTGTTCCAGTCAACATTGAAAAATTATTGACATTGAAATTAAACAATCAGATTACAGCATTTTTTCAAGTCATACAACAATACATGCATTCTGTTTACAAACTGAAGTTATACTCCTGATCTTCTCACATGCAACAATGGCCACTAAAGCGTTTGCAAATTGTCATAAAAGTAGCATTCTTACTTCGCATAAAAGATATTATTTATTAGCAATAACTACAAAAAACTCTACCCTCTTTTTCAGTAACATTCCTTCAAATTTCTCACAAGCTTAAATGCTTGATCGGGCCACACTCCTGTCAGATGGTGCATTATGTGTAATAACTTGCAATAATTTTTGCAACCCTAAAAATATATAAACTACATTATTTATGTTTTGTCTTTATTATTACACTTCGAAGTTGAGGCTGAATTTAGTTTCTTTCGAACAATGCAGAATTGTTTTCAAATAAAACAACCTTCTAAAACATTAAAGACTATGCTCGGGATTGTTGGGATACCAAACTGAAAGCTATATACGATAAAAAACGCTTTCAATTGCAATTAAATATTTTTGTCAAAAATGTTACTTTAAAAGTACTTCTGAAAAAACCTGATCGCCAATAGCAAATTTTAATCAATTCTGAAGTGGTCTTGGTGTCACTTTAGGTTAAGACAAGTACTATTTCTTGTTTACTTTGGCGTAAACATAATTTAGAATTCACAAATTTTATTTAACGTTAGCTCGAGATTGCCTTGCAACTCCTGACTACTGACTACAACCAAAAACGAAACAATAAAAAACAGCAAAACCTTCCGTCGCTTTAAATCTCTAACTTTCGAAACGCTTTTTCTTAGTCCCTGATTTTAAATACTATAGCACATTCAACAGACGTAACAAATTGTATACATACAGTATATGCACTGTTTCATACTCACACAATAATTCACAGGCATTGCAATGAATGTAAGATGCGATGACACAGTATAAATAATTCAACAATCAGGTCATAATAATGCAAAACACTTTGCAACTTCCTCGGTAGTATAGTGGTAAGTATCCCCGCCTGTCACGCGGGAGACCGGGGTCCGATTCCCCGCCGGGGAGGAGTTGATTTTGCTTGACAGCGATTTACAAAGGTGTCTGGATATGCTGCGCATCTCTAGAAAACTAAACCGTCTGCTGACAGAGACGTTTCGCAAATATTCAGAGGAAATAAACACTGTTCAACAGCAACGTTTTCAAAACCGACCTTTGTATCACAGTTCCAAGAGTAATTCTGTTTCTAGGTAACATGCAGTAACTAGTTAAAAAAATAGCCGCACATGGAAATAGTTCTGTTCTTTACAATACCAGGAATTATGAAGCCCATTTAAATCCTTACCACCGCAGTTCATATACTTCTGCGGGACTTTACGCCTTTACGGTTCTATCACTAAAACAGATAGCTGCAATACTTATCAAAACGAGTTTGCTTCCTATTCTTTTTACATATTTGGATTAAATTTAGCCAAAATAACTATTTCACGCTCACTGGTGTCATGTGGCATGTAAATAATTGCATTTGCGGCAAGTGTAACACAAGGTCCTGTCCTGCATCCTGTGGCACATAAACAATTGTATTTGTTACTCGTTTATCACATTTATCCAAACTTAACGAAAGTATCCTTTACTAAATCTAATCCATCTGATTACTCTTCATTTATTGTCAACATTCAGAGCACTGTTGTAGCACGGTTGCTCTGTACCAAAGAAAAACTAAAGAAATTGTTTTGTGAATATGCACAGATGATACAATAGTGACAGTGTTGTTTAGCCAACTGCAAAAAAACGGATTGACTGACCCCGACGTGATTTGAACACGCAACCTTCTGATCTGGAGTCAGACGCGCTACCGTTGCGCCACGGAGTCCTCACGATTTCAAAGGGCTACACGACTCATGTCTTCTGTTATTTTAAACTGGTTAATAATATTCACTTTCTCTGACTGCCCCATCGCAGGCAATTACCACAATCAATAATAAGCAGATGTTGACTTATCTTTGGTCAATATAAGTGTTATTGACCAGTGAGAAAATTTTGACATTTAGGTCGACATTTGCGCTGTGGCTCAATAATATCTTCATTTTCACTCGAAATAAGTATATGCTTTATTACATTACTTGATAGACTATTGTTCACAAATAATTGCAATATCTATCCACTTATGTGTTCCAGTCAACATTGAAAAATTATTGACATTGAAATTAAACAATCAGATTACAGCATTTTTTCAAGTCATACAACAATACATGCATTCTGTTTACAAACTGAAGTTATACTCCTGATCTTCTCACATGCAACAATGGCCACTAAAGCGTTTGCAAATTGTCATAAAAGTAGCATTCTAACTTCGCACAAAAGATATTATTTATTAGCAATAACTACAAAAAACTCTACCCTCTTTTTCAGTAACATTCCTTCAAACCTTTCACAAGCTTAAATACTTGATCGGGTCACACTGCTGTCAGAGGGTGCATTATGTGTAATAACTTGCAATAATTTTTACAACCCTAAAAATATATAAACTACATTATTTATGTTTTGTCTTTATTGTTACATTTCGAATTTGAGGCTGAATTTAGTTTCTTTCGAACAATGCAGAATTTTTTTCAAATAAAACAACCTTCTAAAACATTAAAAACTATGCTCGGGATTGTTGGGATGCCAAACTGAAAGCTATATACGATAAAAAACGCTTTCAATTGCAATTAAATATTTTTGTCAAAAATGTTACTTTAAAAGTACTTCTGAAAAAACCTGATCGCCAATAGTAAATTTTCATCAATTCTGAAGTGGTCTTGGTGTCACTTTAGGTTAAGACAAGTACTATTTCTTGTTTACTTTGGCGTAAACATAATTTAGAATTCACAAATTTTCTTTAACGTTAGCTCGAGATTGCCTTGCAACTCCTGACTACAACCAAAAACGAAATAAACAAAAACAGCAAAACCTTTCGTCGCTTTAAATCTCTAACTTTCGAAACGCTTTTTCTTAGTCCCTGATTTTAAATACTATAGCACATTCAACAGACGTAACAAATTGTATACATACTGTTAAGTCAAAGTCACTTCTGGGAATATTCAAGTTTATTTGCCAAGACGATAATGCGTATTCACACGCCGGCGACGTGACCGATAACGTGACCACAACGATGTAATCGTTAAAGCCGATACGCGACACGTGACAAGATACGATTAACTGAAATAAATAAACGATAAAAGGAAAACAATAATGATAATGAAACGGTATAAATGATATGAAGGAACTTAGCTACGCGATGAACTGAATATTAACATTAGTTAATTTTATCAATAAGTTCTGCACGTTTAGACTCTTGATTACGTTCATTCGATTAACCTTATTCCTGACACACACCACCTTATTAGTGCGTCAGAAATATCGATATCATTTTCCCGATATTATATGAACTGACGCCAAGTACTTATAATTTCAATATCGACAGTAAATAACATTAATAATCTTACCGTAATTTTAAGGCTACATATCCCTTTGACTTAACATGAACTAGAGTTATTTATCCTGTACATTTCTGGTTTATTTATAAATCTGATTTATTCCAACAAGTCGTTTTTCCCGTACTTCGCCGCTCAACTGATGCATGCAATAGGCCCCAACTATCAGCTGTACCATACACCTTCCACACGACGCAGTTAGTTAGTTAGTTATATGATTGGTTTAACGACACCGCCAACCTGTTGGAGGTCATAATGTGTCATTCCTGGTAACTTTGTCGAATTTATACTTTATTGATTAAAAATGATTATAAAGTAAAATCTTAAATATACTAAAAAATATACTAAAAATAGACTTAATGGTGGTCTACACATAGGAATACATGTTAATCTCTTTTAAAAATTCTAGGACCTTGTTGGAATTTACCTTCTCAAAGAGCTCTCTCATGGAATCAACTCTATAATAGCGGGGACGAATGTGATTGAAGTCTATACAATCTATCAAGATGTGTTTCACTGTATAGAGCTCCTGACAACTTATACATTCGGGTTGTGGTTCACCTCTTAAGAGGTGTTTGTGAGAAGTATAAGAATGTCCTATTCTTAATCTGTGAATTACCATATCGTCGCGAAGGGCATTTAGGGAGGGCAATTTGCGCCCTACCACAGGGTTAATTTGGTATAGCTTATTGTTGGTTTGTTCATCCCAATATTGTTGCCATAGATTTTTGACATATCTAGAAATATGGCACTTAAAATCTGATGACGGTATAAGGAAATCTGAGCAGTCTTGGTTTAACGCTTCTTTGGCGCCTTTGTCGGCTGCCTCGTTGCCCGGGATTCCAACGTGGTTCGGTACCCAACAAAATATTATCTCTTTGCCAGCTTTTACCACTTCGTCGTGTTTTTCTATCAAGTCCAAAATTATTGGGTTGGATACCTGTAAGTTTTCTAGTGACTCAAGCACTGACATGGAGTCCACGCACAATATGAATTTTTTGTAGCGGCTAATCTTGACAAATTGCATAGCTAGCTGCAGGGCTCTAACTTCTGCAGAGAAAATAGAAGACCCATCAGGGAGCCTGGTTCTGAATGTATTATTTTATGTGACAAGAGCTGCTGCAGCCCTGTCCTCAAGTTTGGAACCATTGGTATATATGAAATGGTAGTCATTATAATTATCCTTTAATTCTACAAATTCTGACTGAAATACACACGGGTTAGTTCGTTCTTTTGTGGACTCAGAAAGAGTCTTCAAGACCACAGGTTTCGTTAACTTCCAAGGGGGTTGGTTAGGTATTTTGTAATTTGCAACAGATTCAACGATTATACCTGCTTCTTGCAGGTGTGGTATAATCCTAGTTCCAAAGGGAGGGATAGCATGGGTACCTCTATCCGCATAATGTGATCCGAAAACAATCTGATGAGTAGGGTTATTTCTATTGGCGTAAAGTTTTATACAATACTGCATGGCAAGTTTTAACCGCCGTATCTTGAGAGGTTGTTCATTTGCCTCAACGTGTAAACTGTCGGATGGGGATGTTCTAAAGGCATTTAAACATATTCTTAAGCCTTGATTCTGTATCGGTTCTAGCATCTTGAGATATGATGCTCTAGATATGAGCCATTAACTATACTGCCATAGTCCAGTCGCGATCTGATTAGAGCTCTATACAACATGAGTTTAGTATCACGATCTGCTCCCCAATCGTGGGAGGAGATGACTCTCAGTAAATTTAAGGCCTTCTGACACTTTCTTCGGAGGTATTTGATATGTGGGATAAAACTAAGTTGGTTATCAAAAATTAAACCCAAAAATTTGTTTTCCTTGACAACAGGGATTTGCACGTTAGAGATGTGTAAAACTGGATCGTCGTGTTGTTTTCGTTTTTACAAAAGTGTATACAAACCGTTTTGGTTTCTGAGAATTTAAAACCATTTTTATTCGCCTAAACTTGTAGAGAATAAATACTCTGCTGAAGACGACGCTGTATTAAATTCATACTTTTGCCTCTACACGACATGGCAAAATCATTCATGAAGAGTGAGCTATCTATCCCCTGTCTCAGTGTATCTTTTATATTGTTGATTTTTATCAGGAAAAGTAGAATTGAAAGGATGCATCCTTGGGGGAAGCCTTCCTCTTGTTCAAAGTATTCTGAGAATATTGTACCAAGGCGAACCCTGAATCGGCGGTCGTCCAGGAATCCTTTTATAAACTGGGGTAGACGGCCTCGGAGGCCGAAATCAAAAAGATCCTTTAGTACTCCGTGTTTCCATGCTGTGTCATAAGCTTTTTCCAAGTCGAAGAAAACGGTAACAACATGTTCCTTGTTATTGAAAGCTTCTTTCACAAAAGATTCTAGTCTTACAAGATGGTCCAGAGTGCTCCTTTGTTTCCTAAAGCCACTCTGTATGTCGGCAAGCAAGTTGTTTCTTTCCAGGTACCATTTTAATCTTTCAGCTACCATTCGCTCAAATGTTTTGCACAGGGCACTTGTCAAGGAAATTGGTCTGTAATTCTGAGGATTTCGTGGATCTTTGTTTGGCTTTGGTATTGGTATTATTGTGGCTTCCTTCCATATTTCTGGAAAAGTGTCGGAGTTCCAGGTATGATTTAACAATTCTAAAAGGATCTTTAGGGTATGGTCTGGCAAATGTCTAAGCATCTGATAATGTATGGCATCTGGTCCTGCTGCTGAATCATGGGAACTATCTATGGCCTTTCTCAATTCATTAAGAGAAAAGTACTCATTATACGCTTCGCTGTTGTCAGAATAGAAGTTAAGAGGATTAGTTTCTTCTGTTTCTTTATAGTGTCTAAACTCGTGGTTATAATTTTCGGAAGATGAATTATGTTCAAATGTTTCGCCTAGGGTATCTAAAATGTCCTTTGGATCGGTGATCATATTATTGTTAACTTCTAGATGGCTTACTGTGTTAAAAGTGTTCTTGCCAGATATTTTTCTAACCATGTCCCAGGTCTTTTTTAGAGAATTATTTGTGTTGAGTTGAGAAACATATTCATGCCAGGAATCTTGTTTGCTTTTTTTGACTGTTTTACGCGCAACTGCCTTGGCCCTTTGATATTCTATTTTTCTTGTAATGTCTGGGTAGTCTGAAAAATTTTTGAGAGCTTGTTTACGAAGCGCTATGGATTCTTTACAAGCGTCATTAAACCACGGTTTATGTGGTTTCTTGCGGGATCCTGATGTCCGTGGGATAGATTTTTCACACACTCCATGGAGAAGAAAGGTAAATAATGAGAGATGTTCCTCTTCATCATCAGTAAAATGTTTCCTTTTGATACTCTGATGACATAATGCTTGGAATTCTGACCAGTCTGCTTTCTGAAACTTCCATTTTGGGGATCTTTTTTCGTGTTATGGTTTAGACTCAGACAATAAAATAGGAAAGTGGTCACTGCCGTGGAGATCACCCAGCACTTTCCAATTAAAATCAAGATATAAATTAGCAGATGCTATACAAAGGTCAATAGAGGTTTTTGAACCAGTACCAGGGTGAAGATATGTGTATGACTTGTCGTTGAAAATGGTTAAATTATGATGGTTAAGGAGATTTTCTACCAATTTTCCCTTCAAATCTACGTAACTATTGCCCCAATACGCCCCAACTACCAGCTGTACCATACACCTTCCACACGACGCAGTATCCCTTCAACTTGTTACTTTATTCTACGTTCCGTTCTACTAACAAGTTCTTCAGAATAATAACTGACCACATCATCTGGACGGTGCTATTTATACTTATAGCATGTTGACAAGGAGTAATTGGCAATTTAAACGCAACTTCACTGATATGGATGAGCATATTTACACGAGAATAATATCGCACAATTGGGGGCTAATTGCAATAAAAGGATCGAGTATAAAAAAGGCCAGACGCCAATTAACGAGTTAGCATAATCCCAGCATCGCCTTAATCCCCTAAATGTGATAATTGTTTGTACATTACCTGCTTATTACGAAGTTTAAGTGACACTTATAGGTTGGCATCAGTCAATTTAAATGGAGACATTCCGTCCACAATAAACATTGAGACTTAATAAACATACAAATAATAATAACAAAGGAAATTATAAGCTTTGATCTGTAACACAAGGAAGCAAACAGCGGTGAAAGAAATGTACAAGACGTTGGCCGTAACACATACAGTATATGCACTGTTTCATACTCACACAATAAATTACAGGTATTGCAATGAATGTAAGATGCAATGACACAGCATAAATAATTCAACAATCAGGTCATAATAATGCAAAACACTTTGCAACTTCCTCGGTAGTATAGTGGTAAGTATCCCCGCCTGTCACGCGGGAGACCGGGGTTCGATTCCCCGCCGGGGAGGAGTTAATTTTGCTTGACAGCGATTTACAAAGGTGTCTGGATATGCTGCGCATCTCTAGAAAACTAAACCGTCTGCTGACAGAGACGTTTCGAGATATTCAGAGGAAATAAACACTGTTCAACAGCAACGTTTTCAAAACCGACCTTTGTATTACAGTTCCAAGAGCAATTCTGTTTCTAGGTAACATGCAGTAACTAGTTAAAAAAATAGCCGCACATGGAAATAGTTCTGTCTTTTACAATACCAGGAATTCTGAGGCCCATTTAAATCCTTACCACCGCAGTTCATATACTTCTGCGGGACTTTACGCCTTTACGGTTCTATCACTAAAACAGATAGCTACAATACTTATCAAAAAGAATTTGGTTCCTATTCTTTTTACATATTTCGATTAAATTTAGCCAAAATAACTATTTCACGCTCACTGGTGTCATGTGGCATTTGCGGCAAGTGTAACACAAGGTCCTGTCCTGTATCCTGTGGCACATAGACAATTGTATTTGTTACTCGTTTATCACATTTATCCAAACTTAACGAAAGTCTCCCTTACTAAATCTAATCCATCTGATTACTCTTCATTTATTGTCAACACTCAGAGCACTGTTGTAGCACGGTTGCTCTGTACCAAAGAAAAACTAAAGAAGAAATTGTTTTGTGAATATGTACCTTCAAAAAAACAAATTAAGTACATAGCTCTTGTAAACAATGGACGTGAAATTCAATACAAGTCGCTACTACTCAGATTTGGACATCTTACATGTAGGTAATAGGATCTAATTTTCAAACAATTTTAATGTGAAATAACATATTTATGTTGAAAACTTTCGGGAAACAATACCAGATACTTTCGAAAAAGATGATACAATAGTGACAGTGTTGTTTAGCCAACTGCAAAAAAACGGATTGACTGACCCCGACGTGATTTGAACACGCAACCTTCTGATCTGGAGTCAGACGCGCTACCGTTGCGCCACGGAGTCCTCACGATTTCAAAGGGCTACACGACTCATGTCTTCTCCTGTTATTTCAAACTGGTTAATAATATTCACTTTCTCTGAATGCCCCATCGCCGGCAATTACCACAATCAATAATAAGCAGATGTTGACTTATCTTTGGTCAATATAAGTGTTATTGACGAGTGAGAAAATTTTGACATTTAGGTCGACATTTGCGCTGTGGCTCAATAATATCTTCAATTTCACTCGAAATAAGGATATGCTTTATTACATTACTTGATAGACTATTGTTCACAAATAATTGCAATATCTATCGACTTATGTGTTCCAGTCAACACTGAAAAATTATTGACATTGAAATTAAACAATCAGATTACAGCATTTTTTCAAGTCATACAACAAAACATGCATTCTGTTTACAAACTGAAGTTATACTCCTGATCTTCTCACATGCAACAATGGCCACTAAAGCGTTTGCAAATTGCCATAAAAGTAGCATTCTAACTTCGCACAAAAGATATTATTTATTAGCAATAACTACAAAAAACTCTACCCTCTTTTTCAGTAACATTCCTTCAAATTTTTCACAAGCTTAAATGCTTGATCGGGTCACACTCCTGTCAGATGGTGCATTATGTGTAATAATTTGCAATTACTTTTGTAACCTCAAAAATATATAAACTACATTATTTATGTTTTGTCTTTATTGTTACACTTCGAAGTTGAGGCTGAATTTAGTTTCCTTCGAACAATGCAGAATTTTTTTTTCACATAAAACAACCTTCTAAAACATTAAAGACTATGCTTGGGATTGTTGGGATCCCAAACTGAAAGCTATATACGATAAAAAAAACGCTTTCAATTGCAATTAAATATTTTTGTCAAAAATGTTACTTTAAAAGTACTTCTGAAAAGACCTGATCGCCAATAGTAAATTTTCATCAATTCTGAAGTGGTCTTGGTGTCACTTTGGGTTAAGACAAGTACTATTTCTTGGTTACTTTGGCGTAAACATAATTTAATATACACAAATTTTATTTAACGTTAGCTCGAGATTGCCTTGCAACTCCTGACTACAACCAAAAACGAAATAAACAAAAACAGCAAAACCTTTCATCGCTTTAAATCTCTAACTTTCGAAACGCTTTTTCTTAGTCCCTAATTTAAATACTATAGCGCATTCAACAAACGTAACAAATTGTACAGTATATGCACTGTTTCATACTCACACAATAATTTACAGACATTGCAATGAATGTTAGATGCAATGACACAGCATAAATAATTCAACAATCAGGTCATAATAATGCAAAACACTTTGCAACTTCCTCGGTAGTATAGTGGTAAGTATCCCCGCCTGTCACGCGGGAGACCGGGGTTCGATTCCCCGCCGGGGAGGAGTTAATTTTGCTTGACAACGATTTACAAAGGTGTCTGAATATGCTGCGCATCTCTAGAAAACTAAACCGTCTGCTGACAGAGACGTTTCGCAAATATTCACAGGAAATAAACTCTGTTCAACAGCAACGTTTTCAAAACTGACCTTTGTATTACAGTTCCAAGAGTAATTCTGTTTCTAGGTAACATGCAGTAACTAGTTAAAAAAATAGCCGCACATGGAAATAGTTCTGTCTTTTACAATACCAGGAATTATGAGGCCCATTTAAATCCTTACCACCGCAGTTCATATACTTCTGCGGGGCTTTACGCCTTTACGGTTCTATCACTAAAACAGATAGCTGCAATACTTATCAAAACGAGTTTGCTTCCTATTCTTTTTACATATTTGGATTAAATTTAGCCAAAATAACTATTTCACGCTCACTGGTGTCATGTGGCATGTAAGTAATTGCATTTGCGGCAAGTGTAACACAAGGTCCTGTCCTGTATCCTGTGGCACATAGACAATTGTATTTGTTACTCGTTTATCACATTTATCCAAACTTAACGAAAGTCTCCTTTACTAAATCTTATCCATCTGATTACTCTTCATTTATTGTCAACACTCAGAGCACTGTTGTAGCACGGTTGCTCTGTACCAAAGAAAAACTAAAGAAGAAATTGTTTTGTGAATATGTACCTTCAAAAAAGACAAGTAAGTACATAGCTCTTGTAAACAATGGACGTGAAATTCAATTCAAGTCGCTACTACTCAGATTTGGACATCTTACATGTAGGTAATTGGATCTAATTTTCAAACTATTTTAATGTGAAATAACATATTTATGTTGAAAACTTTCGGGAAACAATACCAGATACTTTCGAAAAAGATGATACAATAGTGACAGTGTTGTTTAGCCAACTGCAAAAAAACGGATTGACTGATCCCGACGTGATTTGAACACGCAACCTTCTGATCTGGAGTCAGACGCGCTACCGTTGCGCCACGGAGTCCTCACGATTTCAAAGGGCTAACCGACTCATGTCTTCTCCTGTTATTTTAAACTGGTTAATAATATTCACTTTCTCTGAATGCCCCATCGCCGGCAATTACCACAATCAATAATAAGCAGATGTTGACTTATCTTTGGTCAATATAAGTGTTAAGGACCGTTTCAGGACCGGGGCCGTTTTAAAACGGCGCCGGTGCCATTTTGGGACCATATTCCAGGATTCAGAGGTCCCAAAACGGCGTCGCCGTTTTGAGACCGTCCGCGATTCGGCACCATAGCCGTTTTAGGACCATAATGGCCACCACGGCACCGGTGCCGTTTTAGGATCAGGTTTAAATTTACTTCATTTAATAAGTTATTGCAATTAAGAGATTAAAATTCTTCTTCAGATGTGATTAGGACAAATGTCGATTGAAAGCAAACTTTTCCCAGTTTGGCAAACTTTGGTCAATTAAATTAGTCATTGTTTTACTCATAGAATGTCCAATAAAATTGTAGTTTACTGATTTGCTCAACAGTTTCACTCAAGTCTACTCAACATCGCCTAAAATGGGTTAACGTAGGGGCTTCACTAGTTTCGATCTACACATACTTAAAAAGCTATTAAGATGCGGTAAAATGGATAAATTTAAAGAAAAATGTGACAAAAAATAAAAGAACTTGAAAACTCAAAAACCTCCGGAGCTATCAGTCGTGAGAAATATGACAGGATAGTAAAAGTACTTAAGAATGAGGAAACAGACAAACGTGTCAAGTCTCGAAAGGCTACAGACTGGTAAAAATTCAAGACGTGGGACTAGTTGATATTTTAGTCAAACCTGAAACACCCGAGGATAATTCAGAGTCAGAAAAACTACTTCGAGTTGTTAGGACATATTATTTGTTGTAGTTAACTCAGGTGTAGGTCGTTTGCCACCGACCACTTTGCCACCACACCCTACCATTTTGTCACCAAAGACATATCGTGGAATATAAAAAATAATACTTCATTGAACAGTAACTCCACAACGGCACTTCAGTACTTAATCCCCCGATACCTCGCTAGTCTACTGGCAAGTTCTACTCCGGATTGCTTTATTGAAGACTAACAGACTCAACAACGGCGCATCCTACTTAATTCCCAAATACTCCCCTGATCTACTGACAGTTTCTACTCCGGACCTGCTGAATTTGCTGCTTTCTACAAATCAGTCTTAATCGCCTAATCTCTTAAGTAACTGTCAATTACCTGGGGTACGTATGCCGTTGTACTCTGCTTTAAAATTGGCAATTTTCGGAGTACGATGCGCAGTCTGCCCTCACTAATCATAATCCCAAGGCTCACGCATACACAGTCTTAATCTTCTTATCCCAAAAGTAATTGACAATTGCGACTCGAGATAAAACATAAACATTGATATCAAAACATAAACCAGTGAAAAAAGTGATTGAAAAGAGCTAAACAATTAAATAACATGAAAAATTAGACCTATAAAAATCGGTGGCAAAATGGTAGGGGGTGGTGGCAAAGTAGTCGGTGGCATACTGGTTGGTGGCAAAATGGTCGGATTGCGAATTGCGAATTGCAACTAACTTGACATTGAATTGTTGGCTTGTTAGCTTTCTTATGACGAACTGCAATTAGCTATTGCAAGAGTAATAATGTGACAGTACAATTTGAATAAACGTTAAGAAAAGTAAAATGTCCCTTTTATTTTGCTTCTTAAAACTGAACCGTAGTTTTAAAATGGCACATGCGCCGTCTCAAAACGGCGCATGTGCCATTTCATGACCTAGACGGTCCCAAAACGGCCCCTCGCCGACTCAAAACGGCCAGGCCATTATGGGACCAGCATCGGTCCAAAAATGGCCCCGGTGCCGTCTTAAAACGGCGCCGGTCCCAAAACGGCGCGTAACATAAGTGTTATTGACCAGTGAGAAAATTTTGACATTTAGGTCGACATTTGCGCTGTGGCTCAATAATATCTTCAATTTCACTCGAAATAAGTATATGCTTTATTACATTACTTGATAGACTGTTGTTCACAAATAATTGCAATATCTATCGACTTATGAGTTCCAGTCAACACTGAAAAATTATTGACATTGAAATTAAACAATCAGATTACAGCATTTTTCAAGTCATACAACAATACATGCATTCTGTTTACAAACTGAAGTTATACTCCTGATCTTCTCACATGCAACAATGGCCACTAAAGCGTTTGCAAACTGTCATAAAAGTAGCATTCTAACTTCGCACAAAAGATATTATTTATTAGCAATAACTACAAAAAACTCTACCCTCTTTTTCAGTAACATTCCTTCAAATTTCTCACAAGCTTAAATGCTTGATCGGGTCACACTCCTGTCAGATGGTGCATTATGTGTAATAATTTGCAATTACTTTTGTAACCTCAAAAATATATAAACTACATTATTTTTGTTTTGTCTTTATTGTTACACTTCGAAGTTGAGGCTGAATTTAGTTTCCTTCGAACAATGCAGATTTTTTTTCAAATAAAACAACCTTCTAAAACATTAAAGACTATGCTTGGGATTGTTGGGATCCCAAACTGAAAGCTATATACGATAAAAAAAAAACGCTTTCAATTGCAATTAAATATTTTTGTCAAAAATGTTACTTTAAAAGTAGTTCTGAAAAAACCTGATTGCCAATAGTAAATTTTCATCAATTCTGAAGTGGTCTTGGTGTCACTTTGGGTTAAGACAAGTACTATTTCTTGGTTACTTTGGCGTAAACATAATTTAGAATTCACAAATTTTATTTAACGTTAGCTCGAGATTGCCTTGCAACTCCTGACTACAACCAAAAACGAAATAAACAAAAACAGCAAAACTTTTCATCGCTTTAAATCTCTAACTTTCGAAACGCTTTTTCTTAGTCCCTGATTTTAAATACTATAGCGCATTCAACAGACGTAACAAATTGTATATCTACATTATATACACTGTTTCATACTCACACAATAATTTACAGACATTGCAATGAATGTAAGATGCAATGACACAGCATAAATAATTCAACAATCAGGTCATAATAATGCAAATGCAAATGCAAAACAGTTTGCAACTTCCTCGGTAGTATAGTGGTAAGTATCCCCGCCTGTCACGCGGGAGACCGGGGTTCGATTCCCCGCCGGGGAGGAGTTGATTTTGCTTGACAGCGATTTACAAAGGTGTCTGGATATGCTGCGCATCTCTAGAAAACTAAACCGTCTGCTGACAGAGACGTTTCGCAAATATTCAGAGGAAATAAACACTGTTCAACAGCAACGTTTTCAAAACCGACCTTTGTATCACAGGTCCAAGAGTAACTCTGTTTCTAGGTAACATGCAGTAACTAGTTAAAACAAGTTTGTCCAAGGACAAAGTCCCAGCTTACGAAAAGCAATAAAACCAATTCCAGCGTGCATGAGCAAGGGAATTTTCCTGAAAAATTGGGCTTCAAAAGATGAGACGGCAAAGAGCTAGCCCAGTAATTAATTTAGCACCGGACCAGAACATAGACCGATAAATGCATACAAAGATTTCTTTCCCAGAAAAATGGGAAACAGATTTTTTGTATCTCTGGTAGACTGGATAGTCTGCCATAGATACCTTCAAACAACGCTCGCATTTCGGACCAGTGCGCATATTTATGTAACTTGCCTTGATGCGCGGTTCTTATTCAGACAAGTGCGCATGTTTATTTAATTTTGCGTAGATGCGCGGTTCCCATTTTGGAACAGTGCACATGTTTATTTAACTTCCGTTGATGTGCGGTTCGCATTTCTGACGAGGGCCCATGTTTTTTTTTTACCTTTTGTGGATGTGCGGTTCTTATTTCGGATCAGTGCGCACGTTTATTTACCTTGTGTTGATGTGCGGTTCTTATTTCGGATCAATGCGCATCTTTATTTACATTGTGTTGATGTGCGGTTCTTATTTCGGATCAGTGCGCATTTTTTTTTTTTTTTTTTGTCTTTTTTATTTTTTGTTCCTGATTTTTCATGATACTTTCAACAACTTGTGTATTATTCACAGCTGGCACGCAGGCCTTTTCCCAGGATTTTGTCACTCGTACATAAATAAGACAGGACGTTACAGAACAACTTGTTTACAGAGACAAACAATTAAATACAACAAGAGACGGGACATGTACAGTACAGCACAAAAGAACGAAAGATGAAGGGAGTAAGTGAGTTGCTTTGGTATTATCCTAAGGAAGAGGACCTGCTCTGAAACATTTAAATGTTAAATGGATGATGCCATCCTTTCCACTTTAGTTCAAAATTCGAACTCGAAAGGGTCTTTTTGTCTACTTCTATGTGCGTCTGGATTTCTTTCAATAGAATTGAGTGTTGAAATTGGTAGTCATAGAACCGAGCTTTCCAAATAAGATACTTTATTAGGAGAAGGATATGATTTTTTGCTTTATCGGGGGAGCCTATCAGAAACTCTTCAGCGTTGAAGTAATTAATTCCCAAGTTTCTGAACGAGGTTTTTATAATTTTAATAGTGTTTGGGCAGTTAAGAAAGGTGTGAAACAAGTCGTCCTCAGTTAAACAATATTTGCACTTGTTGGTCTGTCTTATGCCCCATTTTTTCAGGTTTACGTTATGCGCTACAGTGTTTTGGATTATTTTATAGTGAAACGCTACAAGTTTAATGCTTCTGCAGGACGCTTTCATAAGAGCAGTGCTTTTATATACGGCATTTGTGTCAAAACCAGCATTTGCCAAGAAGCCGTGACTGGTAGGGTCTTTTTCCACCCTTTTTATCAACTCATTATAAAAGAGTTTTGACTTGGCATTCGAGATGTCCAAAAGATTTTGACCAGTCTCAAACACGAAATTATTGAACGCGATACGGGCATCGACATCAACTCGTAATTTGATTGCGGATTTAACTGCATGAAAAGTTAAAAAGTTTACCTTTAAGTTATATATTTCATTAAAATGTTTCACAGTTAACAAGTTACCGTTTGCATCCTGTAAGTCCTTTGCAAGATGGATGCCTTTATCAAACCAGCTTTTATAAAATATTTGCTTGTTGTTTATTAATATATTTTTATTGTTCCACAGAATTTGTGCTGAATCTTTGCTTGTTTGAAACACTTCACGAAAATTTTTCAAAATTTCTTTGTAGAAGGCTGGTATATATGCCAACTTGCTGACGTCAAAATTACACCTTAGCAGATAACTAAATCCACCAAGCCTGGCTGCATAGAAGCGCAGTATTTCACACCATTTATTATTTTTTAAGATTCCTGGAATCCATGCCAATTTTAGTGCTTTATCTTGCGACTTAAAGTCGATTGCTTTTAAACCCCCTTTGGAGTACTCACTAATAAGAGTGCTATGTTTCACTTTAGCTTTCGTGTAATTCCATAGAAACATGTTCGTTTCATACTGAGCTCGCTCTAAATCAGAGTTGGAGCACGTGACGTTCGAGAGTGAATAAATCAAGTTTGATATTCCCAAGGATTTGCTAATGAGAATTTTGACTATTAATGATAGATCTCTATTGGACCAGACTTGGTATTTGTTTTTCATTTTGTTTATTTTTTCACCAATATTTATTTCATTGCATTTACTAAGGATCAGTGCGCATGTTTATTTACCTTGTGTTGTTGTGCGGTTCTTATTTCGGATCAGTGCGCATGTTTATTTACCTTGTGTTGATGTGCGGTTCTTATTTTATACCAATGCGCATGTTTATTTTACTTGCGTTGATGAGCGGTACTTATTTCGGACAGCCCAAGTTTTCTTAGGTTGCCTTGATACGCGGTTCGCATTTCGGACCAGTTTGCATGTTTATTTAACTTGCGTTGATGCACGGTGCTTATTTTGGACGTGTGCCTATGTTTATTTAACTTGCGTTGGTGCGCGGTTTGCATTTTGGACCAGTGTGCATGTTTATTTAACTTGCGTTGATGAGCAGTTCGAATTGCGGACCAGTGCGCATGTTTATTTAACTTGCGTTAATGCGCGGTTCGAATTGCGGACCAGTGCGCATGTTTATTTAACTTGCGTTGATGCGCAGTGCTTATTTTGGACCAGTGCAAATGTTTATTTAACTTACATTGGCGCGTGGTTCGCATTTCGAACCACTGCGTATGTTTATTTAACGTGCGTCGATGCGCGGTTCTTATTTCAGGCCAATGCGCATATTTCTTTAACTTGAGTTGATGCGCGGTTCTTATTCTGGACCAGTGCGCATGTTTATTTAAGTTGCGTTGATGCGCAGTTCTTATTTTGAATAGTGCGCATGTTATTTAAGTTGCGTTAATGGGCAGTTCGCATTTCGACATAGTGCGCATGTTTATTTAACTTGCGTTGATGCAAGGTGCTTATTTTGGTCCAGTGTGCTTGCTTATTTAGCTTGTGTTGCCGTGCGGTTCGCATTTCGGACCAGCGCGCATGTTTTTTTTTTAACTTTTGTTGATGCGTGGTTCGCATTTTGGACCATTGCGCATATTTATTTAACTTGTGTTGATGATCGGTACTTATTTTGGACCGGTGCAAATGCTTATTTAACTTGCGTTGATACGCGGTGCTTATTTTAGACCAGTGCAAATGTTTATTTAACTTACGTTGGCGCGTAGTTCGCATTTCGAACCACTGCGTATGTTTATTAATGTGCGTCGATGCGCGTTTCTTATTTCAGGCCAATGCACATATTTCTTTAACTTGAGTTGATGCGCGGTTTTTATTCTGGACCAGTGCGCATGTTTATTTAAGTTGCGTTGATGCGCAGTTCTTATTTTGAATAGTGCGCATGTTATTTAAGTTGCGTTAATGGGCAGTTCGCATTTCGAAATAGTGCGCATGTTTATTTAACTTGCGTTGATGCAAGGTGCTTATTTTGGTCCAGTGTGCTTGCTTATTTAGCTTGTGTTGCTGTGCGGTTCGCATTTCGGACCAGCGCGCATGTTTTTTTAACTTGTGTTGATGCGTGGTTCGCATTTTGGACCATTGCGCATGTTTATTTAACTTGTGTTGATGATCGGTACTTATTTTGGACCGGTGCAAATGTTTATTTAACTTAGGCTTATGTGCGGTTCGCAATTCGGACCAGTGTGCATGTTTATTTAATTTGCGTTGATATCCGGTTCGCCTTTCGGACCAGTATATCTGTTTCTTTAGGTTACGTTGATGCGCAGTTCGCATTTTGAGACAAGTGAGCAGGTTCATTTAACTTGCGTTGACGCGCGATTTGCGTTTCGGACCAGAACGCATGTTTATTTAAGTCCCGTCGATGCCCGACTCTTATGTCTATTCAACTTGCGTCGATTCATGGTTCTTTCTTGGGACCACTGCGCATGTTTATTTAACTTGCGTTGATGCGCGGTTCTCATTTCAGACCACTGCGCATGTCTATTCAACTTGCGTCGATGCGTGGTTCTTTTTTTGGGACAAGTGTGCATGTTTGTTTAACTTGCGTTGATGTGCGGTGCTTATTTTGGACCGGATCGCATGTTTATTTAACTTCCGGCGATGCGCGGTTCTCATTTCAGGCCGTTGCCCATGTTTATTTAATTTGTGTTGATGCGTGGTTCTCATTTCAGAGCAGTGCGCATATTTATTTAACTTGCGTTGATGCGCCGTTCGCATTTCGGACCACTGCGCATGTTTATTTAATTTGCCTCGATGTGCGGTTCCCATTTCGGACCAGTGCGCATGTTTCTTTAGGCTGCGTTGATGCGCTGTTCGCATTTCAGGCCACTGCGCATGTCTATTCAACTTACGTCGAAGCGTAGTTCTTCTTTTCGGACCAGTGCGCATGTTTATTTAACCTGCGTTGATGCGCGGTGTTTATTTTGGACCAGTTCGCATCTTTATTTATCTTCCGTCGATGCGCAGTTCACATTTCGGACCAATGCGCATGTTTATTTAACTTGCATCGATGCGGAGTACTTAATTTGGACTACTGCAAATGTTTCTTTAACTTGCGTAGATGTGCGGTTGTTAAATCTGACTACTGCGCAAGTTCATTTAACTTGCGTTTATGCGCTGGAGGAGGAGATTCATTTAATTTTTCTTTAAAAAATTCCGAAAAAAATTCAAAAGTTTTCCAATTCACTCAAAAAGCACAAGCCGGAGGAAATGCATTTTGAAGTTTTTCTTCAAAAATTCCCAAAAAATACAGAAATTGTCGTATTCTCAACCCCTTAGGGATGCCTCAAATCCCAAAAAAAAAAAAAAAAAAAAAAAAAAAAACGTTCAAAACTGTAGGGGGAAATGCATTTTGAAGTTTTTTTCTTCAAAAACTCCCTAAAAATACAAAAATTGCCCGATCGACTAAAAAGCACAAGCCGCATGCACTCAGACCAAAAATAAATGTCGTATTCTCAACCCCTTAGGGATGCCTCAAACCCCCCCCCCCCCCCACCCCCCACCCCCCCAAAAAAAAGGTTCAAAACTGTAGGGGGAAATGCATTTTGAAGTTTTTTTCTTAAAAAACTCCTTAAAAATGCAAAAATTGCCCGATCGACTAAAAAGCACAAGCCGTATGCACTCACACCAAAAATAAATGACATCGAATCAAAATTGTAGGGGTAGATGCATTTTGAATTATTTTCGAAATTTTTGCTTAAAAATTCCCCAAAAATATAAACTAAAAAAGCATAAGCCGTATGCACGACCCTTTAGGGGTGCCTGATACCAAAAATAAATGACATCGGGTCAAAAATGTAAGACGAGATACATTTTAAAATTTCTTTAAAAATTCGCCAAAAATTCAAAAATCACCCGATCGACTAAAAAAGAACAAGCCGTATGCACGACCGATTGGGAAATCCTCACACCAAAAATAAATGACATCGAATCAAAATTGTAGGAGTAGATGTATTTTTTTCAAAATTTCTGCTTAAAAAAATCCCCAAAAATACAAAAATTGTCCGATCGACTAAAAAAGCACAAGCCGTATGCACGACCCTTTAGGGCTGCCTCATACCAAAAATAAATGACATCGGGTCAAAAATGTAGGAGGAGATACATTTTTAATTTTTTTCTTTAAAAATTCGCCAAAAATTCAAAAATCACCCGATCAACTAGAAAAGCACAAGCCGTATGCACGACCCCTTAGGGATGCCTCACACCAAAAATAAATGACATCGATTCAAAATTGTAGGAGGAGATGCATTTTGAAACAAAGTTTACAGCGAACTAACTAACTAACTAACTAACTAACGGACGCCATCCGCAGACCGATAGGAATACCCCAGCTTACGTGCAACGTAAGCTGGGCTAAAAATAGCCGCACATGGAAATAGTTCTGTCCTTTACAATACCAGGAATTATGAGGCCCATTTAAATCCTTACCACCGCAGTTCATATACTTCTGAGGGACTTTACGCCTTTACTGTTCTATCACTAAAACAGATAGCTGCAAATAAGTATATGCTTTATTACATTACTTGATAGACTATTGTTCACAAATAATTGCAATACTATCTATCGACTTATGTGTTCCAGTCAACATTGAAAAATTATTGACATTGAAATTAAACAATCAGATTACAGCATTTTTTCAAGTCATACAACAATACATGCATTCTGTTTTACAACTGAAGTTATACTCCTGATCTTCTCACATGCAACAATGGCCACTAAAGCGTTTGCAAATTGTCATAAAAGTAGCATTCTAACTTCGCACAAAAGATATTATTTATTAGCAATAACTACAAAAAACTCTACCCTCTTTTTCAGTAACATTCCTTCAAATTTTTCACAAGCTTAAATGCTTGATCTGGCCACACTCCTGTCAGATAGTGCATTATGTGTAATAATTTGCAATTACTTTTGTAACCCTAAAAATATATAAACTACATTATTTATGTTTTGTCTTTATTGTTACACTTCGAAGTTGAGGCTGAATTTAGTTTCCTTCGAACAATGCAGAATTTTTTTTCAAATAAAACAACCTTCTAAAACATTAAAGACTATGCTAAGGATTGTTGGGATCCCAAAATGAAAGCTATATACGATAAAAAACGCTTTCAATTGCAATTAAATATTTTTGTCAAAAATGTTACTTTAAAAGTACTTCTGAAAAAACCTGATTGCCAATAGTAAATTTTCATCAATTCTGAAGTGGTCTTGGTGTCACTTTAGATTAAGACAAGTACTATTTCTTGGTTACTTTGGCGTAAACATAATTTAGAATTCAGAAAATTTTATTTAACGTTAGCTCGAGATTGCCTTGCAACTCCTGACTACAACCAAAAACGAAATAAACAAAAACAGCAAAACTTTTCATCGCTTTAAATCTCTAACTTTCGAAACGCTTTTTCTTAGTCCCTAATTTAAATACTATAGCGCATTCAACAAACGTAACAAATTGTACAGTATATGCACTGTTTCATACTCACACAATAATTTACAGACATTGCAATGAATGTTAGATGCAATGACACAGCATAAATAATTCAACAATCAGGTCATAATAATGCAAAACACTTTGCAACTTCCTCGGTAGTATAGTGGTAAGTATCCCCGCCTGTCACGCGGGAGACCGGGGTCCGATTCCCCGCCGGGGAGGAGTTAATTTTGCTTGACAGCGATTTACAAAGGTGTCTGGATATGCTGCGCATCTCTAGAAAACTAAACCGTCTGACAGAGACGTTTCGCAAATATTCAGAGGAAATAAACACTGTTCAACAGCAACGTTTTCAAAACCGACCTTTGTATTACAGTTCCAAGAGTAATTCTGTTTCTAGGTAACATGCAGTAACTAGTTAAAAAAATAGCCGCACATGGAAAAAGTTCTGTCTTTTACAATACCAGGAATTATGAAGCCCATTTAAATCCTTACCACCGCAGTTCATATACTTCTGCGGGACTTTACGCCTTTACGGTTCTATCACTAAAACAGATAGCTGCAATACTTATCAAAACGAGTTTGCTTCCTATTCTTTTTACATATTTGGATTAAATTTAGCCAAAATAACTATTTCACGCTCACTGGTGTCATGTAAATAATTGCACTTGCGGCAAGTGTAACACAAGGTCCTGTCCTGTATCCTGTGCCACATAGACAATTTTATTTGCTACTCGTTCATCACATTTATCCAAACTTAACGAAAGTCTCCTTTACTAAATCTAATCTATCTGATTACTCTTCATTTATTGTCAACACTCAGAGCACTGTTGTAGCACGGTTGCTATGCACCAAAGAAAAACTAAAGAAGAAATTGTTTTGTGAATATGTACCTTCACAAAAGACAAGTAAGTACACAGCTTTTGTAAACAATGGACGTGAAATTCAATACAAGTCGCTACTACTCATATTTGGACATCTTACATGTAGGTAATTGGATCTAATTTTCAAACTACTTTAATGTGACATAACATATTTATGTTGAAAACTTTCGGGAAACAATACCAGATACTTTCGGAACAGATGATAAAATAGTGAGAGTGGGGTTTAGTCAACTGCAAAAAAACGGATTGACTGACCCCGACGTGATTTGAACACGCAACCTTCTGATCTGGACTCACACGCGATACCGTTGCGCCACATTATTTAGAATTCACACATTTTATGTAACGTTAGCTCGAGATTGCCTTGAAACTCCTGACTACAACCAAAAACGAAATAAACAAAACGTCAAAACCTTTCATCGCTTTAAATCTCTAACTTTCGAAACGTTTCATACTCACACAATAATTTACAGACATTGCAATGAATGTTAGATGCAATGACACAGCATAAATAATTCAACAATCAGGTCATAATAATGCAAAACACTTTGCAACTTCCTCGGTAGTATGGTGGTAAGTATCCCCGCCTGTCACGCGGGAGACCGGGGTTCGATTCCCCGCCGGGGAGGAGTTAATTTTGCTTGACAGCGATTTACAAAGGTGTCTGGATATGCTGCGCATCTCTAGAAAACTAAACCGTCTGACAGAGACGTTTCGCAAATATTCAGAGGAAATAAACACTGTTCAACAGCAACGTTTTCAAAACCGACCTTTGTATTACAGTTCCAAGAGTAATTCTGTTTCTAGGTAACATGCAGTAACTAGTTAAAAAAATAGCCGCACATGGAAAAAGTTCTGTCTTTTACAATACCAGGAATTATGAAGCCCATTTAAATCCTTACCACCGCAGTTCATATACTTCTGCGGGACTTTACGCCTTTACGGTTCTATCACTAAAACAGATAGCTGCAATACTTATCAAAACGAGTTTGCTTCCTATTCTTTTTACATATTTGGATTAAATTTAGCCAAAATAACTATTTCACGCTCACTGGTGTCATGTAAATAATTGCACTTGCGGCAAGTGTAACACAAGGTCCTGTCCTGTATCCTGTGCCACATAGACAATTTTATTTGCTACTCGTTCATCACATTTATCCAAACTTAACGAAAGTCTCCTTTACTAAATCTAATCTATCTGATTACTCTTCATTTATTGTCAACACTCAGAGCACTGTTGTAGCACGGTTGCTATGCACCAAAGAAAAACTAAAGAAGAAATTGTTTTGTGAATATGTACCTTCACAAAAGACAAGTAAGTACACAGCTTTTGTAAACAATGGACGTGAAATTCAATACAAGTCGCTACTACTCATATTTGGACATCTTACATGTAGGTAATTGGATCTAATTTTCAAACTACTTTAATGTGACATAACATATTTATGTTGAAAACTTTCGGGAAACAATACCAGATACTTTCGGAACAGATGATAAAATAGTGAGAGTGGGGTTTAGTCAACTGCAAAAAACGGATTGACTGACCCCGACGTGATTTGAACACGCAACCTTCTGATCTGGACTCACACGCGATACCGTTGCGCCACATTATTTAGAATTCACACATTTTATGTAACGTTAGCTCGAGATTGCCTTGAAACTCCTGACTACAACCAAAAACGAAATAAACAAAACGTCAAAACCTTTCATCGCTTTAAATCTCTAACTTTCGAAACGTTTCATACTCACACAATAATTTACAGACATTGCAATGAATGTTAGATGCAATGACACAGCATAAATAATTCAACAATCAGGTCATAATAATGCAAAACACTTTGCAACTTCCTCGGTAGTATAGTGGTAAGTATCCCCGCCTGTCACGCGGGAGACCGGGGTTCGATTCCCCGCCGGGGAGGAGTTAATTTTGCTTGACAGCGATTTACAAAGGTGTCTGGATATGCTGCGCATCTCTAGAAAACTAAACCGTCTGACAGAGACGTTTCGCAAATATTCAGAGGAAATAAACACTGTTCAACAGCAACGTTTTCAAAACCGACCTTTGTATTACAGTTCCAAGAGTAATTCTGTTTCTAGGTAACATGCAGTAACTAGTTAAAAAAATAGCCGCACATGGAAAAAGTTCTGTCTTTTACAATACCAGGAATTATGAAGCCCATTTAAATCCTTACCACCGCAGTTCATATACTTCTGCGGGACTTTACGCCTTTACGGTTCTATCACTAAAACAGATAGCTGCAATACTTATCAAAACGAGTTTGCTTCCTATTCTTTTTACATATTTGGATTAAATTTAGCCAAAATAACTATTTCACGCTCACTGGTGTCATGTAAATAATTGCACTTGCGGCAAGTGTAACACAAGGTCCTGTCCTGTATCCTGTGCCACATAGACAATTTTATTTGCTACTCGTTCATCACATTTATCCAAACTTAACGAAAGTCTCCTTTACTAAATCTAATCTATCTGATTACTCTTCATTTATTGTCAACACTCAGAGCACTGTTGTAGCACGGTTGCTATGCACCAAAGAAAAACTAAAGAAGAAATTGTTTTGTGAATATGTACCTTCACAAAAGACAAGTAAGTACACAGCTTTTGTAAACAATGGACGTGAAATTCAATACAAGTCGCTACTACTCATATTTGGACATCTTACATGTAGGTAATTGGATCTAATTTTCAAACTACTTTAATGTGACATAACATATTTATGTTGAAAACTTTCGGGAAACAATACCAGATACTTTCGGAACAGATGATAAAATAGTGAGAGTGGGGTTTAGTCAACTGCAAAAAAACGGATTGACTGACCCCGACGTGATTTGAACACGCAACCTTCTGATCTGGACTCACACGCGATACCGTTGCGCCACATTATTTAGAATTCACACATTTTATGTAACGTTAGCTCGAGATTGCCTTGAAACTCCTGACTACAACCAAAAACGAAATAAACAAAACGTCAAAACCTTTCATCGCTTTAAATCTCTAACTTTCGAAACGTTTCATACTCACACAATAATTTACAGACATTGCAATGAATGTTAGATGCAATGACACAGCATAAATAATTCAACAATCAGGTCATAATAATGCAAAACACTTTGCAACTTCCTCGGTAGTATAGTGGTAAGTATCCCCGCCTGTCACGCGGGAGACCGGGGTTCGATTCCCCGCCGGGGAGGAGTTAATTTTGCTTGACAGCGATTTACAAAGGTGTCTGGATATGCTGCGCATCTCTAGAAAACTAAACCGTCTGACAGAGACGTTTCGCAAATATTCAGAGGAAATAAACACTGTTCAACAGCAACGTTTTCAAAACCGACCTTTGTATTACAGTTCCAAGAGTAATTCTGTTTCTAGGTAACATGCAGTAACTAGTTAAAAAAATAGCCGCACATGGAAAAAGTTCTGTCTTTTACAATACCAGGAATTATGAAGCCCATTTAAATCCTTACCAACGCAGTTCATATACTTCTGCGGGACTTTACGCCTTTACGGTTCTATCACTAAAACAGATAGCTGCAATACTTATCAAAACGAGTTTGCTTCCTATTCTTTTTACATATTTGGATTAAATTTAGCCAAAATAACTATTTCACGCTCACTGGTGTCATGTAAATAATTGCACTTGCGGCAAGTGTAACACAAGGTCCTGTCCTGTATCCTGTGCCACATAGACAATTTTATTTGCTACTCGTTCATCACATTTATCCAAACTTAACGAAAGTCTCCTTTACTAAATCTAATCTATCTGATTACTCTTCATTTATTGTCAACACTCAGAGCACTGTTGTAGCACGGTTGCTATGCACCAAAGAAAAACTAAAGAAGAAATTGTTTTGTGAATATGTACCTTCACAAAAGACAAGTAAGTACACAGCTTTTGTAAACAATGGACGTGAAATTCAATACAAGTCGCTACTACTCATATTTGGACATCTTACATGTAGGTAATTGGATCTAATTTTCAAACTACTTTAATGTGACATAACATATTTATGTTGAAAACTTTCGGGAAACAATACCAGATACTTTCGGAACAGATGATAAAATAGTGAGAGTGGGGTTTAGTCAACTGCAAAAAAACGGATTGACTGACCCCGACGTGATTTGAACACGCAACCTTCTGATCTGGACTCACACGCGATACCGTTGCGCCACATTATTTAGAATTCACACATTTTATGTAACGTTAGCTCGAGATTGCCTTGAAACTCCTGACTACAACCAAAAACGAAATAAACAAAACGTCAAAACCTTTCATCGCTTTAAATCTCTAACTTTCGAAATGTTTCATACTCACACAATAATTTACAGACATTGCAATGAATGTTAGATGCAATGACACAGCATAAATAATTCAACAATCAGGTCATAATAATGCAACACACTTTGCAACTTCCTCGGTAGTATAGTGGTAAGTATCCCCGCCTGTCACGCGGGAGACCGGGGTTCGATTCCCCGCCGGGGAGGAGTTAATTTTGCTTGACAGCTAGTTTTACAAAGGTGTCTGAATATTCTGCGCATCTCTAGAAAACTAAACCGTCTGCGGACAGAGACGTTTCGCAAATATTCAGAGGAAATAAACACTGTTCAACAGCAACGTTTTCAAAACCGACCTTTGTATTACAGTCCCAAGAGTTATTCTGTTTCTAGGTAACATGCAGTAACTAGTTAAAAAAATAGCCGCACATGGAAAAAGTTCTGTCTTTTACAATACCAGGAATTATGAGGCTCTTTAAATCCTTACCACCGCGGTTCATACGCTTCTGCGGGACTTTACGCCTTTACGGTTCTATCACTAAACAGATAGCTACAATGCTTATCAAAAACGAGTTTGCTTCCTATTCTTTTAAATATTTGGATTAAATTTAGCCAAAATAACTATTTCACGCTCACTGGTGTGATGTGGCATGTAAGTAATTGCATTTACGGCAAGTGTAACACAAGGTCCTGTCCTGTATCCTGTGGCACATAGACAATTGTATTTGTTACTCGTTTACCACATTTATCCAAACTTACCGAAATTCTCCTTTACTAAATCTAATCCATCTGATTACTATTCATTTATTGTCAACACTCAGAGCACTGTTGTAGCACGGTTGCTATGCACCAAAGAAAAACTAAAGAAGAAATTGTTTTGTGAATATGTACTTTCAAGTAATTACATAGCTCTTGCAAACAATGGACGTGAAATTCAATACAAGTCGCTACTACTATAAAATAATACAAGATACTATCGAAACAGATGATCAAATAATAAGAGTGGGGTGTAGTTCAGCTGCTAAAAAACGGATTGACTGACCCCGACGTGATTTGAACACGCAACCTTCTGATCTGGAGTCAGACGCGCTACCGTTGCGCCACGGACTCCTCACGAGTTCAAAGGGCTACACGACTCATGTGCTCTCTTGTTATTTCAAACTGGTTAATAATATCCACTTTCTCTGACTGCCCCATCGCTGGCAATCACCACAATCAATAATAAGCAGATATTGACTTATCTTCGCTCAATCTAAGTGTCATTAACCAGTGACAAAAATTGACATACAGGTCAACATTTGCGCAATGGCTCAATAATATCTTCAATTTCACTCGAAATAAGTATATGCTTTATTACATTACTTGATAGACTATTGTTCACAAATAATTGCAATATCTGTCGTCTTAGGTGTTCCAGTCAACATTGAAAAATTATTGACATTGAAATTAAACAATCAGATTACAGCATTTTTTCAAGTTATATAACAATACATGCATTCTGCTTACACACTGAAATCATACCCCTGATCTTCTCATATGCAACAATGGCCACTAGAACGGTTGCAAATTGTAAAAATGTAGCATTCTAACTTCGCACAAAAGATATTATTTATTCGCAATAACTACAAAAAACTAATCTCTTTTTGAGAAGCATTCCTTCAAATCTTTCACAAGCTTAAATGCTTAATCGGGTCACACTCCTATGAGATGGTGCATTATGTGTAATAATTTGCAATTACTTTTGCAACTCTAAAAAAATACATAAACTAGCCCTTTTAATGTCTTTTATCGTTATCGTTACATTTTGAAGTTGAGGCTGAATTTAGTTTCTTTCGAACAATGCAGAACTTTCTACAAATAAAACAAACTTCTAAAACATTCAATTTGACTCGAAATAAGTATATACTTAATAATAATTGCAATATCTGCCGACTTATGTGTTCCAGTCAACATTAAAAAATTATTGACATTGGAACTGACCAATCAGATTACAGTATTTCTTCAAGTCATATGACAATACAAGCTTCTAACATGCAACAATGGCGACTAAAACGTTTGCAAATTGTAGAAATGATGTACCATTTAGGCTTCGCACAAAGGATATTACTTACTCGCAATAAACACAAAACACTCCGACCTCTTTTTGAGTAGCATTCCTTGAAACTCAAACAGCTGACGGGTTCAGACTCTCAGAAGGTGCATTATGTGTAAATATTGTAGATACTTTTGCAACTCTAAAAATATATAACCTAACTTATTTATTATGTTTAGTCTTTATTGTTACATTGAGACTGTTATTTATGCTGACATTCAAACTATTCACGAATATGTTTGGGATTCAAAATTAGTTAAACTACTTGCACACAAAACCAAAAATAGAAATTCCAAAAATCAGTACCATCATTACTGTAATCTCAAACTGAATGCCATTGACCATAAATTACACTATTAAATTACGCAATCATATATTTTTTCAAACCTGTTCCTTTAAAAGTATTTCGGAACAAAACTCATCATCAAGAGTAAACTGACATCATTTCTGATGTGGCTTTAGTGTTACTTTAGCTTAAGACAATTATCTTTTTTTTTGTCCTTTGACGTAAACGTAAAGATAATCAGAATACACAAATTTTTATTTGAGTTAAAAACTTCATCGCTTTAAATCTGTAATTTTCGAAAAGCCTTTTCTTTGTCCCTGATTTTAAATACTAACGCACATTCAACAGACGTAAAAAATTGTATAGCATGCAGTATATGCACGATTTCACGCCCATGCAATAATTTTTTCATAAAATGCCATGAACCGCATGGTCAACACTGGTATCAGAGACAACTAGATGCTGTCAGAGAGCAGTAGGATCCCCCGCGAAACTCATTGTCACAATAACTTAATAACTATACGCCATTTTATTAAGTTTCCTTGCCAGATTCGAAACCACACCTATAAAGAAGTTTTATTGCTGTAATTTTGACAATTTCTGATCGATCAAACTGAAACCTTGACGTTGCACATAATGTACATACACTAAAGATTGCATATATGAAAGAATAATAGCTCTTACATGATTCCTTATCGTTATCGTTACATTTTGAAGTTGAGGCTGAATTTAGTTTCTTTCGAACAATGCAGAACTTTCTACAAATAAAACAAACTTCTAAAACATTCAATTTGACTCGAAATAAGTATATACTTAATAATAATTGCAATATCTGCCGACTTATGTGTTCCAGTCAACATTAAAAAATTATTGACATTGGAACTGACCAATCAGATTACAGTATTTCTTCAAGTCATGTGACAATACAAGCTTAAGTCACACCCCTGATCTTCTAACATGCAACAATGGCGACTAAAACATTTGCAAATTGTAAAAATGATGTACCATTTAGGCTTCGCACAAAGGATATTACTTACTCGCAATAAACACAAAACACTCCGACCTCTTTTTGAGTAGCATTCCTTGAAACTCAAACAGCTGACGGGGTCAGACTTCTCTCAGAAGGTGCATTATGTGTAAATATTGTAGATACTTTTGCAACTCTTAAAATATATAACCTAACTTATTTATTATGTTTAGTCTTTCTTGTTACATTGAGACTGTTATTTATGCTGACATTCAAACTATTCACGAATATGCTTGGGATTCAAAATTAGTTAAACTACTTGCACACAAAACCAAAAATAGAAATTCCAAAAATCAGTACCATCATTACTGTAATCTCAAACTGAATGCCATTGACCATAAATTACACTATTAAATTACGCAATCATATATTTTTTGTCAAACCTGTTCCTTTAAAAGTATTTCGGAACAAAACTCATCATCAAGAGTAAACTGACATCATTTCTGATGTGGCTTTGGTGTTACTTTAGGTTAAGACAATTATCTTCTTTTTTTTTTGGTCCTTTGACGTAAACGTAAAGATAATCAGAATACACAAATTTTTATTTGAGTTAAAAACTTTCATCGCTTTAAATCTGTAATTTTCGAAAAGCCTTTTCTTAGTCCCTGATTTTAAATACTAACGCACATTCAACAGACGTAAAAAATTGTATAGCATGCAGTATATGCACGATTTCACGCCCATGCAATGATTTTTTCACAATGCCCTGAACCGCATGGTCAACACTGGTATCAGGGACAACTAGATGCTGTCAGAGAGCAGTAGGATCCCCCGCGAAACTCACTGTCACAATAACTTAATAACTATACGCCATTTTATTAAGTTTCCTTGCCAGATTCGAAACCACACCTATAAAGAAGTTTTATTGCTGTAATTTTGACAATTTTTGATCGATCAAACTGAAACCTTGACCTTGCACATAATGTACATACACTAAAGATTGCATATATGAAAGAATAATAGCTCTTACATGATTCCTTATCGTTATCGTTACATTTTGAAGTTGAGGCTGAATTTAGTTTCTTTCGAACAATGCAGAATTTTCTACATATAAAACAAACTTCTAAAACATTCAATTTGACTCGAAATAAGTATATACTTAATAATAATTGCAATATCTGCCGACTTATGTGTTCCAGTCAACATTAAAAAATTATTGACATTGGAACTGACCAATCAGATTACAGTATTTCTTCAAGTCATATGACAATACAAGCTTAAGTCACACCCCTGATCTTCTAACATGCAACAATGGCGACTAAAACATTTGCAAACTGTAAAAATGATGTACCATTTAGGCTTCGCACAAAGGATATTACTTACTCGCAATAAACACAAAACACTCCGACCTCTTTTTGAGTAGCATTCCTTGAAACTCAAACAGCTGACGGGGTCAGACTTCTCTCAGAAGATGCATTATGTGTAAATATTGTAGATACTTTTGCAACTCTAAAAATATATAACCTAACTTATTTATTATGTTTAGTCTTTCTTGTTACATTGAGACTGTTATTTATGCTGACATTCACACTATTCACGAATATGCTTGGGATTCAAAATTAGTTAAACTACTTGCACACAAAACCAAAAATAGAAATTCCAAAAATCAGTACCATCATTACTGTAATCTCAAACTGAATGCCATTGACCATAAATTACACTATTAAATTACGCAATCATATATTTTTTGTCAAACCTGTTCCTTTAAAAGTATTTCGGAACAAAACTCATCATCAAGAGTAAACTGACATCATTTCTGATGTGGCTTTGGTGTTACTTTTGGTTAAGACAATTATCTTCTTTTTTTTTGGTCCTTTGACGTAAACGTAAAGATAATCAGAATACACAAATTTTTATTTGAGTTAAAAACTTTCATCGCTTTAAATCTGTAATTTTCGAAAAGCCTTTTCTTAGTCCCTGATTTTAAATACTAACGCACATTCAACAGACGTAAAAAATTGTATAGCATGCAGTATATGCACGATTTCACGCCCATGCAATGATTTTTTCACAATGCCATGAACCGCATGGTCAACACTGGTATCAGGGACAACTAGATGCTGTCAGAGAGCAGTAAGATCCCCCGCGAAACTCATTGTCACAATAACTTAATAACTATACGCCATTTTATTAAGTTTCCTTGCCAGATTCGAAACCACACCTATAAAGAAGTTTTATTGCTGTAATTTTGACAATTTTTGATCGATCAAACTGAAACCTTGACCTTGCACATAATGTACATACACTAAAGATTGCATATATGAAAGAATAATAGCTCTTACATGATTCCTTATCGTTATCGTTACATTCTGAAGTTGAGGCTGAATTTAGTTTCTTTCGAACAACGCAGAACTTTCTACAAATAAAACAAACTTCTAAAACATTCAATTTGACTCGAAATAAGTATATACTTAATAATAATTGCAATATCTGCCGACTTATGTGTTCCAGTCAACATTAAAAAATTATTGACATTGGAACTGACCAATCAGATTACAGTATTTCTTCAAGTCATATGACAATACAAGCTTAAGTCACACCCCTGATCTTCTAACATGCAACAATGGCGACTAAAACATTTGCAAATTGTAAAAATGATGTACCATTTAGGCTTCGCACAAAGGATATTACTTACTCGCAATAAACACAAAACACTCCGACCTCTTTTTGAGTAGCATTCCTTGAAACTCAAACAGCTGACGGGGTCAGACTTCTCTCAGAAGGTGCATTATGTGTAAATATTGTAGATACTTTTGCAACTCTTAAAATATATAACCTAACTTATTTATTATGTTTAGTCTTTCTTGTTACATTGAGACTGTTATTTATGCTGACATTCAAACTATTCACGAATATGCTTGGGATTCAAAATTAGTTAAACTACTTGCACACAAAACCAAAAATAGAAATTCCAAAAATCAGTACCATCATTACTGTAATCTCAAACTGAATGCCATTGACCATAAATTACACTATTAAATTACGCAATCATATATTTTTTGTCAAACCTGTTCCTTTAAAAGTATTTCGGAACAAAACTCATCATCAAGAGTAAACTGACATCATTTCTGATGTGGCTTTGGTGTTACTTTAGGTTAAGACAATTATCTTTTTTTTTTTGTCCTTTGACGTAAACGTAAAGATAATCAGAATACACAAATTTTTATTTGAGTTAAAAACTTTCATCGCTTTAAATCAGTAATTTTCGAAAAGCTTTTTGTTAGTCCCTGATTTTAAATACTAACGCACATTCAACAGACGTAAAAAATTGTATAGCATGCAGTATATGCACGATTTCACGCCAATGCAATGATTGTTTCACAATGCCATGAACCGCATGGTCAACACTGGTATCAGGGACAACTGGATGCTGTCAGAGAGCAGTAGGATCCCCCGCGAAACTCATTGTCACAATAACTTAATAACTATACGCCATTTTATTAAGTTTCCTTGCCAGATTCGAAACCACACCTATAAAGAAGTTTTATTGCTGTAATTTTGACAATTTTTGATCGATCAAACTGAAACCTTGACGTTGCACATAATGTACATACACTAAAGATTGCTTACATGAAAGAATAATAGCTCTTACATGATTCCTTAATAGAGAAGTGGACTCCACAAGGTACCCTCGAAAGCGTCAATTTAGGCAATGTTCAGAGAGCTGTAATTTTGACAATTTTGGATCTATCACACTGAAACTTTGACGGTGCACACCTACATTACCTCGTTATTTATATGAATGATAAAAAGCTCTAACCACTTGAATTAATAAAGAAGTGGACTCCACAAAGTACTTACCATCAAGTGGGACAGACAGACAGACAGACAGAGGGACAAGCTCAAACCTATACCCTCCGTGTCACGGGGGATAATGACACAGGATAATTAATTGCATATTCAGGTCACAATGCAAAACACCCTGCAAGCTCCTCGTAGTGTATATTGGTAAGGATCTCTGCCTGTCACGCGGGAGTCTGGGATTCGATTCTCAGCGATTTTGGCAGCGATTTACAAAGGGGTCTGAATTGCTGCGCATCTCCAGAAAACTAAACCGTCTGCTGATAGAGACGTTTCGCAAATATTAAAAAGAAACAAACACTGTTCAACGGCAATGTTTTCAAAAAATAGATTGTATTACAGTCCAAAAGTCATTCTATTTCTAAGTAACTTGCAGTAACGAGTTAAAAACACCAGCCGCACTTGAAAAAGTTCTGTCCATTAAAATGCCATTAATTACGAGGCCCGTTTAAATCCCTACCTTTGCATTTCACATCTTTCTTCGAGAATTTTCGCCTTTATGGTTATATCACTAAAACAGTTAACTACAGTACTTATCAAAACGAGTTTGCTTCCTATTCTTTTTACATATTTAGATTAAATTTAGCCAAAATAACTACTTCACGCTCACTGGTGTCATGTGGCATGTAAATAATTGCATCTGCGGCAAGTTTAACACAGGGGCCTGTCCTGTATCCTGTGGCACATACACAACTGCATTTACGTTTACCACATTTATCGAAACTTAACACCAGTCTCCTTCACTAAAACTAACCCAGCTCATTCGTATTTATTTACTCAATTAATCAATAACTGGCTTGGAAATATCAGGTTTGTTTTCAAATCTCGGGACCAAATGACACTGACACAGAATTAAGTACACACAACTTTGCCTGCCAAATAACAGCCATACAACCTGGGCCTAAAAGTGAGTCTAAGGAGGAGAAACTTCAGGTTGGAGCCTCCGGTTACCATTTACGCCATGTATAATAATTTAACGGCATATAAGGAGCGTCGCATATAAGGCACAGGGAGCCTAATTTTGAAGGCAAAATGGCACACAATGTGCAACGGTACACAGGGCGCACCTTATTTTACACTAAAGTTTTAGCCGATAAATGCCATCTTTGTTTACTCACAGATGATACCGCTATATGGTACTGATGGTTGACTGACAATAATTAACACTTGACAAGCCTTTGGCTTGCAAGGGCTATATGAATTTTAGCCAGCAGCCGTTGGTATCTTTTTTTCTTGACAGTGATCGGATTTCTTGTGTCACCTCCTCCACTGGCACTACGGGCCACGAAACTTAAGAATTAGGTAAAACTTGATATAATTTGTGCATAGCACTTCTTATTTTCGCGTTCTTGTTTAAAACGCCATGTGAAAAGAGTGCATTTATTGCAAGTAAATGCATTGCATTTAACGCACACCACACAGTTGCTGAGCTTTGTGCGAGCTCTCCCCGCGCAAATAGATAACACGGCGTATGCCTGATCAGTCAATAAAACTTTAAGTCAACAAAACGTAACACCACTCGACTTATAAGACATATTCAAGCTGTGCTGTTTGTTAATGTATTCAGCTGGTATTAAGTTATTAATCTATGGAGTTTTTTTCTTGACAGTGGGCCGATTTTTTTGTGTCGTCTTCTTCTCTGGCACTTTGGACCCTAGGACAACGAAACTTTGGACTTGTGTAAAACTTGTGAATAATTAATAATAACACGGATAATTTTTGCGGGGGCCATGGCCCCTAGTTCCAGAAAATGGCCCTCTCAATTTTTCGCTGGGGTCGCGATGGCCCGCAGATTCCATAAATTGCCCACAGTTTTTATGGCTGGGGGCCATGTATGCATGTTGTAAAATACCTTATATTATTCAAGAAATAACCCATTGAAGGCAGTATTTTTGCGTTTTGTTTTTGACATTTTCGTTAGCGAAATGCGGTTCTAGTTAACATTGATATTAATGCTGGTTTGTAATATTTGATACAACTGGTGGAATTAGGCTGTGCATCAAAGAAACATAAAAAAAGGAAATTGCTTTGTGTACCTTCACAAGAACAATTAATTACATAGCTCTTGCAAACAACAGACATAAAATTCAATACAAGACGCTGCTCTTCAGATCTGGGCATCTTACATGCAGGTTATTAGACATACAGTCGAATCCATTTAAACCGACATCGCTTTAACCGACACATCGTTTTAACCAACATGTTTTCACGGTCCCGAAGGATTTACCGCATTGACCCCCATTATATAACGTCGGTTTAAACAAATATCGTTTGTCGAACAAATTTTTTTCAGCCCCTTTTTTCGACAAATAATGATGATTGACAGATCCCTTTTGTACGATATGATACCTATTGTCATTTCACTGTGATGTTATACATTTGAGCCATTGTTTCTACTAACACCACAGAAGTTATGTACACACAGAAGCCTATTCATCAGTAATCAGGCCATTCAAAGGTATGACATCTACTCGGGATTTCAAAGATGTTTGGGTTTGTGTGTAATCGTTACATTACAGATAACAATGCTACATGAACAAACTTGTGATCAGACATTAAAAAGAGTTGCTCAATAGCTCAAACGATTCTTTAGATTTCGATTGATCAGAACATAAAGAAGCGATTATTTCGTGTGATTTAAACTTCACAGGTCTTTTTCATGTCTGTTAATCATGTCACTTGATTGCAATTTGAGCAGAAATTTTACATTGCAATTTAATCAACTGCAATTTTGCAAATGGCAATTTCTTCAATTGCAATTAGAAAATAGTGTTGTAAATTGCAATTTAGACCCTACCTGTACAGTATAAAAAGGCTGTAAGAATGAATTCAAATCAAATGAGATACCGCTCAATATGGCTACGAAACGAAAGCATTCTCTCTACAGTCTGGATATGAAATACAAAGCGATTCAAAAAGTGCTCAAAGGGACAAAATCTAAAGCTCAAATAGCACAAGAACTTAATGTTCCACACAACACTCTCAGTACCTGGATAAATCAGAAAGATAAAATTATCAGTACTTTTGAGACTTCCAATATTGAACCTGCCAGAAACCGCATGAGAACAGCGAAATTTAAGGATGTTGACAGTGCTTCGTTAAAGTGGTTCCAGGCAGCTCGATCTCAAAATTTACCAGTAAATGGGCCTATTCTCGCAGTCAAGGCTCGTGACTTGGCTTCGAAATTGGGTTATTCAGCGTTTTCGGCTAGTTGTGGATGGGTTCAACGCTTTCAGTTAAGGCACAATATCTCGTTCAAACGTGTGTGTGGTGAAGCAAAATCACTGAATATGGATAGCGTACATGAATGGTATAGTACTACATTGCTGAGCATTTTGGATAAATATGAGCCAAAGGATATTTATAATGCAGATGAGACGGGTATTTTTTACAAACTGTTACCGGATAAAACTTTGGCGTTCAAAGGCGAAACTACAAATGGCGCTAAATTGTCGAAAGATCGCTTAACTGCTATGGTGTGTGCAAACATGAATGGCACAGATAAAGTGCCGTTGATGGTCATTGCAAAGAGTGCAAAACCTAGATGTTTCAAAAACCAGAAAACTCTTCCGGTTGATTACCATGCAAACAAGAATGGATGACTAGTGAAAAATGTAGAATGAATGGCGGTGATTATTGTATTTAATTTTCAGTGTGCTGTGAAATATTTTAAAAGCGTAATGAGTTCGTCTCAATTAAAAAAAGTGTAAATCTTGCATTTCGACTGATAAATGTTAAATATTTTGATAGAAACAATCCTGAAAGTATCAAGAGTGTAATATCATGTATTTTGGTGTAGCATATTAATAAAATATGATATGGACACAGTTTGTCTTTCTTACGAGTTTCAAACAGCCAGTACCTTTTAACCGACATACCGTTTAACAGACATTTTTTGCTCAGTCCAGGCGATGTCGGTTTAACGAGATTTCACTGTAATTACACTTGGGGATTTTCATTCCCCGTTTTTCATTAAATTCAGTAAAGTATTTTCGTATGAAACCTTGTTACGCGAACTCCTCTTAGATGGTTAGGGCTAGGACGACCAAAGTTGGCAGAGACATACTGTAGTACGTCTACTTGGACCGCCACAACTTTATTTTCAGAAATTTAATAACTTTTACAGTAAAAAAGCGGACATTGAAGTTTTATTGCTGAAGCCTATTTTAAGTCAGGCCCATGCGATGATACAGCTAACAGTACAAGCAAGCTGTCGTTCTCTCCATTACCGACAAAATGTGCCATGTGCTTTGTCCATAGGCTGAACAGCTAATATCTGAGTCTGCATGCTCATCTCCCACGTTTCGCTAATTGTTTTCACATTATGAATGCCATTTTAGGTTTCCTTAACACGCTAAAAAAAATCAAACAACACGCGAAGAATGATCCAAAAACATTTTTTTAGTTAACATAAGCCCATCTAGGAATTAATCGTATAATATCGGAAATTTTGATCAAACCGTGGGAGAAGCATTCTAAAACCTGGTCACTGAAATGTGACCTTGAAATTGGTTCAAGGTAAAAATAAAATCAACAAGTATGTCAGTCAAACTATGTTTCCCACAGGCGTGCAATTCCAGAATTTCATTTTTCGGCGGCTGGCAAAACCTACCCCAGGTACACAACTACACCCTATATTCTTTCCCTACACAAGGTTTAAATGGAATCCCTCGTTGGATTGTCTTTGAGCTCTATCGCACAAAAAGACCTCCTATCCAGATATTGACGGCCTAAGGTATTTGGATTTTTGACAAAGGCCCAGGGACACATTTTTTCGCGGCCGGTAAAACCTATACCAAGGTGCAAAACTAAAACCAATATTCTTTCCCTATGATAGGTTTAAAAAATGGAATCCCTCGAGTAGTTTCTGAGATCTAGCGCACAAAAGACATCATATCGGAAATGTTGACAAACAGACGGACGGACCCGAATTCAGTAGTCCCCCGCTTCGCGCTACGCGGCGGCGGGGGACTGACGTGCACTTACCCACTATAATAGGTCATCCATAAACGAAACGGAATATCAGGGTGGGAGTAACAGAAAGACTACCCACAGAATATTCATGCAAAAGTTGAAAGCAGTGCTATCAAGACTGGAGGTGAAGAAACATTTTCGATAAAAGCTTAGGTACGTACATACAAAAGCCTGACGGCTGATATAACTAGACCAGCCCGACGAAGTCAGCTGGTCTAAAAAAACTCGCATTCAAAACTTGTACAAAGGAAACACCGAATACTATTTGCCTTTACTCTCCCCGAGTTTTAACAGCTTGAGTTCTGTAATAATAGGCAAATGTCAATTTATTTTTTAGTTAGTTAAATTAAATTTATATACAAACCTCAGCATTGAGAGAAAAGCAGCGGCGGCACTTCTCGCGACATCTTGGGTGCTTTCTGCGAGACCTCGCGAGATCAATTCAACACATTGTTCCCACAAACTGCTGCTGAGGAAAAGCCTCACTTTGTTGCCATGCCTTAGCAAAAAAAAAAAAAGAAACAGTTCTCATAAAATACAGGTCTAGTTCATTTTTTTTCCAATATATTTTCTGCTATTGAGTACAATTTAAATTTAAGCTACGCTGTATTTTTTAAAATATAAATATGAGCTTTTTAATTTGTCATATATGGGATATATACACACCTGGAGAGGAAGCTGTCGAGCAGGGTGAAGGCCTTTATCTGCAGGTCTGTATTCTTCTTTTTACTGGTTTCGTCTAAACATCTCACCACTGCTTCCATACCTGCTATCATAAGTGTGTGAACGCACTGATGTATTTGGGGAATCTTTTATACATTATTTCTGGAGGTGAAAGGAGAAAGGCTTGCAACCCGTAATTTGCCGTTTGGTGGAGGTGAGGGGTGGGGCATTAGGAAGTGGCGAGGGGGGGGGGGGGGGGTTAGTATTTTATTAGAGAGTGAAGGCCAGAGCCGTGTCCGGCAAAGGTTGAAAACAACGGGATCAACGAGGGCGCGTATTCGAAGAGTTTCTCATACCCAGCCGACTCCCATCCTACCATTTACTTATCATTTTAGGACCTACAAATGCCAAAGGAAAAGCCTAAACAGTCGTTCTTAATAACCAGCGAAGGCACTCTGCAATCCTTGCTTTTTTCTTTTTTCTTTTTACTCGATAAATGTAGACCCGATCTGGAGAAGACTTCTGTTTTTATTTGTAGAAATCTCGTTGGCCTGGTTTCAATGTTATTTATGGCTTTTCCTTCAAAGTATGGCTAATTGGTTAAAAAATAACATATTTATTACAATATCGTCAATGAAACTATGTTATTTTGTGGTTATACAGTCTATTTCTTGTGGTTAAATTTCTTGAAAGTTTTTTTTGTGCAGGACTTGAACTGTTTTTAAGCTTTCCCGGTCGGGCAGGCACACTCTTCACCTGCCCTGACCATCAACCCCCCCCCCCCACCCAGCCATTTCAAGTGACCCCCCCCCCCCCCCCCGATAAACACAGACAGGCAGGCAGGTGCCCGTACCCACCTGCGCGACCCAAAACTTGACCTGCGCGACAGGTCGGGCAATCGTTAATATAAAGCCCTGGCTGTTGGTTTCATGTCTATAATTTTTTACAAGAAATGGGACTGCCGATGGCACGAGCAAAAATAGCCCCTGGAACTTTTCACCCTCGCCACAGATAACCAGGGTTCGAAATTAGCGGTGGCGATTTGCTACCAACTTTTGACATTTCGCCACCAGAAAAAAAATCTTGGTGGCGAAATTTTGCCACCAGAAAATCTGAGGGAAACATATAACTCACAAATTTAAACAATTTTCTTTTCATAAATAACATTATTAATTGGCAAACAGGCGGTTAGATTAATACCCGTTTATTGATATTAAACAGTGGGGCGCTTATTTGACTTGTTATTCCCCTCGGAATTCAACTGGAATGGGCCATTTCAGTATAATGTAGCAGGGTAGTCCTGATATATCGATGTGATCGCTGAAAGGGAGTTAAAACACCAATAAACCAAACTCATTGTTTTCATGTTGTTGCCAGTTGTCCACTTTCGCCACGGGTCAACTCACTTTCGCCACCAGAACAAAAAGTTGGTGGCGAAAGTCGCCACCATGGTCAAAAGACTTAAGTTCGACCCCTGCAGATCACACATTTTTTTAGTGAATTTACCGATCCGGGCCAGGGCATGAGCAACAACTACTATTTTCGGTTCGGTCTTTTGAGTATACTTGCCATACACTGCGTGTGACTTCTTGAAGAATGTGTCGCATTTTGTGAGCATTTGTAAGCACGATAATACTGACCTGTGGGGCAAAAGTATGCAATTCATTATTTTATTTATGTTTTACCAATAAATTATTTTAACATTACTTTTTTTTTTTAATCTGAAACTGACCTTGGCAGCTTAATATTTTTCGCCAAATAAATGAGCCCAATATTAACATTGCCGAATGTTAAAAAGAGTGAAATGACTGGTTTTTTTTTTTCTCTCACCAGATCTTACGCTTGGGTGACGTCATGTAAGTAACTGCTTCACATGGCTTCACTATACTTACTTTATCAGTAAGTCGTTGGTCGTATTCAAAACCTCAAAGAGTATCTCTGAAGCAAACAAGAGTTAATATCTACGTAACACCATCCATTGCGAAGAATAGGAAATACCGACCTTACGGTAAATTATACCACGAATGTTCGTTTTAAAAAAATCCAAAATACATCTACTTATTCACTTTATACAAACTATTATTTTTAGTCTATAAAGCTTATTTTTCATTTATTTCAGAAGACAAAAATAGTTTCTTCATTAAATTGTGAAATACAACCAGCATTCAATCCCATGCAAACCAACAAGGCACTCTAATTTGTGGTACACATCAGGTGGAGACCTGCCATGTCTGCTCTCAGGAAAATATCGGCATACAGTTTGGCATCGGATTGGTTTAAGACACAGCACATGCACTGTACAGCAGCAGTCTGTAGCCTCTCAACTCGACGAAGTAAAACCTGTATCAAAATCAAATGTACGGTTTCATTTCTTTTTAAGTTTTCGCGGTAAATACTGACTTCGTGAACCGACTTGTTTTGTTTGGATAATAAAGCCATTAAGTCTCTGAAGTATTGGAATCATGTTATGTGAGTGTGGTTTATTCTAAAACCGTCATTCTGGACACTTCTAGACCACACTGTTGCACGCTCAACGATGGTATATGCACCCATGTAGTGTCAAGTACGGCAATTTTTTTTTACTCGATAAAAGTACACCCGATCCAGAGAAGACTTCTGTTTTTATTTGCAGAAATCTCGTTGACCTGGTTTCAATTTTATTTATGGCTTTTCCTTCAAAGCATGGCTAATTGGTTAAAAAAATAACATATTTATTACAATATCGCCAATGAAACTATGTTATTTTGTGGTTATATTTCTTGAAAGTGTGTTTTGAGCAGTAACTGTACCCTTCAATAGTCATCGGGGTAGCAACGCACAAACTTAACAAATAGAGATTTCACACCCCCATAACCCCGACCCGTTGCCCCCCCCCCCCTTCCCATCGGTTGCCTCCTCACCCCCTCCCTCCCCATCGGGTGCCTCCTCACCCTTTTCTCCCCACCCGATGCCTTCTGCCTCGCCTCTCCCCCCCCCCCCCCCACTGAAACCCCCCCTTCTCCCCGCACCTTTTTGAGAAGACTGTGAAGACCTGGGTCGGCTTTCACGTGGTCTCTCATCACTGCCTCTACCAGGCTGTGGTCCTCCAGCAACGTTTTCAACAAACCTGCACATTATAACCACCAGCTACAGCATTGCTTGTCTAACTAACCACTTGTTACTTGACGCTTTGGACTAGACGTTCCAAGGAGTTACAATTTTGCCAGGCAACGTGAAAACTGCTTTTTTTTTTTTTTTTTTTTTCATCGATATATCTTCTCCGAAACGGCAGGAGCTTCATTCTGTCTATTCCCACTGAAGGCGAAAACCTGCCATTCTGAAGCAAACTGTGACACAATGTTTGATACATTAAGTGGCTTCTACCGGTCCATATCAAAAGCAATACACAAGAGTACTTCAGTACCACCACACCTCCGTTACTACACCACCAACAGCACCATTCACACCTCCGTCACTACATCAACAGCACCATCCCCCCTCTGTCACTATATCAACAGCACCAGCCACCTCCGTTACTACACAGCAAAACCAAGAGCACCACCCCTGCCTCGGTTACCACACCACCAACACCACCACCCCATTTCCGTTACTACACCAGCAGCACCATCCCCCCTCTGTCACTACACCAACAGCACCACCCCCCCTCTGTCACTACACCAACAGCACCATCCACACCTCCGTCACTACACCACCAGCGAACCCTAGTTACCGCATCAACATCACCACCGCACCTCCGTTACCACACCATCAACAGCACCATCCACACCTCTGTTACCACACCAACAGCACCACCGCACCTCTGTTACCACACCAACCCCACATTCAGCACCACCGAAACTGGCTCAAGTTCCTTAGTATATCAATCAGTTGGCAGCATACAAAAACATGCCGTTTTGCCCTTCACCTTACTTACCTAATAGATTAAAAGTCAGCTCCATATCGACGGAGCTCCTCAGAGCCTCAAGCGTACTGCTGATAACCAACTGAGTCACATGATTAGGAACGAGGCTCCTGCATTCCTTCTGGAAGAGCTGCACGCAAATGCAGCTCACAGACACCTGTACGGGAACGCTCGAACTCGACAAGCCCGCGCAGATGTAGTCTACCAGGCCCCCTTTGACAAACCATATAAACATTCCTAAGACGTCTCACTAATGTTAGGCAACCCTGACTTGGGTATACATGCAGTTGAAGTTGTCAAGCAATGTAATTTAAGTGTCTTTCCATCCAACTCAACCAAACGGTGTTCATGTTCCTACTCACGGTAAACTATTCCACATGTTGTAGATTCCTAAATAAACTATTCAGGTCAGTGCTTTTTTTTTTTTTGTTTTTTTTTTTGTTTTTTTGTTTTTTTTTTTTTGTTTTTTTTTTGGCGGCATAAAGGGGATGTCTCTCCCGGCCAAAGGGCATCGGTAAAGTGGCACCTGCTTTGTATCTACATCCTCAGTGTATGTGCACGGTTCTACCGTTATCGACTTCTGAAGTAGATCACATTGTGTTGAGAAATTGTTCGACAGAGAGACGGGCGCACGGACAAACCGCATAGAAAAAATGTCCCTTACACCCCTCACTAGGGTGGACAAACCCATAGAAACAAATTTCCAGCGTGTCCTTCACCAGAGCGGACTAACTTCATAGAAGCCATGCCCTTCACCAGGGCTGACTAAACGCACAGAAACAATGTTCCTTGGACGCACGGAATGAGGGACAAAACCCAAACCTATACTCCCTCCCCAGGGCTTAACGCCCCGGTTATGGGTAGAGGTGTGACGGTCCACCTGCGGCTCGGTTCGGATCGGTTCGATTCGGTTCAGCAAAAATCTTCGGTTCGGTTCGGTTTTTTTCGGTTCGGTTCAGCAAAACCAACCGGTAGTTTTTAGTTTGTTTTTTTTTTCAAATATATATATATATATATATATATATATATATATATATATATATAACATTACCAAATCAATGCATTATCTTGTTATAAATAGTAAAAACAAAACCGAACCGAAACCGTGATTGGACTTTTCGGTTCGAACCGAACCGAAGCCTTTTCTCGGTTCTCGGTCTGAACCGTCACACCTCTAGTTATGGGCTAATAAAACAGCGAACGCAGTCAATCTTATACGAACCAAACAATGTTTTTATTATTTTTATAGCGCATTGTAGAACATCTTGTGTGCCATCTGGGAAAGTCGCACGTTTCTATGCGCTTAAAAACTAGACTGGCCAGTTAAAACAAAAACGGATATGTCTCCCCCGCCCCCAATCAGTCAAGTGGAAAAAAATCCTTGCTTAAAAGTGCAACATTGGCGAGCCCAAAATATTTAAAAAATCGCCAAAAATACTTTTTTATAGAAAATGAAGAAAAACTTCGCAGTAAACATTTGTACTATATGTGGGTTTTCTTGCCACGTTTGAGCCTAATCCAACAAACTGTTTCGGCGATATCGCAACAATATGGCCAAAAAAAACTTGAAAATCAGAAATTCAAAAAATCGCCAAAAAATACATTTTCAACGGATATGACGAAAAACTTTGCAGTAGGGGGAGACATATAATTTCTGTGCACCGCACAGGAAATCGATGTACCATGGCGCACGCGTTTATTCAGTTGATTTCATCTGTTTCTTACTCACCAAAAGATTGCAGAAGATGAAGACGGAGGTCTGAATCTCGATTCAGGAGTTGACCAATCAAATTAAAGATGGGCATCGATCGTTCATAATTCCTGAGGTTCAATACCTAAAATATCAAATGTAAATAACAGGACTATACATAATTGTTAAAACGGTTCTTTCAGTACAATTCAAGCCTTCTTGGTGCAGAAGTGCATCTTTTAAATAAAAAAGCCAGAGCAATTTGTGCCTTAAAAGAACTTTACTTCGCAAACGACTACCTTAATCCTCTCTCTTTCCCCCTCCCTCCTCCCCAACTTCCCTCCTTCCTTTGTATCTCTCTTACTCTCCCTATCTCATCTCTAATCTCTCTCTCTCTCTCTCTCTCTCTCTCTCTCTCTCTCTCTCTCCCTCTCTCTCTCTCTCTCTCTCATCTCTCTCATCTCCCTCTCTCTCTCTCTCTCTCTCTCTCTCTCTCAATTTCTGATTCTGGTAATATAACTAAATGCAGAGCATGAAATTCAATTCAAAAGTGAGCATCCTAGCCAACTGGTAGCAATTCAAAATAGCTCGTAAATACACCTGATTAGACATTTGGTCCACGGCAGATGACGTCACTTGGTCATTGTCCAACAGCAGCAGCAGACGGTACAACACTAAAAATGTAATTAAAATTTAAAAAGTACCAAAGGCACAAAGGCATTTAAGAATCACGCTTTATCACATGAATGAATAAAAACTTACCAGCATGCCTGTATCACTATTATTATTATTAATATCATAATTATTATTATTGTTGTTGTTGTTCTTGCTGTTGTTATTGTTATAATTATTACAATTTATTTTTAGTGGTCCCCCCCCCCCTCCTTGATGACTTAACATAATTTTACACGCCTGCGTTCTGAAGAGTAGCTCTTTAAGCCAAATTTGTTGGAGGAGTTAGAAATTTTGCATGGATATGAACATTTTCTTTTAGCACGCATTAACATCGACTTTTACAAAATTCTCTGGTACCCACCTTAAAACCCCAAATTTTCAGGTATTTTCGATTAAATCAATTTTATTTCGATTAATCGATTGCGGTTTAGTTATGGGTTCCTTCCACTAACGAAAATAACTCAAGTACATTTTGCTTGTGGTAGATTTCCATCTCGGCATAGAACAGACGCGACTGCACAAGCAGCAACAGTACTGACGTCACAGAGCCGCAACAAGTAGTAGTATTTCGAAACAACCGTTTTCCAAATGTCAAAATATCTCCTTTCCCAATAACAAAGTGCTAATTAAAATAACAAGATTAAAACGCCACAGACATCTTGACTTATTTCATCTGAATGTTTACAGACACCAACACTTAGGAACCTTTGAAAAACCACGTTTTTTTCAGTTGTTGCCGGTATTTTTTTTTTTTTTTTTGCGAAAACACGTAACAAAGCCGTAACTGGCCATTCTCATGATTCATATGTCTTGGCAACAACTGAAGTCAACACCCAATAATAAAATCAAGGATATTTATGACAAAATCAATGTGAGAAATTTGCTCGAACGCGGATCATGATTTTTGTCAATGTGGGTTAACTAATCAACATTACCGTCAGTTGCATACGACGCAGCGCTTCTGTCTTCCTCTCTGCAGAATCCTATACAACAACAAACTTATAACTATCGTACTGAACATCTGAAAACTTATAGACATAAACCCCATTCGAAACCAGTAAATCTTTTGCAACGCACGTCAAATTTTGTGTTCGTTTATTACATGCAAAACACACAAGGCAAAAAGTAATCAGAATGATAACAAATATTACCTTTCAAAATAAACATACTTTACCTAGCAAAATATAGACTACATGCTGCGTAATGACCACTTCTTGCAACAGTAGACATCTCAAATGTTCACAAGAATGGCGCATTAATTCAAGCAGTGACACCAAGACATGCTTCTTCCTCGCTGATAGAATCTCTTGGCTTTCGATAAACTCCACCATACATGCCAAACAATGAGGGTTTAGACTTGGATGAGGTATAAGCCACCTCTCATCGTGGTCTGAATGAGAACCCATTGAGAAATCAGGTGTCGTATAAGCCATGGTTGCTTGTTTCTCTACCCTGCAGCAAAATTAACATTTGATATGAAAACTACGCATACTACACCTTACATTTTTGGTAACTATGTAGTTTACGGGACGCACCCGATTTAGTACTCAAATTTTCAATGTTCCTTATAAGTCACATCATACTTTGGGCGTGAGTATAAAATATACAGAAAGCCTGTGTTTTGGCTGTAAACCAGCTGCGTATAAATGAAAGCAATGATTGAGTGGTTTCACCTAAATATCAAACTCCTTTGCATTGACGAGAAATGCATTTTTTATCAACCCGAGCCGTACTAAAAGCACATAGTTTGAAGTGGTAATTGCTTACATGAGCAAAAGCTTTTTCAGCGATATTTCTTCTGTCATTTCTTTCATTTTTTATCCGGATGCTGTGCAGTCTAATCATAGAATTCTGGCATGATATTCGAACACCAAAATTTATAAGATGTGCAAAAATTATCAGATCTGATACAACCTGTTCAAAGCCGAATTTTCGATACGTCTTTATAATGGAGTCATCTATGTGATGCGCTGTTTCTAACCATCCGATTTATCCGGTGTCGTGCGCCGAGATTAGAGGCGGGGACTACGACTCTCGTTGTCATGGGAAGACCGCAAGTGTCATCAAGAACAACGCCCCCCCCCCCCCCACCCCCGTCAGCTCCAAGATTATACAAGTCAACTTCACTCGTTCTGAGGCACGGCCGTGGCGATACTATGCAATTAAATAACCAACAAGCCTTTATTATAGCATTGGCTAAAGGCCCTAAAAGTACAAAGACAAGGCGTACAACTTCTGTGTTACGCTGGGTTGAAAAAAAAAACCCTGAAAATAATGACAAACTTGAGCAGCCACTGTACAACAACATCAGTGTTCCCGAAAATGTCAAACATTTTTCTTAGCCTGCCATTGCCGTTTTGTTTTGGTAAACGAAAACAAATGTTTCCCCCGACAGCACTGCCCCCCCCCCCCCCCCCATCACCTCACTCTTTCTTTCCCACTGTTTGCCCCTCCTCCGGTTTACAAAGTTTCTTTTGATAATTTTGTACCATTTCAGAATTATACGACTTTTATCCTACACAAATATATATGAATATATAGCTGATGTGCCCTTGAGGTGGTCATGGACAGGTAAGTTTTCTTGGTCACTTTACTGCGGAAGGGTCCAGGGAAGCCGTGTACAAAATTTAAAACGAATCCATCTATCAATGAGGCCTGTAGGCGCGTGAGACCGCCGCATATGAGCTAAGTCTAGTGCCGATTTTCAAAAGTCCGCCATTTTGTCAATTTTTTTCCGATCCGGAAAATTCTGGTCGCTGCACTGCAGAAGGGTCCAGAGAAACCGTGTACAAAATTTGAAACGAATCCATCCATTAATCTGGCCTGTAGGCGCGTGAGACTGAAGCGTGACAGACGGACAGAGACGGACAGACCGAAAAGTTCAAAACTATATCCCTCCGTTCCACGGGGGATAACAAGTAAGTATTTGTGAAACACGAGCAGGCCCCAACCGCCCCCAAATTCAAAGGGGTATAAAGTCAATTTTTGACCACTTCCGGATGGCACATCTACAAGTCGAGACCTTTCATTTAAGCTAATTTTCAATGCTCTACGACCAATAGAACCGGGGATATGGCGTGTACAGAAAAGTAATGACGGACAGACGGACGGAAAGACACTCCAAACCTATAGGCCCCAATCCGAAGGTTTCGGGGCCTAATAAGCCAGTTCACGGTGCCGAGTGAGCATGCTCAGTAGAGGAAACTGACTGTATTCCAGTGAGGAAAAGCATAAAGAAAGAAATGAGAAAAGTACACTAACAGTTTATTTTCTCTGCCATGGTGTATCTGTAAGGTGTCAAAACTTTATTGGGAAAATTTATTCATGACATTATAATAATGGGTTTCTAACACGAAAAGAGCGCTATATTTATCTCAAAATGATTTTGCTGTATTTCTCCACTGACCTCTATGTTTCTCTGCTTCTATGTTTATCTCCCAAAACTGCATAAATTTACGTAAATCCCGGACGCGAAACTGTGAATCCGCTCCTTGGACCTGTTTTTGCAAAAAGGACAGTAAATGTTGGTATAATAAGGGGCCGACACGCAGGATCCTCAGAATATATAAAACTGACTTCTATTACCTGAACAATGGAATGCTTTCTAGCTCCGACAGACTTTTATGCGGAGTAAAAATAAGGAAGAGCTGCATTGGGAATACACCCCCCCCCCCCCTCCGCAACCGGGGAAAAGATATTTTCAGTCACAGCTAACTTCTAGAAGCGGCTCCAGTGCAGTAGGTGCTACATTCTTGCGGACACTTTCATGCAATGCATTGTGGGTAACTGAGAGCATCAAACACTATGCGTTCTGCCCCGACGCAAGCACTGGACTTTTTGATCACGTGATGAAAATGTTAATTCTCATTGGTGGATGCAAGGTTGTGACGTGAACTTGTCCTCAAGAATATTTAAACTTTTAAAGGTGTGCGTTTCTTTCTGACGTATGATTTTTTTTTCAGAATACATTATAATTTTTTGAAGAATGCTGCACAAAATAACACATTCTAAGTTTTTGAAGAATAAACAAGGCTGACGAAACTATGTTAACGCTTTTGCCACTTTTGAGGGTGATTCAAACAGTGATATGGCCCTAGTATTGATCACCCTTGTTCTGGCATTGTAAGTTACACAGCAGGCAAATGGGGTTTGTCAACGGGTTGTTTTTAACGAAACTGAGCGAAAATAAGATATCCTCTTTAGGCTTAAACTTAACGCCATTTTACATCATTTAACATCATGTTCTTCTTCTTCTTCTGTTACTGTGCAGTCCACCTCTGGTGTATCACGCACAAGTTCGGTGCAAAACTCAAAGCAAAAACAATTGATACAGTGGAACTAAAATCATCACTTGTGCTTCTAGGTGAGGGAGATAGTCTGAACCTGTCCGCGGAAAGCCTCGACGCTGGAACAGGCCACAACTTCGTTTGGAAGAAGGTTCAACAGGCGGATAGATGTGGGGAAGAATGACTTTTGGTATAACTGCGTCCTTGCGAAGGGTACCATTATATGGTGATTTAGACCGCGAGTGGATGCTGTTTGCACTAGGTGGGAACATTGAACATCTGCTAGGCCGTTGATAATCTTATACATCAGAACGACCTTAGCTTGTGCTCTTCTTTCTTGCAGGGAAGTCCACTGCAGCTGGTCTCACATCTGTGTCACACTATGAGACCGGTGGTAGTCACCTGTGACATAGCGTGCAGCGCGCCTCTGGACCATTTCTAGCTTGTTGATGTTGGACTGTGTTTGTGGGTCCCACACAGAACTTGCATATTCGACGACAGGTCTAACCATGGCTTTATAAGCGTTCACCTTGGTTTGGCGGGGGCAGCGAGGAAGATTGCATCTTAGGAATGAGCAGGTCTGGTTTGCCTTGTTACTTATGGCATCAATGTGCTGGTTCCAATTTAAATGTCTTTGTAGATTGACACCGAGGTATTTGGAACTCTCAACTTCTTCAAGAACTTGGTGGTGGATGGAGTAGTTGTATCGGATGACTTTCCTCTTAGTATTGATATGCATGACGTGACATTTTGCAGGGTGAACGCGCATCTACCAGTCTTGTTCCCAGCGCTGGAGATTCTCTAAGTCGGCTTGTAGGGCTTGGGCTTCGTCTAAGTTGTTAACTTGGCGGTATAGAATACTGTCGTAAGCGAATAGGTTCACATGGGAGCCGTGGCATATATAGTCAGGAAGATCGTTAATGTATTAATGTAAGCTAGGAAAAGAATGGGTCCCAGTACACTACCCTGTGGAACTCCAGAATCTACTCGCGCTGTGTCGGACTTTTTGCCTTCGAGTACGACCTGTTTCGTGCAGTTGGCGAGGAAATCTTTAATCCAGGTAAGTGTAGTACCAGTAATTCCGTAATATTCTAACTTATATAGCAGGCGTTTATGTGGAACTACATCAAAAGCTTTTGAAAAGTCAAGTAATATTGCGTCTATTTGGTTTTTAGTGTCCAAACTCCTTGCCAGGAAATCAATACAGGGGCCCCTCGTTAATTCGTCCTCGGTTAATTCGGTCCCTCGGCTAATTCGCACCAATTCCGTCGGTCCCGATTTTGGGACCCATTCACTTCTATGTAAAGGTGCGAATTAACGAGGACTCGGATAATTCGTCCCAAAATTTACCCTCAATTTTTTTCTATTCTGGTCTTTTATCAATGCAGAGCCATACAGATTAGGCATGCCACACAGTTAAAACAACACGTAACTCAGACATCATGTGTAGCGAGATGAAGGGGCTGCATAATGCGCATTTTGGGGTAGTAATGGTGGGGGTTTAGGAATTATGATTGACATGGTCTACTCAATATACCGAGTGTCTTAGTGTGCACAGCGTTTTTACCGGCCACTAATCCGGAGCATCGTCTGTCACGTACTATGCGACAGCTTAAGATGTCGTTTGTCTTCTGTGGACACTTCGCGCTCCGGAGCGTGTACATAAATTGTGAACTGTAGTCAAGCATTTCAACTTGCAAAATGGCATCAAAACGAAAACACAAGTGATTACACAATGGACCTTAAATTCAAAGTGTTAAAGCAAATAACGAGTGGCTCAAAAACCAGAACTGAAATAATGACGGAGTACGGGGTACCTAAAAATACACTTGTCTCATGGATAAAGAATAAGGATAAAATAATCAATGGTGTTGAAACCAGCAAATTTGAGCCTGCTCGAAATCGCGCAAGGCTTTAAGGTTCATTGTTGTTTTTGTCCATTCGAAAATTTGACCCCCGGTTAATTCGTACTTTTTCCCTTGGTCCCGAGGAGTACGAATTAACGAGGGGCCCCTGTAGTAGAAATAAGTTGTGTTTCACATGAACGGCGACGTCTGAATCCATGCTGTACATCTGTTAAGATGGAATTTGCGTCGAGGTGAGACATAACACTGCTGGCTACAATATGTTCCATAACCTTACATACAACGCAAGTAAGGGATATAGGTCTGTAGTTTTCGGCTTTTGACTTGTTTCCCTTCTTGAATACCGGTGCGACGTTTGCCTTCTTCCAGTCATCTGGGACTACAACCTGAGTCAATGAAGCTTCGTAAAGCAGACTTAGCACAGGAGCTAAGTCCTTTCCACGGAAAGGTCACGTAGGATGCGGGTTGGTATGTTGTTTTGACCGCTTGCTTTGTGCGGCTTAAGGTTATGTAGCAATTTCTGAATGCCTGTGGTCTGGATCACTATATTCTCTAGTCCTAGATGACTCGTGCTTCCCAGCAAGAGTCATAGTTCCTACAATATAACTTGTCATTGATCTCAATTTTCCAATCTCGGCGCGCGACTGGGGCTGACGGCGTTATTTTAGAAAGGGTGCATCACATAAATAACCCAATTATAAATTATGGCGCACAATTTTTATGATCAAATAACAATTTTGTAATGAGAAAAATAGATGTTTTCTTCAGATCAGAATATTGAATCTCCCATTATCGCCCACAACAACAATGAACCTACAGTTGCAAAACCACTCTTTACTCCACTTTGGTAGTTTGGCCGAGGTCGAAAACAGTGCGCCAGGATACTTCCCAGTGTGCTTTTTAAGAAAAGGCATGCTACTCCGAAACTCGGGGTGCTGGATCGTGCGCCGAAAGATCTAGAGCCTCGAACATTGAGATCAATGGTCATTCCTATTACAGGACCTGTGACCCTTTCTGACCTAGGAAGACAGAAAGGGTCCACTGGGACCATATATTCTCTACCTGTGGATGTTTACTCGGACCTTTGTCTGGGATTGTGGACGATTCTTCGTTCTTGTTAAACACCCCCGCGAACTGATTATTTAAGATATTGGCTTTGGACTGAGTATCGTTGGTAGTAATGCCGTTTCTGTCTTTCAAGGGTGAAACGCCGCAGTGTTTTAACCAGAACTTACAAAACAACCACACAAAGAGACACTTTTATCTTTCATTCATAAATATCATACAAAATTTTCATTTCAAAATTATACATTCTGCAGAAATTTATAATGCAGAAAAAACGTATAAATTTTTGAAGTATGTATAAACACATTATTTGAGTCAGAAGGAAACGCACCCATGAACTTGTAAGGATTAATTTCTATTATCGCTCACGAAAACAAATTTTATCTCAACTGAAGTGCATTTGCAATAAATCGCAAACGAACATTCTTTTCAGTGGAAAATATAAATATCATTTTGGCATTCGTTTCTGTATCAATACTTCCCTTGACATGAAAACTGACCAACTCTTTTCTGGACTCTTGCAGCGCAAATACCTAAAACCCGCATTGCCGTGGGAGAGGCGATTACCCTTTTCCCGGGATGGCTGGTAAGAGTATATCGCAATTGTAAATACTTAAATTTTATATTTCTGTCAAGAAGTTGGAAAAGGTTAAACAATTGTGACTTCTCGAATAATTTCCAACACAGACAACGTGAAAGATACGCTGAAAAAGATATACTCGAATCGGATATCAGATCAATGTGATAGAACAGTCTAGAAATTTTTGGCTATATCTCAAAGACACTGGTATATTTTATGCTTCTAGAATCTTCAGTTTAATTATGAAATTGGTGCTTCATAACTCCCGTATTAACGTTATTGTTCAATTATGTTCACAAATGTTCCAAAATGTTCCAAAATCTGGTCCTCTTCTATAAATACTAGTAATTTATTTACACTCTCTCTTCTGCTCTTCGGTTAACACAGAATCAACAAAGCGTTTATCAATTATTAATCAATCTTCACGGATATTGAATAAAGGATTGAAAGAACCCACGAAACTTCGAAAACCAAGGTCTTATGCCATCTTGGTCGATCCGTATTCCACCATGCCAAAAGCTACAGCCAGAGCAGAAGCCACACAACATCGTTGCAAAGGAAAGCATAATCACATGAAACCTGTGCCAACTGTACAGCAAAATGTTCCTTGAAACTAAGAGTTCTAACTAACTGCAAAGGCACCTTCAATCTGTGTTAATAAATATCTTTCGCAAAAAGAGCACGAAACAAAATAATAATTAATCAGTCAATCAATCAATTCAATTAATTCGAGAAATGAGGAATTTTTTAATTTGTCGAAGAAAAAAACACGAAATTACCTTCGATGATATCATTTTTATGACATCTAACAAGACTCCATTCCCCAAGCTACATAAAAAGTGTTAGTATTGCAGGAATTATAATATTAAATGGAATGTCTATTCAATTGCTATTTTCTGGGGCATACTCGCTGTGTAAATGTAAACAGTGCAAAAAGCATTGCAGTGAGACATGCATCATTATATACTGTAAAACATAAGAAAAAAAACAATTTGTGCAAACAACGGATTAAATTATTCCACTTTTTGAAACAAATTTTTCACTATTTTCTAACTTGATATTTTGCCAACGCTATCCTCACTTCAGTGGCTATCAGGCTAAAAAGGTCTACGTAGCTCTGTGTCAATCTAGAAGTCTGCCCTCTCCAGCTTCACAGCGAGTTTCTTTCCCTGGCCTACCAAACAGGGACTCCCAGACAACCAACGAAAAATTGAATTTTCCCGAGGAGGAATCTGGACATGATATCATTGTAAATTGGTTATAAAGAAATGATAAAAAAATATTCAAAACACGAAGGCAGTGGCGGAGCATTTCTGAAAAGCTTTGCCTAAAAAGGCAACAGATCTCGGGCCATTGGTACCAGGGGGAGTGGGAAATCCCTCCTTTATGCTGCCAAGCGAATCGGACCGTATTTTTCGAGGGTCACGTCCAGAAACCTAGCCTGCTGGGCTTGTATTCAGAAAACCGTTCAATACGCAATCAAAATATTTATAAAGGAAAGAAGGAAACAACCCGAGGGTTCTCACAATAACAGGATATATTTGCACAAGGATTTCTATAATATATTTCATCTTCACAATTTCAACGAGTTTCACATCGCCGATTGCAGAATTCATGCAGAATTGTTATCTGCCCTTTTCCCAAATCTGGAGAAAAAGCCACCCTATGAAACAGAGATCCCGTCAACCACTTTCCTAACAAAAATGGATCAGTTGCGTTTCGAAACTATTTAGTGACAAATGGCAAGAATCACTTCATAGGAAGGTGTCTCATAAACTATTCTAGTGGCTGAGGCTTTTATGCATACCTGTTAGGCGGTCTTAGTCCATTCTCAAACTAGTTAAGCACAGCCTATCTCTTTCTTGCATATTTGTGAATAGAAAAATCGATTTTGTAGACAAAGCAAATAAGCCAATAGCTAACAGTATTGTCTTTGTTATGAACACAGCGTGTCACAAAAGTCGTATGTGTCACAAACGGCTCATTGCGATACTTTATATTTTGTATCCCGTCCAATCTATAACAGAAAACGTATATCCTTGCACAATTAAATTATTTCAAGTTAAAAGACATGTAAAAAAAATTTAACTTCAGAACCACTCAATGTTCATTAACAGTTCGTGGTCATATTTTTCACATAGGGTGGATATTCAAGTTGTCTTTGTCATAATAAATCTCTTTTATTTGATCTAGGTAACAGTAATGCTTTTTCAGTTTTAACACGACAAACAAATGCTACAAGATTAAAAAACTTTTATAGTTTAAAATAGCGAATTACAAGCTATCAGATGTAAAGGAAATTAGCAGGGTTCATTGTATATAGTCACACGCAGACGTTTCAAGGAGTGAGGTCAATTACTGGCCCTAAATAAGCTCATAAAGGTTATGGTACTACATAACAACCTGCTTTACGAATGCTTATCCCTAATTATAATTGATACCTTTCATCGCAAGATTGTAAATGCTCATTTTTCATGACTTTGGTGTGGAGTTACAGAACGGCCTTCTTTGGTATCCTTTGTTCTTTAACTACAAAGCCTGGCCTGTAATATATATGTATGTGCATCAAGACATTTGCTACAAAACATGTCGCCGCGCTTTTTGTCACATCTGTGAAATGTGTATTGTTAACTTACATCAGTAATTGGTACAGCTATATTTAGCAATCATTGAAGGCATTTTTGTTGCTTCATGCAATCTTTATGTTTATTTGGTTCCATTTAAATGACGATGTATTTTTGCAGTCTTATTGGGGATGTAGAGATTTCAGTCTTAGGAAGATAATGTATAAACATGTATCGCAGCACAAATTGCTTCTTCGCGGTGATTGAACTTTATCCCAAAACATTTTTTCTCAATATAATATTCGAAGAGTCCAAACCATAATTACACAATAACCGTAGGGTAACTATCTGAATAAGATCATCTATTATGATCTCTCTAATGTGTTTTATATCTTGCATGTGTGAACCTATGGATCTTTTTGTTAATGGGAGCCAATTATAAGATATCATCAATTGACTGCGCAGTTTATATTTGAATATATTTGTCCACTACAAGAAGGTAACTACCAAGTAAAATATGTTAATTTCGATACCACCACTACCTCCGTGCACACACAAAAATTAAGCTACAGCTATGTAAAAGTGACACTCGTTCAACGAACTAACAGTAAAAACTCTAATGCTATTCAAAGAATTTTTAAAGTGCATTTGTTTAATGTAGGTTCTGTTCCTTACCAATGATTGCCCAGATTGCGTGGATACAGAAATGGGGAGTGGGGAGGGATGAAAGGTAGATGGGTAGGAATGGAAACATGATTCTGGATCGACTGAAAACGCTCGGGAGAAATGTTCGTAGAAAGCAAAAATGGACCTACTTATCTGAGCAATGTTTTAATAGAAACTGCTAGCTTTACTATATCTTGCTTTTATTTTGAAACTGTGCATGGAAGATAACCAAAGAAGATTTGTACAGTGCGTAATTCTAAAGAGTTCTAAGCAAGTGTGTTTTTTCTTAATCAAAAAAAAAGAAAAAAAATTCTGTTCAGCTCCAGTTTTATCTTTGTTATTAAAGGGAATTAGAAAAAGCGCAAAAAAAGAAGTAGCTCTCCCTAATTGGGCAGCTATCAATAAACACAACTAATTTAATAGCTGAATTATTCGAAACTTCGTTTCAAAATTCAATGTAATGTGATTAAATTCAATTGGAAGCATCATGTACATGTACGCTTCATGAACCTTCTCTGGCAGGGGTAGTTGGCGCTTTGTTTTTTTATAAGAAAGGCATCACGCTTTATTAAGTAACTTGTTACATATTTACGTTCCGCTCTGTGCCATTGTTGTACGATGTTTTCGTAATTTCTTTTATATATGCTTGTTATATTTCATATCAGAGAAGGGCTTAAAACCACAGGTTATATAGTTAATTATTAATTAAAGTAAGTGATCTGAGATAGCCTTCGTTTAATTACCGTTAAAGAATACCTTAGTTATAAGGCCAATGATCCATGACTTATTAGGTTTCTGCGTAAGCACCACTGGCCTATATATATAAAATTAACGGATCAGATCTGTAATCACCAAAAAGCATAATAACGAAACTGTCATAAAACCAGATCTTAGCTCATATAAATGATATTTTTGGTCTAATTAAGCTTTACTTCCAACGGGTACCCTTTAATTATACCTAACTGACCTGCAATAAACAACATTTTTTCGTCTAACTAAGCTTTGCTTTCAACCAGTTCAGCTTTTGGTTTTTGTGATTATTTCACCCTGCTACCCTGCCAGTCGTGCATGCAATTAATAGAAATAAAAGAGCTACAAGAACAATAAAAATAAAGTCATGAAATGAGAAACATTTTAAAATAAGATACAATAGTGTCAACGGATTCTGCACTCCTATCAATAATACTCGCATATATCCCAGTACTATGTTTTTTTTCTGTTTTTTTTCTGTTCATTGCCTTTTCATTGCCTAGGTCAGTCCTTGTATAGACCTATATCGATAACAATATGTATTGATATTTTATGAGCATGAAAAATAATGTTTAAAGATGGCAGCTGAAGCATTTATTATGAGCATTGTTTTAAACATGAGTGATGTATCAATCATTTTATGTTAAACAAAACAAAATATCAAATGTTGTTTTTATTTTTTATAAAAAAATAAATGCACTCTTGGAAATCTGTATGCATATATTAAAAAGAGTTATTCACAAATTTTTCATTTCTTATTCAAAATTTAAATTAAACAGTGAATTTCTCCTTTAGTTTATAGAAATGTAAAACATATGAAACTTGTAAATAACGACCATTTATAGACGTCGTCTACTGAACACGTGAATATCACCCTTTTCAAGATTTTTACACAATGTCGGTTTACCCCTGTCAGAAAGGGTTGCATGATTAAAATAACAAAAGGGTGTTCATGGCATACCTTTTATATTCACCAGTGTTTGCTTGACGGAACTCCCCTCAAGAAAGCAACCGAAGAACATTACAATTTTTAAACACATCATGGAAAGATGTTTGTAATTCATGATGCGTTATCAAAATTGATACTTTTACCAAATAAAACATTGTTTCCGGTCTAGAAATACGGACTAATATTTGTAATAGTTGTAGCTGTATTTATTCGTTGTATCTACTTTAGAAAACGTAATGATATCCGAAAGCGTCACAAAACGCCATGAGTGTGAAAAAAAGTTTTGCAGTTACTATTGCATATTACGCACTTGAAGAAAGTTAGATAATTTTGTTAACTATAACGGTCGGTAAAGCATTCAGCATTAAAGCATTAAATTTCTAATAAGGATATATCAACTAAAGAAAAATTCATTCAAGCAAACCAAGGTCGTGTTTTGCTTGTTACTTTGGCACTAAGAGACTGAGTATACAAAGCAACAACTATACAATGCTAAATATAATACATTAAAGGAACTTCTGGTTTCAAAGAAATTGTTTCAAAATCCTTTTCTCATGTTTATGCCCTTGATGTGTCAATATAAAAAATGAAAGTGTTTGGGAGACAATTCTGCTATAGTATTCTTGAAATGCAAATAAACGATTTATTTTTTTCTCAGTCAGAAGTAATACCTGGTAATTAATCTGAAATTTTTCGAACTGTCCAAGAGCCATGCATATATTTACTTATTTTGTCGTTGTTACAAAATGCTTGGTAAATAAAAGACCTGGCATTATAGAACTTAAGTAATGCTTGTCAAGTGCCAGACATGGTTGAGCTTCCGCATTCCTCCGAAATATTTACTCTAAACCACACGTGTGAAAAATGTGATGGGCAAGTTAAGCTTCCTTTATTGTGGTCAAAGTGTTTTGGTGCAATGGCTCTTTGTCTGTACTGTGTCCAATATGTCCCAATACGTTCCACTATAGCTCAGGACACGAATGTTTTCATGCCAAATTATGTGTTGTTAAATACCAAAATGCATGGCGATCGATGCGAATATATAACAATGAAATAACTGATAAGTGGAAATAATGTGTCATTTAGCCACTATTGTCAAGTGCCCTGTACGACTGCATTGGATAGGGCTCATAATAATACACTATTGTACTTGCGATTCATTCCTAGTGTTTGTGTCAACAGTATGATAATCTTGGGCAAAACAAAACTGTTGACAAAACGCTACGCTCTATAAAAATCATCTACCATTATAATTCTACTACTGCCACTGTAACCACTATTACTTCGACTGCTGTTACTACCTTTGGTATTTTTGCTATTCTCACTACTGGTAAATTTACTGTTACTACAACTGCAAATATCTTCACCATCACTTCTATTACTACTTCAGCTTCTGTAACTAATACTGATACTTTTAATATCACCAAGTTGCGCTTCTACTACTAATTTTATTACTAGTTTTACTTTCAGTATTATAATATTATAATAGCGGCGAAGAGCGAACCAAAAGGGCTCGACGTGTCTGCTCATATTTATTCCAGCATCGGTCCGCCACTGAAATAACAATTAACACTGCATTTCAGTCCCTGGTATATAAAACCATTAAATAACACTGAAACTTTGATTATTTATACACAAGACTCATTTACAACCTGCGAGTCAGTAACCGAAATTTATGCAACCAAACACTAATTGAACCATATTACGCATTACAATCAAAATTACCCTGCAAAAATGATTCATGTAACGCATATTAATAAAATACAAAGTTAGTGTTGAGCAAAACACGTCTTTCCTCTTCGATTGCTAATTGTGAAATGGCGGAGACAAAAATGTGTCTCGGGCCAAATACAATTATGAAGACCCCCTATCGGAATCATAGACGTGTGGTTATTGCACTGCGCACTCGGAACACAAATCGGATTTTCAAGCACCTCTGGTCACTACATGACTCCCAAAATTACTAAAGAATTTTAAATCAGCATCATAAATTGGTTATATTATTAATGCAACAGAGCTCATAAAGGAAGTAAAATAATAAGGTTATCCACCCATGAATACCGCACTTGGTATACAGATATAAAAACCACTGCGTACATTCGAACTGTACAGATACACTGAATCTACCTACTAATGAGGCACATTTTGTCAATCTTTCTGTCCCCTAACACAATCTTTACACTTCGCACCAATCCGTCATGGGATTTGACAATGCCAGACACACGGACAGAATTCCAAAACTTCCGTGGAACAGAGTCATTCTTAAGAACCATGAAATCACCTATTTCAAGGTTACGTTGCAGACGGATCCACTTAGCTCGAGATTGAAGACCTTTCAGATACTCAAGTTTCCATCTTGACTAAAATTGGGCAACCAAGTATTGTACTCTGCGCCATCGCATGAATGAATACAAGCCCTCACGTTAAAAAGATCCTGGTGGAGAGACATCTATCCTATTTTTTGTGGTAAGAATGTGGTTTGGAGTTAAATGTTCTAAGTAGTTAGGGTCAGTAAGACGTTGCAAAGATAGAGGGCCACTGAGAGCCGCGGCCACCTCTGCAAAAAATATTCGAAGACAATCATCAGTGGGCGGGTTGGGTTTGAGTTAGAAGACACAGTTGTTTTCCATAAGGAAATTCTTTACCACTGGGTCAGCTATTTGCTCAAAAGAATCGTTCAGTCTACGACCTACTCCAATAAAATTCTTTCCCTGATCACAACGCAATAGTGAAACCAGGCCTCTGATAGCAATTAATCTCCTGCAGTGACTATTTCAAGATGGACTGCTCGAGATGATAAACACGTAAAGATGCAGCCCCAACGTTTAAGAGGCCCTCACGAATGATAAAAGAACTAAGCAAATCAACACCGCAAAACGTGAAAATTATACTAGGCTCCATTCGGTAGGGTGGTGGGTCAGCCATCTTTTGATAACTGATAGCAGCACGCGATCGTCTACAAACCACACAACGATAAATATGTCTAACGACCAACTGTCTACACCCCACAATCCAAAAAACCATTGGCCCTAATCGCATTTAACGTCATGCCTTTGCCCTGATGAAACGTTTGACAGTGACAATGGTTGAGGATCAAAGATGCAACGTGAGAAGACTTTGGTGCAACCATCGGATGGACAAATTGTGACTACCTTAAGCAAACCGTCACTAAAGACACGGTTTACATAAGGTAGGTCTGAGAGAACTGTTAAATTTGACTCGATTCGATCGAGACAACGTATCGATGTCTTCTGAGAAGGCTGATTTTTGCATAAATTTCAGCACTTACCTCTCCCAAGAGGAAAGACTTTCTACTGTGTAGGAGTCATACACCGAAGTCGAGCTCCTAGTTGACCCAGAGGAATACTTTTTTGTCTTAAGAGCTTCAAACCACAAATGGATCAGTGCGACCACTTTTTTCAATAGACACTAGCTTGATATGTGAGAGAATCTGCTAATCTTAAAGACCTCCGATGTATTCACACTGGGTGACTGAGCTCTTCTTACCTCTGGATCTCTCTCACTGACTTTTGACCATCTACGGAAGCCCAAGGTAGCTTGACTGTAGCAAGAATTCGGTGCCGGTAAACCATTTAGACGCAGCAAGTTCGTTGGGTAAATTTCAACGAGAAGCAAGATCAGCTACAGTCAACTCTCCAGGCACGTGATTCCACTGATTAATATCCGCATGAGAATAAATAAATCCGACCGCGTTCGCCACAACTACTTGAAACCGTTTTGCCTAGTTGGATACGTATTCAAGTATCACTGTGCTATCCAAAAGAAATGTTTGGATTTAAATTTCCAATCCGACTGGATCAGATTTGCAACTTTGATGGCCAAAACTGCGGCAGTTAACTCCAGCCGAGGCACTCATTTAATTGGAGTTTAATTGGAGCAGCTCTGGACTTTTCCACGATAAATAACAAATGAATACTGGCCTGGCTGTCTAAAATCCGTAAGGAGCTGCAGCAGCCATAGCTTGTCGAAGGCGCCTCGCAAACGGAGATATAAGACCCATTAGATCATATAAACCAGCGACTACTGACAACAAACCTCGACGTGGCATTGAACGATCTCTCAAGGCAACCTTAAACTGAAAGATATCTGGCTGAATGTGCCACTGAACTCCAAAAGGCGCTCAACTGGTAAGTCGTCAAAACGATGGTCCAAATTTTTCAAATTTGGTTTCTTGTCAGGAGGAATCAATTTAAAAACTTCTGCCGAATTCGAAACAATCTTGTACAATGACATTTGCACATTTTTACATTTCGGATGTTCTGCGTATGAGGTCAACGGTTTGATCCGACTCTAGTAAACTTTTAAGCCTCGTCATCAACGTTGGAGTTGTTGCGTACGAAATCAGTGGCGTCAGCACCAAATTTCTCTTTGAAGTCTTAAGCAATCTGACAAAAACCAGAATTGCTACAAGAACGCGAGGAACGTAAACCACAAGCTTGAACTTTCTTGGTATAAACACATGGCTCCGTGGACAAATCACCCGAAAGCCACCACACAAAAAAAAAGCACGTACAGTACCCGTCTTTTGTGGGGACACGGAACTGACAGAACATTTTGATTATATCACAACCAGGGGAATGCTAAGTGACAAAACCTTAGCAACACACCTAGCAAGGAATTTGTGAAGTCAGAACCTTGTAGCAAACAGTCGTTCAAGGAGGAACCCATAAACTTGGCGCTGCAATCAAAGACGACTCTGAGATTCTGTCTGGTATTACCCCTTCCAAGATCAGTCCTTTAGGCAAAAGGCCCACTCCGAGAAGCAACAACCTTCCTGGGAACAAGAGCACGCGTACAATTGTACCATATGAGAAGCCCTATCTCTGCATCGTTATTCATAGGCATAAGCTTGATTTTTCAAAAACTGTAAGTGCGGCCATCTCTTAGCCATTGATGCCGTAGGAGTGTGTGTAGGATTAGGATGCATAATCGGTCTTGAATACAACGGTGGCAACGAAATCTCTTTGTCTTTATCGACACCCTTAGCGACTAAGAAGCTAACGCGTTTGCACTTTATACGGCGATCTTCTGCAAACATTGTTGACAACCTGGTGTAGCATCTTGACCGTCCAGTGCAAGCCGTTTCAAAGTGTCATTCAGGATAAATGATGTATCTGATTGAGTATCGAGGAGAGTAAACCCAATTTCCTTGTGTTCGGTTTGGGCGGATGATAAAGGTACACTGGCACAATCATTTAACCTTCTAGACGTGACGTGGCATTAGAGTACGACTGAGCAAATGTCTCAATGCTTGAAGCACGGCTGAGCGATTGCAATTCCGAAATTACATTAGACACAGAAGTAGTCTGTTGAAGAACGAAAACATTTGCATGCAGTGTTCAAGTTGTTGTAGATTTTTTTCTCGAAATGCTTCCACAAAATCGTGTTAAGACCTGGAATGATTCCTTTGACACTTCGAACACTTGGCTTTATTTTTACATTTTTGTAGTTATGACCACTGACAGACATCCACGAAAAAGTTTTTTTTTTTTTGTCACAAAGGAGTTCTTGTCGATTTTTGGAACAATGCAAGCAAGCCTTGGAAGATGAGGGACATTGGGGACTCGACTCGATAGCACGAGAGCTACCTTTCTTTGTAGTAGAAACATTGACTGCTTCGATTGAATCGTATCGATCTTTGAGTTAAACAAAGTGTGGAGCTCGTTGGCAATGTCATCTTCTTTGATCAAGAACTTCACAAAGACTGAAAACGAAGGAAACTCTCCTTGCTCAGACTGATGATCACAGATTTTTCACCTCCATCGTTGAATCAATCAGTCGGGAAACTTGTGTAGTAATCTCCTATTTTTACGAGGATCGTTAAGAAATTGAAGAGAATTGATCAAAGACATGCATGATTCACACTGGTGTAAGTAATTGACAAATATCCGTAAACCTTGGGCATCCTTTCCATATATTTTGGGAAAGCGGCCGATTTTTTCACCCATCTTATCACCAATTATTAAGCAATTTCCAAATCGACGGTCGAGGTCCTTAAAAGCCTTCTCATAAGCCAAAGAAATGTCCATATACAAGTAACACTCAATGCATTCCTTCTCTTCGCCACCGATATAATGACTAATGTGGTAAACTCTTTCATCATCTGGCACACCTCTACTGGACACGAGAGTTTGAAAGGACTTTTTCCATGTTTGATATGAGAAAACTCCGCCAGTAAAGACGTCTGGTTCAGGAGTTTGATATGACAAAACTCCGCCAGTAAAGACGTCTGGTTCAGGAGGGCGTAAGTGCGCCAAGGTGAGTTGATCGCATAGAGACCGAAGCAACTCACCACAAGATATATCCGAATTTTCAAGAGAGTATTCATCTTTTCTTCAGACAGTAGACTAGAGAATAATGTTTTCCGTTTTGTTCTATAGTTTCCTAATTGGAAAAGCCAACTAAACTGTCGTACTGCACAATAAAATCATTGAAATCCGCCATGAGTTTGTCACGAGAAGAGCGAATATGCGAGACAGCAGAAGATTTGTTTATCAAAATCTCAACATGGCGAAAATTCTTTTTTATCTTGCGACGGGACAATTCAAACTCTTTGGTCTGGAAAGAGACCTGATTCAAACGACCCTTTTCGGTTTGGGTTCGGAAACGAACGATAGGTTTTTCGGCACTGCCATTCTCTGACTCTACATTATCAGGACCAATTGCTCCTTGGACCTCGATCGACTTGGATTCCAAGTCTTTGACTTTCGACATGGTTTGACACTAAATTAATAATTTAAGAGTAATTCTAAATTTATTTCCAATATTTATCACAGTTTAGAACACAATTATGCAATATTAACAAATAAATAACTTTAACTACAATTTGCAAGTTGATAATTTAATAAACTTTCTATTTTTTAGCAAATTAGAAAACATTATTAACTGCAATTGTAATTTATAACACCAAAGGCGTTTTATTTGGAGTAAAAATTAAGAAGAGGGATCCCTTCAGAAACATTCAACAGTTGTTCCAGTTTTTATTGAACCACTCTAGGTTTTTCTCAAATTAAAAGAGCACTGAGCACAATCTTAGAAGTTATGCTATTAAGGATATGTGTTTAAACATTTGCTCTAGTGTTCATAATAATTGACAGAAGAAACCAACACTTTAGAAATGCCTCTTGGTGTGTCACTGTGTGAAAAACACAGGCATGACCAAGTGGACAAGCAAAGCAATATTTCGGTGTGTGTATTCAGTGATATACGCTGTCCTCATAATTAGCAGATTGTGCGCACCATGGTAACGTACTTGCACACTAATACCCAAAATCAAGAAAAGAAAATACACGGGGAAGGGGATTATGTGTCAGTACACTTGTTATTCTGTTATTTCAAATAACATGCAAAAGACACACATCACAGCGGTCACGCAGGCAATGCTATAGACAATGGAATCAACACAGATAATTATTGATCCAGTTGCTTCCACTCGAGTGGTAATGTACGTTGTTATAAGTTAATTACTTTAGATATAAATAGCATACAGAAACCAAGCAGCGGGTTTTTAGTCAGTCACTACAGTAGCAGCAGTGGTAGTAATAGTAATTACAGTAGGGGTAATGGTAATAAAATAATAATCCTGGTAACTTCTGTGTTACAGCTATTAGTGAGAGCATAGATTTTGTTTGCTTACATAGAATTGTTCTGGTATTTAGAGATGTTTGTTTGAGGTAGGTTTTAATTTGTTCAACGTGTTGGAAAAGACAAAATAATCACGTTAAAATATGAAAACAAATCAGCTAATATAATTACTTAAATTACTTGAGATCCTTTCCAAAACACCCTTTATTATGTCTAATAATCAATATAACACCTGAATCTTGCATTCAGCTAACATATAACCGTTCGTTAGAAATGCAGTTTATATGTACATAGGAATAAAAAATAAAGCAAGTATAAAGAAGTATTGGGAAATATTATTCTCTTGCTATTTTCTTTCCTGCAGTCTTAAGTTTAGATAATATATTGTCAATGAATCTCTGCACTGCGTTTCTGCATCCTATTGAATTTAGTTATATTATATTATTACACATTACCCACTCAATGTATGTATTGCAGCGACCTATTTGCGTGCGGAAAATGTGTAAGCGTTAACTACAAATCTGTTAAAATAATCGTTAGCTATTTCACATTCTAGTTTTACTTGCAACGTGGAGCTAAAATGCCCGAAATGTTTTTGCGTCATCCCACAATCTGTAAGCTATTTAGACCAAGCACAATTATGCAACATTTCCAGCTACTACGGGACAATAAATTTACTGCAATTTTTTTGTTCTGTCGAGTGTAATTGAACTCAGTTTAAAAAAATCACGGATGTTTGGAATCATCTTTATAAAATAGCAAACTAGCAAGTCACGTTTTTGGTTCTGCTGAGGAATGAAGCTCTCATTTGTCACGATAACCAATGCATGGTGTGAATGATTGACACCTCAGTGACTTAATAAACCAGTTTGTCATGTACTTGACCTACACTGACGTCATAGGCCAGCACAACATAGCCCTTTGCCAGTTGTGAAACCAATTGACCTAGTGTGTAATTAAACATTTGAAACACGTTGGGCGCATCACTTTTGATATCAGTCTTTCAGGGCCATAGCCGTGCGCTGTTAGCATTGTGGTAATCAGGTAATCAGGAAAGATCACCACAGATTACTCATGACAGCGACAATAAACGCTAATGCTAGGTGTGGTATATACTCAACAAGCAGCAAAATTCAAATTAGGTATGCAATGAAACGTTTCTCTAATATTGTTGGCGTGTGAGATCCATCACTACTTAACACAATTAAAACATTTCTCAGAAAAAGAGTACAAAGTCATTTTACTACAAAGTATAGCGATACTTGCTTAAATTTAAGGGTGTGTTCATCATACAGCCAATATATTATCATTTTCTCTTGCGATTAAATATATCTCGCTGTCAGATAGAACACTTAGTCATAGTAATATTGAAGTACGGATTATATTTATTAACTGTTAAGCATAGAGTTGATTAAATCAAAGTTGTGTACGTTTCTAAAGCTGCTATAATACCGAATAATACAGCATTGAAATGACTGTTTGAAATGAACGTTTATTTGGAAAACGCTAAGGTCACAAGTAGATATTAGAGATTGCACCTGAGTCTTGAATTTCTCTAACACCCTTCTTCATAATCTCACTGTATTTTAGGCAATTCTGTTATCTGAAATGTGATATAATGCAGAACATTCAAAAACAATTTGGACAGATACACTCAAAACTATTACTTATATTTCTTGCAGTTTGTAAAATTCTATGAATTATTGCCCAAAAAACTTTGGCATGAAATATATCTGCCATTAATATCATTACTAGTTACTCGCTGGCTAACATATATGGTCAGTTTATCTTCTTGTAAATTAACAGCATGATCAATTGCTCATTGCTGTTGCAAATACTCGCGTCTGTTGCTAGGCATTAATCCAATAAGCTCGCTAATATCTTGTGAGGTTAATTGCTGAGTATCTGTCATGGTTACAGCGTACTGTATGGTTCAGCTGAATCAGAAACGGCGTATTTTGAATAACATACTCTTGAAAATATACTCTTGAACCCTCGCGTTTATTTGAAATATCAAGGAAAAGTTCTTAAGCACCAAATCCTGATTTTGCACACATAATCTTAAAATGTGGGTATATGTTTCATACTTGAAATTGTAGCTGAACCATTGTGCTCAGAGCACCTTGTGTAGGTATCTAAGCACATTTATTACAATGTTATCATTTGCCATTATAAGAAAAATGTGTTACTGCCGATCTACAGCAGCTCGTACGTATTCTATGTTTCACACATGCCACGTCAGAATCCCACTCACTTGTAATGATTAGATAAGAATGAAAGAGAAAGCTAAATTAAGCAATAATTTTTAGGTATACTGCTCTTCAACGACTATCTTGATCATATATGCAAATTCTGCGAACATGTTGAAGTCTGAACCTGCATAACGTTTTATTCGGGTTTTGAATATACGTTGTAATATAATAGGGCTTTAAGGTATCTCTAAAATTAGAGATGTTTCCGAAATTTGTTATATGATGACAAAAATTATGTTGATCATAAATTTGAGGCGTGGAGAACATTATACCACATACTCACTAATATTATGATAGGATTGCTATTAAGCAAATAATTTTGACTTCGTTGTAACTACCTCTTCTAAATATGACTAAACTTACATGAAGTTTTATAATATTTTCGTTCAGTGAAATAATACTTAAGGAAGAGTTTCACTAAAACTGCTTATTTTGATGTATTATACTTTTATGCCACCGTTATCGCCCTTCCTCCATTCTGAGATATACAGTTAGAGGTAGAATGAATACTTATTGTACAGTACAAATGTATATAAGAAACAACTATAGCATGGGCAGCTGTATTGCGGTAATGTAAACAAAACAACAACCAATGAAGATCAACGGTTCTAATAACACATTCAAGTGTAAAGCTACAAGCACGAACACTCGCCGTCTAATAACAATCGGTTCTCAATGCAACTTGATATAAGGGTTAAAATCTGAAACAATGAAGAGAGAGTTTCTTGGCAATTTGCGATATTACATTCATAAGAAGGCCATGAAAACTCTATTTAATGTGTCAACGGTAAGGCGAACCTCTCATGCGAAGTTTGGAGAGCAGCATTATTAATCAGCCACAGTGGCTGCTTTGTGGCAGGCATAAACAAGCAAAATAAAGCATCTGCTTTGTTAGTCACTTCTTTGCGGTCTTCGGTTGGACATTAGTTTCTTCAGCCTTTTTGGGGATATCATCAACAGCTATATATTGAAACAGACACAAAAGGAAGATGAGTAGCTATACATGTATGTCATACGCCTTGCTTGCTTTTCAGGTAAGTGATTCTAAAATCTTTACAAATGGTACTAATGTGCTTAAATAATGATATATTAATGATATGTCTATAAAATTACACTGAAAACGACCTTGATTCAGTGCGACGCTGTATACTTTTTGTAAGCAAATAGTAAAATGAAAGATTTGGCTAGACATGCATTACAAAGCTAAACAGCTTTAATAAGTTATGAATGCAACGTGTAAATGTTAAAATAGGGAACCAAAGCATAAAGTGTGTGTACATATTCTACAAATGTGTTTGATTAGAGGAATCGGAAATGCTCTGGAGAAAAAGTGTCTTTTTATTTACTCCTTTGGTTTAATTATTTGTACTCTTAAGCAACAAAACACTTAACTGAGACAAGACTTCCTTTCAAATGAATTCAGTGCATCAATATATCATTATAAATTCTGTAAATTCAATAAATTCGTTCAGCAGAGAACGGTCTTTGTTTCAGCTAATCAGGGTATAGGTTATAACGGTACTGAGTAACGAATGGTGGTTAACAGTAAAATTAAATTTCTACATCAATAATTATAAAATTCGATATTTCAACAGGAGTAATTTAATTTTAATTTTTTGCAATAGAATAAAGTATACTGAAAAGAACACTGGGACAGTGATATTAATTTTTATTGTCTTCCAGATACAATTTAAGTAAACCTTGCTATTGAAGTGATAACAGCAGATTTGTTTACAGTTACGAACTGTGTGCCAATTCTGTGTTTCTTTCGAAATTGCATGTTTGCTTAATCTTGACCTTTTATTTGTCTATGGCTGCTCTACCTAGTAGTGACTAACTGAGATAACTAGCACCTGGCTATACAAGTGTAAAATGGATAATTTTCTTTTCCCTCATATTTTAACGAAGTAAGGTGACACATTTTTAACACAAATATTGGAGCGAAATCAGTCTGAATATGCATAAAACACCTGAAAGTGTGGGTCGGTGTTTTTTCTCCAAAGTTTTCAAATTTTATTTTTCTGTAATTCTGTAATGTGTTTTTGATCTAATGCTCAAATTATAAACGCACAATACTGTGTTATAATGTGCAAATATAGCTAAATATTTTGCTGTTTTAGAGGTCTTTTGCAAAAAGTACTATCGTATAAATTACAAGGACAATGAGAACTAGAAAAGGTCTATTAACAAGACAGAAGATTATAGAGAACTTTTAGAGTGCTTTCGGTTTTTTCTTTGAGCCCTGTCGATGTTACTGTATTTACCCAATTATAGCTGAATACACACTGAGAGAGTTACTGAAGAGGCATCTAAAGAACCCAGAGGTTGATTGAAAGCAAAAAAACACATATTTCTTAAACTTAGCAGTCTAAAAGGAATTCCAAAATAACTCTTCATTGATAGTACAAGTAAAGTAAGTTAATAACATTTGAAAGCTTTTGTGGAACACTGCCTGTATGAGAGACAATTTCGAGAAATTGCCTGATATTCTAAGAGAAAAAGCTTTACAAAACGTTAGCTTTGTTAAAACCCAGAGATGGCTAAATAACAATAGGCTTGGTATAAACAGCATTGCCTGTTCCGATCAAGGAAACAATTTCATTCCTACACAGCGTGAAACGCAACTTCATGAAAATCTTTTTTCGTTTTGAACAATCCATGAAAACAGTTATAACTATTCTAATCAATAAGAAATGAGAAATATTTAAAGAGCGACAGCAATACATAACAACTGATTAATTAGCTTGTTCAAGCAACTGATCAATTAAATACAAAATACAAATGAGTTACCACTTATCTGAGAAATTAATGAAATGACTAAATGAATATATGACTGGCACATGGCCTAAATACCTGACTAGATGAATGAAGAATCTTAAAGTGAATGATAGAGCGCCCCACAATGGAATACGAATTTGACGTGAACCCCTAATAAGAAATCACTTAAAGGTTTGTTGTATGCATCTTTGTTATTTGCAATGTACAGGCAGATATGAAGCACTTCTTTTGTATGGCTATCTGTCTTATCATTGCATCGGACATTGATAGCATGGTAACTTCAGATGGATCTTTTACAAAAAAATATATGATGTTATTACAAATATCATTTAAATTCCATATGGAGGAGCAGTTAGTAGACATGCCTAATGGAAATAATTAACAAATGGTTAGATATTCCCCAAGAATCATTACACAAAATGGAATATAGATGAGAGAGTGAAACAGTGCAAAAGAAACACAGAGAGAGAGAGAGAGAGAGAGAGAGAGAGAGAGAGAGAGAGAGAGAGAGAGAGAGAGAGAGAGAGAGAAAAGAAAAAGAGAAAGAAAAAGAGAAAGAGTAATAAAGATTGTGTGAAGCCGTAAAGTCGGAAAATGCTTAATAATATGTTTGAGTGATTATCGCGTTTCATTTCTCCGCATTTGTCAGTATGGATCCCCAGCACCTAAAACATTTATTTGTAGTAAAAAATTGAGTGCAAAGACAGAATTTTTGTGTCATTGTCAAGAAAAGCAAGTATCAAGGTCCTTATCATTCCCATAGAACCTAAAATTAATTATTAAATATTTGCAATATTATAATGATGGATTAAATCATGTTATTAGCATCTATGAACCAGGGGTCTGAAGCAAAAAATGAATAGATAATTGTTTTGCCAATGGGTTTCAATTTTCCTGTCAATATTTGATATTTCAACGTTATAAACACTCGAATATTAATTTAGAATGCAGCGAAGCTATGCAAAGAAGCCATGCACATAAATGTTTCAGGATACAAAGCTAAACACCCACGCTTGATTTCATTTAAGTAATAACTTGAGGTTCTTTTTGAATCGCAATATGACTAAGCAAACAATAACATCCTAATTAGGCACTAAAACATTTGCTTAGCCAACATTAAATAGCCATTCATCTTACAATTGCATTTTGATAAAATATCAGGTAACCTAAATAGGAAAATTCATAAAGGCCTCAAGAAATATGTGAAGAAGAAAAAGTAATGTGTATTTAGCAATATCCTTTCCTGGCAAAACAACCTTATTATTCTATTATTATGCAATTTATTCTCTACAGCATTAAGAACACAAAGGCAACAATTTACTTGCCTGCTCTACTTACTGTAATCAAAGTTCCAGTAATAGGACATATAAACTTCATGACAATAGGTCGGTGACACATAAATGTGAAAACATCTTTCCTCGTTAACAGGTAAACAGCATAGTGAGAGATTCTCCAAGGAGCAACATACTTGTCATTAGAGAGTTCGTAACTTTTAAAGTTATTAAAAAAACAGGCTTTATAAGGACAGGAAATGAATAGCTATATGACTGAATTTACGAATTTATAGATACACGCGGAAATACAATTATACCAAAAAAAGACAACAAGACAACGAAATCACGACTTGTTTTGCTGACGTTGTTTCTTTAATAAAACTATGCCCAGTGGTGTCGTGGTGTGTTTGCACGAAAGAGTAACAACTAATAAACGCACACGGGAAAAGGCCAGCACTCAAACCGCTTACCAAACAATAAAGATCGCAGGAGAGCATGTAAAGTGTGTTTCTTTTACTTGAGATTATGTTTCAAGAGACATTTGTTGGAACAGATTATTGCTTTCGAAAGTCAAAAATTATCTATTTTTTTACATAATTCTCTCAATTTCCAACAATTTTAAATTTCCAATGCCAAAGAATAGGGCATTTTGAATTTGAAAATAATTACGCAGGCAAAACATTAATCTTTTTTGAATCTCTTGACATTAAGTAGCGCAGAGGGTGATTATCTACTATCATATAACAGGAAAAATGAAATCGTTTGTCTGAGATATGCTGGGCAATGCATAGGGTTCATAGAAAGATATCGGAGTAAAGAAGGCATATGTAGCCTTCTGTAAAACTTTCGATTACTAAGCAACGGTGACAGAAGTGACGCAAACAATTATAATAGGAAACTATAATAGATGCAACACGGCAATTGGAATATATGAATAAAAAATTAAATTATACGGAACATTTTAAAATATATATATAAAGCAGCTCAAAATTTTTATCTTTGAAAAATTGTATCAGCTATATATCATTAAGAACGTTATTATTCCGAAAACATCAGTCATACTTTTTTTCCTGCCTGCATTTTGATGTCACCATTGCGATGGATTAGTTTGAAAATTCCTCAACCATTTAAAACGATGAGCAAAATACAGATGCATTCATCCAGTTTTTTAAATCTTGTATTTGTTTTTTTTTTTAATTTGATGGTAAACATAACATTTCACACATATAATTGAGAGAGATTATGATTAATCAATCAATTTTTCTAAAAGAAACTTCAATGTGTTGCAAAAGGTCTCCACCATCGGATTGTGTCTTTTATTAAGGATATTGAATTTCACAAGCGATTTTGCAAGGGAGTCTGATTACATTTTCGTGTGAAATATGGAAGTCGTTCATCATTGAAAACGACGTGGATATCTACTCGGAGTAAACGCCCAAGTTTGTTGTCCTTAAAATCTAAAAAAAACTTCTAAAGTTCTAAGCCTGAAACTGAAATCATATCAGTGACAGTAATCTTCTCATTAACACCCTGTTGAATGCGAATTTAGGTATTCTTTACATGTCCTTGATGGTTTAGGCAGAGCGGAAGTGAGATAAGGTGTCCCACCTCAGACAAAACCTTGTCAATTGACGTCCTTTGAAGAATAGTTTAATCTTAGGAATACGAATGATCAGCGGCAGAAAGTTTTACGCCAATTGCACTCTGCGTGTTTGGACTGGGGCAGTAATAAATGCATGACGCTCTGTCTGTTTGAAATAGATTTATAGTAGTACAAATAAGGCATGATTACACTTTCATGAGAAGCCGTTGGGACTTTTCAAGTAGTCTACAAATGTTGTTATGTGTTACAAGCTTCATGGTTGCAAAAGCGATGGGATGCGTCCGTGCAGTGATTATTACAGGCAATTTAATTAAAGTTCCAAAAAACGTTTTTGTTCTAGTAGCAAATGATGTAAGGCAAAAGCAAAGCTGTTGCTTGAGAAAACACAAATAAGCCTCCACAAAACTGTCAGATCCAAAAAACATGATTTTGTTTAATAATCAATAGTTTTTTTTTGTTACTTTACCTTTACAAGTTTTATACCGTGGAGTAAGCTAATAGTAAAGAGTATTTTTACAACAACAACTGAGTCATTGTCTGAGAACATGTTTTTTTTCATTTAACAGGAACGAATGCTACTCATGACCCATTTATCCCTGGAGTACAAGTTTCTGATATGTTATTACACTTTGACATTTGGAAAGTGTTTGACATTCACATGATACTTTTCAGTGAGATCCCTTTTACCGACATACCAGTCTCAGACGGTTTAAGGTATAATCTAACATCTATGATAAATCTTTGTTTCGTTTTTGCATCTGTAACTTTAACTTTATTATTGTTTTTATTTTGCCGCAATTTCTTTCACTTATGGGGATCGAAATCAGTCTTGTTTTTTGCGTTTATTTAGTGAGTGAATTGAACAGTTAAACAGAATACCCGCACCCTTGTACGGGTATAGATTCATCTTATCCAATTCTACCCTTTACTGTCTCATTTGTGGAGTCTTTAGAAATACAGAGTAAACATATGTTATATAAATCACCGGTAACACTCTTCAATATATTAATGCGCGGCTAAGAACGTCTAGTTTGTGGCTAAATGTCAAGAGGTAGAGTAATTAGAACTTTCCATTGAAGACCTCAGGAGAATAGAGTTAGAGATAATTGTGTAGAGCCTAATTAAAGCACAACCGGAAAGTAATCTTTCACGAATATGCTGAAAACCAACGTCCATCTCGCAGTCTATATCATGAAATGTTGCTTAAACTTATGATATCATTGATTAATTTTACTAAAAATAAAATCATCAATCATGAACTACAGAATGTGAAGCTGCAAACAAGTCATTCGTTCATTATGAATTTTTATTTCCAATATTTAGTTACTTTCAATATTCGTTACACGACGAATCTAAACTAACGCAAGCATATGTAGCGTAATGTACTTAGCTGCTCAGCAAAATAACGTAACTTATTTTAATCTTTGTGGGCTTCATTCGGAATAAAGGCTTAGTGTGTGCCATGTTCAGGATATAAGGCTGTATTAGGAGACTAAAAACGCCAGTTTAAAAATTGAGAAATTTGAGAAGTGTGTGGCACAACCTGCTCGTTCTGAAGTCCTCAACCTATTTCAGAAATAGCTACACATTGTTCTACCAGTCTGATTACAAGAGTTTAGAGAAAGAAAATTAGTTTACAGAAAGAAAAGTTTGTATTTCTTCAGTTAATTAAACAACTGTTTCAGTCTTTCAGTTTATAAATTCAAACAATTTTTGGATGACTGCCTAAATGCATTTTTTAATTACTCTTCTTTATTGAAACCTAATCACAAACATAAATTAACAGTTTTGAAATACGATTAAATGAAATCAATTTGTAAGAAAGAGTAAAATTGGATCACTTCATGTGCTCGAAGTGAACCGGTTTTACTCTTTATCATAAATTAACTTCCCGATGTAGAAGCAGAAACGCTAGTCATTGGGTGTTAGCAAATGTTACATAATCATAATTGACAGTCTACTTAGCTAAGACATTCGTCCTACGATCTAAAATTTAGAAAACTAAGTCCTAGTGGGATTATCTTTGCGATGCCTCACCAAAACAAATGCTATAAGTTTTATGATACCATAATGTAACACTGGACACTGTTGATTCTATAAAGAACTACTATTCTTCTTTTTAACGTGAGGTAACTGAATGCGATGAGCAAATACATGCATAGATTTATTATTCAAATTACATATTTGATAGATCAACCAATATTACACAGTGACATCTGAACTATGGCGTGTTCATAGGCTTTTAGAAGCGTTTGGTTCTTATCAATATTGTTATTTAGGCTTTGAGATCAAATCTTAGTTTACGCAGAAACTAATTTCGCACGATACTTAAGTGCTCTTTTCTTGTTACGAAGCAAACCGACTACTTTACTCTAAGGAGGAACCAGAGATCAGATACAGACAATAAACAGCGAAATTACAAGGGAACTGGATATAGACATAGATGAATTGGCTACTAACAAGGCTTTTCAGTAAATCTGATTAATTAAAGTGCAATGAACTCTTCCCTTATTATATTCAGTAAAACGTTAATTTTCTAACGTCATATTTTGCTACGCAACATTTTTATTTCACATTTTGTTTTGAAAACATCAGTGCGATTGTGTCTGCGATTTGTTAAAATAGTGTTGATAAATAACACATTGATCCTTAAATTACAACTACAAATTTATCTCAGATCTTTTCTCTTTTTTCTTTTGGATGTTTAAGCTTAAAATAGCTATAGATAGGGAACCTAATCATCACTGCTTGACCAATTTCCCCTTACACTGTTTCAAACTATGTTTTGCCGTTTTGCTAGATGCCTCCTCTTCTAAAACTCTTCCAGCCTCCACACTTTTTCTTTTAGTGTTAGGAACTATGGCAAAATAGGTCCATAAAAATAATATACTCTCAAACTTCCTTCATTCCATTCTATAGCATGTATAAAATGGTCAACAACTCAATCAATTTGTTAAATAAATTGTGCTGCAGTAAGGAAGGTAGAATCCAGGTTGCTCGTGAGTAAACGTAAAGCTATGTTTATAATGTATAAAGGAGAATTTGCCACGTTACCTCGAAAGATTAAGATTAAGCCTATGTTTCACTGTTTTTAGAGAGACACACTTTTATTTTCATTATAGCAAATCTATTTTTGAAGCTCATCTGTTATTTTTTCTGCAATTACGTATTCTGCAATTACGTACGTAAGAGTTTGTCTATATTTACATGTGTCACCATGATTTTAATTTAATTTAAAGATTTAGTATCAAACTAATACTGAAATGTTTATAATTGAGATTATTAAAAAATAGTTTTAACTCGACATTAAACCAAAAAAAGTAAGGTGACGTTTTGTGCGAAGTATTAAAATCAATCAAATTTTTAAAGCCCGACAATGTGTAAAACACATAATTTTTACTTTATTTAAAGGGCTTTTAATCTACCCGCATTTTACTATAATCAATTAAAGTTTTGTGCGGTTATTAAAATAACAAAGCACAGATTACAATTATTATGCCTTTGCCTGTTATGATTGAAAGATACCGTGGCTAAGACGACCTTCTGTTTATCCTACTGTGGCTAAATCTGTGATCTGAGATTAGTGGCTAATTGGGATTTAATTAGCAAGTCAAAGTAATCCTTTACCTCGTTATTTTTGTCATGTACCTCCTACGAAAAGCTTTCTTATAAAACTGTGAATTATCATTGGCTCGAACGAAAAATAGGAAATCAATTTAGAGATGTTGCATCGGTTCTGTTTCTGTAGATTATTTGACATAACTTTTATATTTTAAATGAATGCTAGTAAAAGGCATTTGAAAAAGAATCGTTAATTGTGATGGAAAATGTGACAAAAACCAACAGTGATGTTTTATGCCATGATATATTGTTTATCGTTGTAATTTAGCAACTGTTGGTTTGCATCTGCAATATTAGACAGACATTGAATGTAGTAGTAGTAGTAGGAAAGATAGTAGTCTATCCATTTTCTCAAATTGTAGAATTTAGTTTTAATATTGCATAGACTGGATTAAGTATTGGTCTAACACTGGTCGGGGTTAGGAACGAAGTAACTGTTAACCAGCATGCCGCTGTCTCAGAAATCAGCACCATGTCAGTTTAAGGTTCATGTTTTATAATTTAATCAGGTGTGTTATCGAATCTTTTTCGGTGATATAAAATGTAGCATCGTTGACGTTTTGCCTCGGAGGATCACAGCAATAACATGCTAGGACGGCCTTCATCGTATATGTACAGTGATACTTATCTCAGCAAGAGAATCTACCAAAAATTTGTTATTAGATAAGATATTCCTGCAAAATCAGCCAAAGCTCTTTCAAGTGATTTGAATTAACAAATGACTTTTTATTGTCATGATGACATAATTTCTGATCAACAATAATCATCGCAGTATTTGAAAAATGTCTGTGTGATTCGTCGCCCCGTAATATGGCCATCTGTTTTGCTTTGTCAACTGTTACAGAAAAACTGTCAAACCAAGGCGTTTTTGTTAGTAAAAACAAAAACAAAAACCACAACGCAGTTTTTATTTTACTAGAAAATAAAATTTTGTTACGCTTAGTATATTTGGATAACTTATTTATGGTAGATATGCTGCCCTAAGATATTTCTGATAAAAACATTGATGCAGCTTGGGCGGAAAGGAAATTTCTTCTGCTTTGACATTTGCAGACAAATAATGGTGATTTTTTATGGCTGTTGAGGAGATACTTAACAGTGCAGAATTTTGAAACGGAGAGATTTTTACGGCGGAGACTTTTTAAGACGCAAATGTGTCTCTTGACTTTTATTTGTTCTTGTAAAAAAGGTATTTTTCTTAAAGATTTCGATCCACATCCAGATTTGATGCAAATTCTTTCAACTTATATAGCTTTTACGCTGAATAAGATTAGTAAAAACTTTAAATATAAACTATTTAACAGCAGGTTAGCAAAAAGATTTCAGGTATCTAAGCAATGCCAGTTTTATACTTTTGCCGGTTCTTGAGTCTCTCTAAATTGAAATCTGAAATTCTTTTTAGATATATATAGATAAAATTTAATGTCTGAAATTAATTAATTTGAGATATCTGAACTCATTATATTTGTAAGCTAATGTAAAATTGCATTTAGATATTCTGTCCATAACATATGCTCTTAAAACATTTTCAGTAGTTTATTTTTATTTGCTGTAGCTATTCATTACTCTGTGACACTTTCACATAATTACTTGCACGTAATTACATAAAACGTTCACCACTGCATCTGATTACGCTTTTTTATTGTAAGCAATATGCCGTGTTAAAATGTATTATAAAACATAAAGCATTTGGCAGTGTAAATTATAAGTAAAAACGTTTGCTTCAGAGCAACAGTTTTGTAACTGGTCAATAGACACAGTTGTGTTAAATCTAACCCAACCAACATATGCTTAATTAATGACAGCTTTTATTAAAGTATCACAACGCAAAATGTATTATGCATGACAAGATTCCTTTCTTAACACGAGAAAATTTCATTTGACTGCATTAAAATCTCTAACAAGAAGAAAAAAGGCGCATTGCATCTTGCCTCTTTGATTAGCTTTCAATCATGCAGAATAACAAGGATTTTTATTTAACAAAAAATTACAAGCAACCTTAAAATACAGCTATTCTTTAATGATCTCTCTGCCTTGGAGTGTGTTGTTATTTGGATTGATGTGCCTACTTCGTCGAGAAAACAACTTGCAGGCACTAAAAAATACATCACACAGTCTAAAATAGTATTCATCTATATGTGAAAACACGCTCAGACCAGGTGATTCATGACTAATTTTGAACGATCAACATAAATTGTGAAGTGATTTCAGCAAATGCTAATAGATAAATTATTGTAGTTATCAAGATGCAGTTACTGAAAGTGATACCAGATTATTTTGGCAGACAAAATGAAGAATGATCAAAACAGAAGTCACTGAAACATAACAAGTTTCATCTATTAAGCTTCGCATATAATGTGTTGTAGTTATACAATGTTTTAGATTGACTTTAAACCTTTCAATCTATAATGAAAAAAAGGAGATAGATATTCTTTACGTCCTCGACTCTTTGAACAGGAAAATTCATCTTAAACAATTTTCTTTTAATCATACAAGTTTACTCATAACTGATGTGTAAGATGACACGGCAGCAGAGACAAAACCTACAGATTTACTAACATCTCTAACAGGTCTGTGGTAACCTTCCATTGACAACAAATAATACAATCTATTTATATGGTTAGTTTTTTCTTCAGATATTGAACAAAAACAAAAAAGTTATAATAACTTCCGCTCTTTTTGTGAGATGCTTATGTAACTATTTAAATGCATAAAAGCTCTAATTTCTTTCCCCGGGTCAACGTCTAGACGACATAACGACCTACACTGAAAAACATATCTATTTATGTATCATTTTAATAATAACGGACAGGTCGTTTTAATACAAGGGATGATTTCATTAGATTTCTTATAAATATTTTGAAATATTTGCTACGAATCTTTCTCCTGTGACAGTTTTCTAGCCCATGGTGGGCTTTCCAGAGCAGTCCTTAACTCACAGCTGCAAATACCTTGAACGTTGGTTGAGATAATTTCCTGGCCGTTTTCAAAACACACTGGCCCAAAGAACTTGATAAGTGTTATCGAGGTGGTTACAAGGAATGTATATGCTGAAGACTTTCGGCTGTACCGGTGTTTAAAAAAGTTGCATGATGCTTACGTGATAATAGGCATTTTGGCAAATGATATTCTAAGATAGTTTAACGAGCTCAATAACATACCTACGAAACGAAAGTCACTTTTCTGTCTATCGATACCTTTACTAAGAGTACCTGACTACCGCTTCCGTTATTACTTTCATAATTTATACTTGATGTTATCACTTTATGAAATTATAAACTTTATAATAATGATTATGAAATGATCTTTTCTGTGAGCTTCGACTTCTATAGAATAACATTTAATAACTAAAGAGCATATCGTTTGGATACCATAATGGTTACAAAATCCGGTCACTTCGTAGCTGCTCTCAAATTAATTCCCCTTGGGGTTGGTTCTGACGTTTGATTAACAAAAAATTGTGTTTTGACTTTTAGAGTTAAACCCATCCATTTTACACAGCTGTTAACCGTACTTTCATGAAAAATAAATTGAATTTTAAATGACGTCACACATTAGTAAGGGGTATAATCAAAATCGCGGAGAAAAATGTGAAGTTCAATGGTTTGGTGTTAGCATATATACGAATATATTTCTCAGTTCGAATCTTCTACCCCATTTAGAAAGCGGATATTAAGAACTGTTAGTTTCTTTTTTGTGTTGACAGGCACTTCTCCAATAGGACAAAGGGAGATGTGTAATCGCAGAGCGATCTTTTCAACAGAAAGGGAGAAGCACCTCTATTAAACTCTGTTCCTCTGAATAACAAGGCAACTATAATTTGCTTTATGCTCGACACAAAAGGTCACGAGGCTAAGTCTTGAAGCAACACGTTGATTACCTGTAACAAGAACCAGTTTTCACAGTGAAGGTGTCATGTTTTGCTTTTTTCTAAATTTGAACTGATTTGTAATCGGAGTGTGATCATTCGCCTCTCAAGAGGAGAATCACGCGAAGGGGGTGGATAACCAGAGGTGATTGAATGACAGTTGAGAAAACCATGCGAGAGATTACCAGAAGGTAATTAAACTGCTTACTGCAACGATGCTCAATCTGGACAGATTGGGTCATTTCTGTGACGCTTCCAACATCAGTTACGAAGATAACTTACCGGATTTAAACAATTACAACTCCTCAGTTGTCACTTTCGAGCCGCTGAAAGGTCAGGGGTCAACTACATCACTACCCAGTGAAAAACCATGGCCTTTTCTGAAACAAACACCATCAATGGTTTCAGTGTTGACTATCGCATATTCTATTGTTTTCCTTCTGGGTATTGTGAACAACAGTCTTGTGGTGTCGGTTATTTATCGAAATAGGCAGCTGAGGACAGTGACGAATTACTTCATTGCCAACCTGGCGATGGCTGACATACTGGTGTGTACAATGATGCCCATCACACTGCTCTCCAATGTACTCTACGGTACGTATACAATATACTATTATACTGTATGCCACGTGTTTAAAGCTGTTTATTGTATGGTAAGAAAAATCACTGTATATTATCTGGTTAATGTTTTGTATATTTTGTACATAATATACTTTATGGTGTATGCTAAACTACTGTATTCTCTACAGTATGTATAAGCATACTCCATGGTATGTGTTTATGGTGTGCATGAAATGTACCGGAAAGTTTATTGCACACACGTGATATACTGTACGGTGTATGTTTCACATACTATATACTGTATGATTCATAATAATATACTCTATTTATATATGTAATATAATGCATGCGGAATAGTACAAACATATAATGTATGCTATTATGTAACAAACGCTCTTATGTAATATATCAATAAACTTTATACTGTATGGTACGTGCATTATATAATGTATGGTGTGATTCTAATATACTTCATAATCTAAGGTACGGTAACAGTGTGGTAAATTGCTTTTGAGATTGCTTTATATCTGCACAGGCAAGCAATATGTGGTGTCTGTGATATACTTGACAATGGGCACTGTCAAGAAGTATAACGGTATGAACAAGAATAGACCTAAAAATCAAATTTTTACACAATATTACTAATGCTCAACAAATCGACAGCTGTCTCGAATTTAGAGTACGTGCGTTAATTATTAAGGTATATATCCGAAAAAGGATTTTTGAGACAATGTCTGGGTTTTTTTTGGTCTCGTAAAGAGAAAAAAACTTCTCAGGTATTTCTGTCTGGTGTGGGTTCAATGTTTTAAAGGAGGTGATATGCAATAACGAAATGTAAATATTACTGGGTTGGGCTGAGTCTAATGCGTTCTTTTGCAGTTAAGCTCCAATTTCAAAAGGCGATTTTGGGTAAGGGGTGCTAATCGAAAGTGCTTTGTTCTAACTTTTTGTGAAACCTTGGCAGGATCAAAGAATGAGTTCAGTTTCAAACTTTAATCACTATCTCAGCACCTGTAAAATATTTATTGTGTTTTACTGAATAGTCATTTGAACTGGATATTCTTTTGCCAAGCGGAATTTTTGGACTGTAATAGCTTGTTCTTTGCATCTAGGGCGTTCACTTTGCTAACAGCATGATGCAATAATTACATTTCACTGACATGATCTTAAAAAACAATCGGCTCTAACAACATTCTACAGACGATATCCAAGGACCGCCATCCTTAAAGGGAAACTTTTTATGAATATATTATTTATTATCTTGGAGATTAAGAAAAGCAAACTTTCCGACATATCAGAGAGGCTTGTATAAATCTGATTGGCATCGATAGAATATACTTAACATTCATAACTTACAAACTCAAGCTGGATTTCAAATTCTATAACACAAGCACAATGCAAGACCTTTCAGTGCTTACACTGAGCCTTACGGAGAGTAAAATGAACCTGATGTATTGGTTGCTAAACTGGTGCTTCGCAACTTAAGATCCATTCTGCTATGTGTGAGATGGTAATAAAATGTTAATCAAATTCAGTGCCTCAGAAATAAGCTCCGCCTTTTTACCCACAAAAAAAGGCCCATGAATATTGCTTACCTAACTAGTCTCCAAACAAAATTGCACTGTTGCTTTCTTACCTTAGGATTAGTTAGTTTTTCTAAGACTTAAAGTGAAAGTTGAACTTCAGTTTTATCAGGATGAGGGTTTTTTGCACTTTGTCGCATTTACTTCCCTCCTTTTGAATATTACCCACTTACCATCCTGATTTGGAAATATTCGACACAATCATCAAAACATAATTGTCTCAGTCTAACACCAAACACGAAAAAGGCCCTTTTTATGTCCCCGCTTGGAAAATTTTGATGACTATTAGAAGTGTTTTACTTTAGTTCTGAAAACATACACATACCAGATATTTCTTGTTTGGGTTTAAAGAATGGTGGTATGGGCCAGTGATGTGTAAGGCAGCACCATACATTCAAGGAGTAGCAGCCGGGGCGTCCGTCAACACCTTGGCAGCCGTTGCTATGGAAAGGTAACCTACGCTATGTTAAAATATCTCACCTGAACGTTGAGTCATAAATAGATCATGAGGCTTCTTTAAGTATTTTAACATGCATAGATTAGATTTATGTAAACGTTAGTATTTGTTTGCATTTATTTATTTTTCAATTAATTTCAACTTTGCGGCAAGAAAATCTCAAACATTTCTCAAACAACACTTATTTCAGCAGCATTTATTTCAGTGATTTTAAAGTGTACTCTCAGCTTCTGCTGAAGCAATGTCGCTAGGCAATTTATAAATGTTTTATTAGCCATGAAAGGAAATTACAAAAGCCTCCCACGCCAATTCTTTACCTTGTAATCTGTAGTTGCCCTTTACAGTCAGTGTGTTCGCATTGTTGCACTAACCGCTTGCTTCCACGCTCCTACCTCGCCAGTTGTAACAAGTCTCACACGATTCCCGTGGTTTACTTGTGATGAGTGAAGAAATCAATGGCTGTATAGCTTTCGTTTAATGACCGCATCGTTTAGCGTCATTCGACCTGAGTTTACTCATATGGCCTCCACGTTTATTTAAGAAGGAAGTATGTCTCGAAAACGTCCTTACTTTATTGGCCAAGCAAAGAATCATAGATAATACTCAAACCCAATTCATAGCCCTTCACTGCTTGACTATCTAATTGCGAAAGGGAGTTTGGACTGCACGAGTGAGTTTCACTGAAGGTCAATTGCAGTGCTCTTTAGTATTTGTTACTTTCCCGTATGTTAGAAAAAGTTAAAAATCGTTTTATCAAAAACCTTGAGGAATTAAAGAAAATCTGATACAAAGATTCTATTTAAATATTTTGCATTTCCACTTCACTCATATAGCAAAAGTAAATATTCAGAAACATTTTCACTAGTATTGAAGAAGGACAACAACAGAAAGCATTCAGCCGATGTAGCTTGCTTCCAAACCCCTCCCCTCCCCCCTCGTCCAATACCCATCCCCGCTGCAATACTGTGCAACTGCCGCTCCATGATTAATTTCATGTGCCGCCATGTGTTTTTTCTCGCAAATTACGCCAGGATAGGAAGGTACCCCTGGTATTCTTGCGCTTCTTAAATGATCGTGACAGTTGGCGATCTTTCAAGAAAAATATTATAAAATTTTTTTATGACCTAGCATTTGCCATTTTTATTTTGCATGAAGCTAAATATACACCTGTTTGTTTGACTTTGTGCCGCCGAACTAGCGCTCCGATCAATTCATAGCTAAATAAAATGTTCGACCTGTGTCTTGCATAAAAATGCGAGCGTTTTTAGAAGGCTTTCTGACTCCTGGTTACTGTTTTACATTTATATTTTGTGCATGCTGCCTACAGGCCGATTTCCTTTGTATTAAAATATTTGTATACCGTCCGTCGACCAAGCAGGTGGCTGAAAAAGGTTAAAGTTTTGTCCTGGCCATAAGCCCTACATCAACTAATCAGAACGTAATGTTTGGTTAAGGCATTCTCTAAAAAGCTCTTTGAATTTTTTGTTATGACGTTCCAGAAGGCGGCTTGCACAGGTATTGAACGAAATATCAATTGTTATTTCTGAAATGGCTATAATTGCTTTGTTAAGCAAGTGAAAAAACTTGCTAGCAGTTGCATTCAGTTCATATTTACCAGTTACTTTTCTTTCCTTTCTGAATGTGCTATCTTCTCTATTTCGCTGAAAATATTTTTGGACAATTCATATGATTAAAAGAGAATGGGCAATAATTTGACTATAGAGTAGGTTTGATGAGTCGAGTAGAAACTGCAAATGTTTTTTTTCAAAACTTTTTCCAAGCAAGTAAGTAGAACTGGAGACCTATTTGGAGATCAAATAAGTGCATTTTCTGAGTTTGACTATTGGGTTCCTCTCCTTAAATTTTTTTTCTAAAATTATGTTGTCCAAAGCACTGCCTGTATAGGTGTGTCTGATTCCAGCTTATTTTATCAATACTGGTCAGGTTGTTCTTTTTTTTTTCATTTCCCCGTAAGAAATTGTCCTTGGTCAGGTTGTTACCAAAATTGACTTAATGGTTATTGTGCATTACATTTTAAGCATTTCTCCGATCTATTTATGAATCAATGAAATAGAAACTTTCTGTACTGGAGATATATCTCTTTTGATTTAATGTTTAATTTTCAATGGTTGCATGTAAACTTGTAGCCTCACAGACACTTAATCTATATATGTATCACCAGAGAGGAAACTATATATATGCAGATTCCACTATGGGGCAATGGTTATGATGTCATTCTTCTTGTATGTTCTCATGCAACTATAGCGCTTCATATTATACTAGCCCGCCCATGGGATGTGATGAAAATATTCTTATTCCGTTTGATTAATCTGTTTCCGTACAAAATCTAAATTAACATTTCGACGAAAAGAAGAAAATTATAGCATCAAAATTTCATCTCGAGCGCTTTATAGCTCAACTCCTTGAAAGTGACTTGTCTATTGGCAAGACAGCCTTAAATGGTGGCGTTGCCTTTTCTTGGCAGTACAGCAGATAATAAAGGTATCATTAAGGAAAGGATTATCAAAAACACCCTGTGGTAAAATGATGAGATGACTCTGATAGTTCCTGCATTGATATATGACAGTATTTATTGCCAAGTTAAGGCAATTTCCAAGAGTAAACGTAGCATTCTAAGAAAAAAATTTAAGGTCAATATTTGGCTGAGTTCGCATTTTCGCATTCCAAATAAAACTGATTTATAAACAAATCAAGGAAATGCTCCAAACTTCGATGTAAAATGATCATTAACTTGATTATCGTCACATCATGACCAGCAGTTTGTACTTCTTATGGATAATGTTCTGGAAAAACATGTTTTAAAGACATTTAAATTGGGTGAACATCATAGACATACACAGAATGCACTCTTTTGATCCACAAACAGATCTTCAATTCTATTAATCTTTAAAGCGCAACAGTACAAAAGTTTCCAGAAATAGAGGTGCGATGGTACAGACTTTGAAAATATTAATAAGAATACACTCCTCTCATTTGCAGTGTCCAACTTATGCAGCGAACTATTACGCTAGTTCCAATTGTTATACAGATTAAGTATTAAAAGGAGGATTTGCGCTGATATTATTGTGACAACATAACTTTGGTGTGCTGGATTTGTTCAAAAAGTCCGAAATGTGAACATATTTCTGATGGGTTACTAATATACCGATGCCGTTTAATTAAAAAGAAAAAGACCTATTCACTTTGTTTAAGCCAAAGATCAAAAGACGTAAGGCCAAGGCGGTTTTCGTGTCCAACAAATGAGTAATTTTTTTCTATCTTTTGACTTTAGTCTGAAGCCCTTACGGCATAAGGAAAAAGCGGTTTTGCCTTAAAAAAGGCCTTAAACGTCTATTCACATTGCTTAGGTTAAAGCTAAAAAGATACTTTGTATACTGCTAAAAATGACTTTGCCTTTTGACTGTTGTGTTTTGGTTTAAGCCAAGTGAATAACGTGTAGTTTGCAGATTTTGTACTGTTTTTCAGATACCTGGCCATATTCTACCCCACTACGAGGCGACTGAGCACAAGAAGCGCTTGTATTGTGATTGGGCTAATCTGGGCCATACCGATGTGCCTGTTCATCCCCTGGATCGTTGTCTACACTCAAATTACGTACCGAATACAGGGATTTGATTACGTCATCTGCACTGCTCATTGGTCCAGTTTACACCGGCACAAGATGTTCTCCTTATTTGTTATCTTTCTCACGTGTTATCTGCTACCGCTTGTGTTTATCGCAATATTCTATTTCCTGATAGGATTCCGCGTTTGGAAGCGCAAAGTGCGTGGAATACGCGGAAGCGCACAAAGAAACATAAACAAAAGAAAAGCTCGCATAGTGCGCATGCTTGTTGTTGTCTTCGTCATCTTTTTCATATCATGGCTACCTCTGTATTCCATCGAACTGAGATCTCTGTTCGGCCCTACATTGACTCGTAGAGAGAAAACTATTTTTAGGAACTATCTCGTGCCTTTTGCTCAATGGTTAGGGGCCTCTAATAGTTGCGTCAATCCGTTCATCTACGTTTATTTCAGTAAGAAATTCCGAAGAAGTGTATTAGCCGTGTTGCGTAGTAAGAAGTGTTGTGGTCTAATAAATGCTTAGTGCCATGAAGATAAGACTAAAACTAACGTTTAGAAAAGCTCAATGTTTCATGCGCCACAAGAACTGACTGTCGTTTCAGGTTTAGACGCTTTATTATTCATATATTGCATATGATAAAAAATAAATAAGTGAAATAGCCACCTGGCTATAATGTACAGTTAACATATTGTTGTGAGGTAAGTAATATTATAGGTCATCATTGTTAACGCTTTGAATTTCACTTGCTACTTTAAAACTTTAAAAGCCCTGGAACAAGAACAAAGGCTGCAGTCGAGGCTCCACTTGAATCTGCATTTGAAGCTTAATTTGAGACTACAGTTGAGGCTATAGTTATCTGTGTACCCATCATGTAGGTCTGTGTCTTTAATTATTTAATCACGGCATGCTCTACATATTATTCTAAGCTTGTATTCTTGCTTCCAAACTCTAAAATGGCATGGTGTCAAAGGAAATGTGGGCTGTTAAAAATGAAAATACAGTCACCTTTTTGGCGTAAATGCATAGGATGGATGCAAATTATCGTAAAACGATCCCGTTTCGCAATTTAAGAAAAGCGGTATGTAAGTGGTTGAACAAATTCATCAAATAATCCCCATAATAAATGATTAACAGTTGAATAGAATGTTTTAACCTAGTTTCACCTCTGAGTTTTAATTATTTATCAGGTCACATTTTTATAACCCCAAAGCTAGAAATTTATATCGCAAAATTACTGGCATCACTTTATATTAGAAATTCAATAATAAATCAGTTAACCATACAATGAGTAATTTATAGGAAAGGAGTGCAAGAATTTATTCACGTTTCATATAAGTATGCTTTGTGTGGAAATTATACATGCGATAGTTACGTTCCAAATGTTAACTTGGCAGAAACTGTACATATGTAAGCACTGTATATTTACAACACTGTTCCGTCCTTCATGAAGAACCTTTAGCGGATATTAATCATTTAGGGTCAACATGAAGTATTGTTACATGACTTGAGTGAATGCTGGAATCGCATCGGTCTGTGCTCAGGTCAATAACTTTTCAAGGTTAACCGGAACGCAAATGTTATTAAATAGTGCAGTTTTTGTAATCAAATGTAAGTTAAACAATGTAACAAAGCATACTTATGAGTCAACATGAAGATATTGGTGACCACTTACAAAAATGTTGACCATAAGGTCATCAGTTTCTTTCTGGACAACAATTCCTGATTTTGACCCAAAATAAATTAACATCTGCTAATAATTACCTGACTTGGATAATTGCTGTGATCGCACATTGAAAAGTCAATGGATATTGCAGTTACTTGTAATCGAAAGCTAGTTAAGTCATCGAGAATGCGAATAATAACTAAATTTGAGCAAAACATGAAAACCAATTACCTCTCAAACAATACTGCATGTTGTCATGTTGTTCGAAATGGGTGAACATTTGCTAATTATTGGCCATATAAATCATAACTGGTCAACAATATATACACGTTTACCGACTCCATATCTGTGCTTTAGTACTTAACTGGCTACATACAACTGCAACATCTACTTATATTTGCGTTCCATTGAAACATTCCATTCAAAAGTCAACATTGAAAAATCATTGACTTTTAAGTCGAGCATTCAGCATAACAACATTTGCCCAAGTCATGTAATAATGACATATTAATATTGTGTAACAATGTCGAATGCATCTTTCTTTATTGTATCAAATTAATTGCCCTTTACTAGATTATAATTCTTTTCTGTAAGAATGCAAGATCGATTTATATTGCTGCAGTAATATCAGTTATCTACAACGTTACTTTTGTTGAAGGAACGGGAGAGTTTCATGTTGTTTTGTTAATCAATATTTTCAAGTTAAATTAGGCTTGTGGCTTTCATTTGAATTGATTTTTTTTTATGAAATTACCAATAATACAATAGACAGCTTTTTACTCAGAAATTTGTTTTGTCTTGGACAAATACTTAAAGTTGTTTTACGTTGTGCAATAAAAAGTGCTGTCGAAAGGGAATGTTTTAATGAATACTTCATAGCCGACCAGCTAAATTTTTATGCATTTATGCAGTATATTGTTGTAACAAGACAGCTAATTGACACAATTTACTTAAGCATACGCAGTATCATTAAAAGATTCAGCCGAACTTGGATATCGATCACCCTGGAGATCGGAACACCCAACAAATAGGACCATTTATCACCTAAAATCAAAAGTCTTCCATTTGTTTTTAGTATTAAGGTATATATGTTACAGTAAATCTGTGTAATCAGTAATTTCACGTAATTCCTAAAAATTTTAGGATTTACGTGAAATTACTGCTGGGACCAGGAATTACGCGAAATTCCTAAAATCTGCAGGAATGTCATGTAATAACTGAAACAGGGGGTCAGTAATTACACGAAATTACTAAACTGTGAATTAAACAAAAACAATGTGTTAACGTTTTATTTAATAAACCTCAAGACTTGAATCAACTCTGCAGTGATCAAATACATCGCTTCTACCATGGTTTCAAATACAGAATCCATGTCTTTACTCAATTCAACTACAGAATGCATGTCTTCACTCAAATCGAATGCAAAAGACATGCCTTTATTCAAATCAAAACAAACGCATCATGGTCAAATAGAGTTATAGCAATGTTTCAAATACGGAAACACATGTCTTTACTGAAAGCAAATGCTGATATGAGCTTAGTTATTTCTTTTTGCATGCCAAATTGCTGTGACATCAGCTATTACATTTTACTTTTTTTAAATATTTACATTTACATAACCTTTTTGTTATTTCATATTTCTTGAACAATTCAGCTTTGAACTTGTCTTCTCACGATTTAGCATTTTTGCAATTGAAAAAAAATTGCTTTTGATTCATTCAGCATTCTGGGCTCCTTATATAGGAAATGCAGATGCTCTCCGGAGTCCACTAATAATACCTAACCCTTCTGATGGATTAACCATACAAAATCATTATATCTCTCCCCCTAAGGGAGACATATATAATATTTTGTGCGTCCGTCTGCCTGTAGTGAGTTCTTATGAAATTAATAAGTCGATTTTTCTCAAAACATACATACATATTAGGGTTCATGTCTAGATGACGCCCGTGTTATTTTTTTCATTCCTTCACAAATTCTATATTTGGCAATTTTTTTAACATAGGTGGGTAGGGAGGGTTTCGTGCATTTTTTTTCACTTTGGCAGGCTTAATCTCCAAAACAGTTCGTTTGATAAGGCTCAGACGTCGCAAGAAGAACACACATATAGCGCAAATCTATGCTGCAAAGTTTTTCTTCATTTCCACTGAAAATGTATTTTGGTAATTTTTGAAATTTCTGATATTGAAGTTTTTTTGTGCCATATTGTTGCGATATCTCTGAAACAGTTTGCTGGATTAGGCTGAAATGTGACAAGAAGAACCCACACATAGTGCAAATCCTTACTGCGAAGTTTTTCTTCATTTTCTGTAAAAATGTATTTCTGGCGATTTTTAAATTTTTTTGTCTCACCAATGTTATACTTTTAAGCACGGAAGTTTTTCCACGTGGATGGTTTCGGGGGGGGGGGTGGTGGCGGGGGAGACAGCTCCGTTTTTGATTTAACAAAACACTGGCCAGTCTAGTTTTGTATTTTTCCGCTTCGGGATAATCCCCTTTCAAGTTTTAAATCACAATACTTGCAATAATTGATAGGAAGCTCCGGTATTAATCCTAATTCATAAAGGCGAGTAATCTTAACTTTGTAACATTTGCAATTCGAGATGAAAGAAAAGATCTCAACATGTAATTCTATCTCCGGCAAATGACAGGAAATCTCACCTCAGGTGAGTGAGTGCACAAATTGCAATTCAAGATAAAATGTGACTCACGAGTGATCTTAGCTTTTTAACATTTGCAATTCTAGATGAAAGTAAAGGTCTCAATATGTAATTCCATCTCCGGCAAATGACACCAAAGGTCAACCTCGGTGAGTGAGTTCACGAATTGCAATTCAAGATAAAAAAAGGACTCACCAATGTCGAAATAGTCTATGACAAGCTAAGTTCATGTGAGCGTGTTCCTCCATTTTTTGCAATCGTTTAACTTTGTTCGACTTTCATTGCGCATATTTACTAACTGATGTTTAGGAAATTTGTGAAATAAAACACCCTTGAAAACAGTAAATACATGAAATTCCTGAAGATTTTAGGAATTTCACGTAATTCCTGGTAACGACAGTAATTCCACGTAATTCCTAAAGCTTTCAGTAATTACGTGAATTTACTGATTATACAGATTTACTGTAACATATATAATACAGTAGAAGTGCAATTGCATTTGAATTGTCCTTTGAACCCCTGAGATCAACCAGTTAATTCCCTCTCCGATAGGCAGAAATAACATGATTTCCAGTTAGATTCTTAAAATCTGGATAAATTCAACATTTTTTATTTTCAAATATATTTTTTAAAAATCATTTCGATATTAACAAACATAAAAGTAAAAGTTTTTAAAGAAGAGCTTTGCTAATTAAATACAATTGATAATGAACTACCAAAATTGCAGTCGACGTTTTTCAATGCCTGAATAGCACAAAATACTTGTGCAAAGTAATTTCAAGTAAAATACCACATTTCATAAATGCTTGCTCTGCTCTATGAGGTTCTCAGTCGGTTATGATTAAACAGAAGTCGTGTTCAAATTTACTTTCTAAAATCAATATACTCTTTGAAATGAAAGATAAAAATTAAATTTGTGCGTTATATACCGAATATCATTTACACTTAAACAGATAATTACACACTCGTATACCATCTAAACTGTAAGAACTCAGGAACTCGGACTACCCCGCAAAACTTTTGTTCAGTCTCAGTGGTGGGCTGATGCTCGGGCTTCTGTTTTTCTGCTCAAAGAATAATTCTTAGACTTAAATTGATCACAAGTGATATTTATTGAAATGTAAGTTTTAAAGGCCATTAAACTTCTAAACTATTTTTGTTTTGAGAAAGAAACATGCTTCTATGTTTTTGTTATAATAGCACCATTTAATAGCCGAAAAAGACTCTCAATTAAAATCCAATCTTTAAGACTATGTATTCACTTAATGCATGTCATGAGCGTTTTATAAGCATGCATGAGCATACTTTCTTTCAGGTTGAGGACGTTTTCTTTTTGACCGTATACATTCAGGAACAGAATAAAATGCACATGATGTTGTAATTTTTTCAAACATGGTATTTTATCTGTCATACAATGATGGCTGTGAACGAGGTACACATTCGGCGTATTCGCCTTCAAATTCACGAATGTTAATTTTCTGATAGCAGGAGATGTGTTGACCTGTCAGCTAGAATTATGATGGTGTGATTTTAGCGTATTCTAGCAGTATGCCTAAGATATAAAATATAAAAGAAGAAAGGCACACAAAAATCCACATTAAAATTTTCCCATTTGTCCAAGCAATAAAAGTAGCAGCTACTTCTAGTATAGCTCTTTCATCACAACAACAACCACTGCTCGTAATAACAGTAAACGATGATGATGATTATGATGATGATGATGATGATGATGATGATGATGATGATGATGATGACGACGACGACGACGACGACGACGATGTTGATGATGATGATGATGATGATGATGATGATGATGATGATGATGATGATGATGATGATGATGATGATGATGATGATGATGATGATGATTAACATTCTTACAACACTACCTCTAAATAACTTATGGCTAATATAAAATTAATGAGATAAACAACAACTTTCATTGTTAAATCATAATTAAGAACGTTTAATTTGTTTTCCAAGAATATTTTTTCTGACCAGCGGTCGTCGTAAAAGTGTTTTACTTTGATCAAAATGTAATGAAGATTTAATACATAGTCAGACATTTCCAAACTTTAATGTCAGTGTGATATAGTGTATTTAGTAGTTCATATTTTATATAATCCTTGGACATATTTTTTCATCCAGGGTTTGCTTTGTAATATGCAGCCTATGAAAGCTGACTGATATTGGCTGGACATTAGTTTAGCACATCACCAACATGGTCGAGTGGCGCAGCTTTCGTGGGATAGAGACGTGTTTCCCAGAACTGGTATCCTATTTCCAGTAATGCAGATCTAGGCTTCATAAACCTATTATGTTCCAGTCCATCAGCACTTATTCCTATGAGTATGTCAGTACAGCAATCCAATCGAAGTTGGTCAATTAGTCATAAATCCTCGTAATCTATTTTTTTCACCGCAACATTTTTTCTCAACTCTTGTTTTAGTTCTTTTGATTTTAAAAGTCGCCGGATTCGTCGAATTTGAATAACTACTGTTGCTAAGTTATTTTAAGGACATTTGATTTTAGCTATATTATTATATGAAAGAATTTTATTTTCAAGTTAATGTGGTTCTATAACGGTAGGAGCTTAACCAAAAAAACGCCATATCTATAGCACTAACCAGCGGGCAATGCAGTAAAAACGTCGCTATATGTAGCACCAATGGCATACAGTAGTGGCTAAAATCTACGTTGTTTTTCCGTAATTAAGCACCACCTTTCTCTTTGTTTTTCTCCTAAAAGTCAGCTATTACATGGAAATTTTTACTATAAATGAATTTCTAGTACCACTGTTGGCGATTTTCATTGTACCGAAATAGCCTAATAATGTGTCGATCTCAAAACGATACAAATTATCAGCAAATGAATATTTAACAAAATATGCCGTATCTGAAAGCATTGTGCATGTATCCGAAATCCTTGAGTAATGAAGCAAAACCAACCATTGCTTATTATATTAAAGACGAATGGACCAGCACCGACACTGATTAACCGCATGGTGATTCATGGTGATTAACCGTACAAGCAAAAAAAGCTTTGTGTTCTGCCCGATAAATGCAAGCACGAATTGTGAGATATAAAATGAATACGAACTTGTGCGTCTTACCAAGTTAGATTTACAAGCCGTTTTATCCGTCGCCATGCAGGAAAAACTTTCATTAAAATACAAATACAAAGTGCAAAGGAAAAAGATCCATTTTCCCTCGATAGTGTTTCACCTGTATTTCAAAGAGGTATCTATGACTTTTAACAAGTAGTCAGTTTCTCAAGGACAATTTAATGTCAAATTTATTTATTTATTTTATGGCTTAGACTCGGCCTTTGTGCTTTATGTGTTCTAGACGATAGCTTATACACTAACACAATTTAAAAAGGAAAATAAGTAATATTCTCAGTATTAAGTGCGACAAAGTTAAATTGCTTTCCATCATTTATAAACCCAATGCCCCTGTATTATACTTTGTTTGAAACGAGAACGCCAGAACGCTCAGGTGGCAGCATCAACGATTTGTCGTCTTTAGCAACGCAACGTGTTCCGTAATAAATTGCCGATGAACGGGCAAGTCAAAAGCTATCCGAATGATGTACCTTCACGATCGCTTCCGATATGCACTCGCGACGGCGTTAGGCCGAATTAACAACCGTATCAGTAGGTAAACTGTGCTAAATCAGCTGCATGAGAATGGAATAATGGCCTGGTGAGCCTACGTGTCAAACATGGTAGCGACGTCTTCAACGACACCGGGTGACTAACCGTTTAGTTATTGAAACTGATGGTCATTAACTTGATGGTGTAAAGCTTGGCGACGAGTTGAGTTTCTGCTGTTTCCTAATGACGCCCGACAAGGAGCATAGAAATTAATAATATTGTTCTCAGTCAGGCCCTGTGCTGGGCAGACTCTATCAAATAAAGTGTAAATGTTTGGTAAATTTTATATTCATCTCTTGTTTTCCTTTCGTTTCTCCAGAGCTGGACTGGCGTATTGTTTGAACATGTTTGCCTGTTAGGTGTCTTCTACAAACCTTAAACAAATCTAAGCAGAGGCCCTGATACGCGCACACAGCTACTTTTAGAAACATTTCAAAGCTAGAAGTATAAATGCCGCTTTGATAGATTATTAATCAAATAAAACAGTATTTAATGTTTTCTTATGCCCAACCTATAACGTTGTTAGTTGAACAACATAATTATTAGCTACAACTTGTTGTGCTCACTTAGCAACTTTACGGAATAATTTAAGTGACATTTTTGCAAGGTTGAATATTCATCCACAAAATGGTTCTTATTAATGCTGCAATACTATTAATCAATATCTATTTAGCAAGAACAATCTGTTCTACTTTTATACTGAGATAAAATTCAAACCCTTCCTTCTTTTTCATACATACGACAGTGTGCCTTGGCACAGCTACTTGAAATGTTACTTTCAATTACAAAATAAGGTGAATGCCTGGCTAGAGCAGTCACCATAAGTACTAGTTAATTTACCTTCTATGCAAGGTGAATTATATATTATACAGAAAATACATTCATATTATCCAAAGCACAGTTAACTGTTTAAGCATGATGTCAGTATTGATTTGAATTGTTTCAAAGTCGCCTGGTGTAATTTTTGAAAAATGGCGTTATTAGCCAGTGCCTTTCAATGGGTAATCTCACTTCAAGATAAAAATATCAACCATTTTAACCTTCCTTCACTATGATTTGTTGGTACATTAATATAATTCTTGCAAAAGTTAAAAAATAGATTCAATGATGTCTAATAAGATTGAAATTGGTGTTGTTTCTAAACTAAAACGACCATGTCCATTAACCCATAGGGTATTCGAGACCACAGTAACCAATCATTTCTTGCAAAGAAAAACTGGTTATGCTTCAAATATGTCAAAGGTTGCTCTTTTTAACCTAAATAGCATAACAAGAAAATTATAGGACACAGTTTAACTAATCCAGGAATTAGTTAGTTCCGGAAACCATATTTCTCTCATTAATCCCCATAGCATCTACAGCAAAAGGTTAAGATGGTGGGGGTTTCGCTTGTACTTTCTTAGCACGTGAGCAATATTTAATCAGGCTTTAATTGGTTTCTTAGACGAGTAAATAAACACAAGATCTCACTTCCCGTCAACTATATTCTATTATACATCTGTTCACTTATCAAACGAAAGCATATCTAACTACCCTAAAAGAACCCGACTTTGAATTCAAACCTCCCATCCTGACCATCAAGTGGTAAATTGTGTTGCGTGCGTAAATTTCTTCGTCACTTGCAATATCAAACTGCTGTGTAGAAAAGCCATTATATATTGTTTCAAAAGTAACACTGCATGTTCCAACTTGTATTGGTTTGGACAAAATATACAGATATAGGTTACATACAAAATAAGTCCTGTTATCTTAATGTGCTTAAGCCTCAGTAATACGGAAAAATGTGTATGTAAATAAAATAAAGCCAATAAAATGTGATAGCCAAACGTTTCCAAACTTGATAAACATGTGCAAAACATTTTTCCAAATTGTTATAATCACTTTTTATATAGTGGTAAACAACAGGTAATGGCACCATGTGATCACTTCATTGTCAACGACATAGTTTGCTAATTTATCAACGTGTGTTCAGAATAGACACTTGAAACGGCTTGATAATTATTACATTACCATTTTTATAGGCTGCTGTTTGACAACTATATTTTATAAATATCGCAAAAAGAACACAATGAGTTAGCTCAATTATTGTACTAAAGTTTTTTCTCAATTTAAAGTTGGAATTATCAATCGGTTAATAATTCTCACTGGTATGGTAGTAAAGCAGTAGAACTGTTGATGTTCCGTTAATATTAGATATTCGATATATATCTTGTTAACTGCCCTTGATGTCATTGCATTTAGGTGTCAATGTTGAGAATTTGCCCAGATAATATGATCGCACAGTCGAAATAATTTATTTAATGAATGATTGAATATCGAGGCAAATGTGCATGAACTCTATTATTCAACAGCTCTTAAAATAACAATCACTTGTCAATAGTATGGTGATCTATTTTTAGTTAAAGCGTAGTTGGCTTTTACAAAGCATAATCGTTACACGCTCTTTAAATTACTGGAGGTCATTTTACTTTATGACTTAAAGATACTTTAAGATCATTTAAAGTGTATAAGTTCAAATTAACTTCTTGCGTAGCCTTGATATTTTTGCTAAATTCAGTCAGAAATCATTACCAAGCATTGCAACAATAAATACTGTAGTAATAAAAAGAAATCCCTTTAAGTAAAAACAAAACAAGCAAAGTCACAAGTATATAGTATCCAAAGCACAGTTAACTGTTTAAGCATGATGTCAGCATTGATTTGAATTGTTTCAAAGTCGCCTGGTGTAATTTTTGAAAAATGGCGTTATTAGCCAGTTCCTTTCAATGGGTAATCTCACTTCAAGATAAAAATATCAACCATTTTAACCTTCCCTCACAATGATTTGTTGGTACATTAATATAATGCTTGCAAAAGTTAAAAAATAGATTCAATGATGTCTTATAAGATTGAAATTGGTGTTGTTTCTAAACTAAAACGACCATGTCAATTAACCCATAGGGTATTCGAGACCACAGTAACCAATCATTTCTTGCAAAGAAAAACTGGTTATGCTTCAAATATGTCAAAGGTTGCTCTTTTTAACCTAAATAGCATAACACGAAAATTATAGGACACAGTTTAACTAATCCAGGAATTAGTTAGTTCCGGAAACCATATTTCTCTCATTTATCCCCATAGCATCTACAGCAAAAGGTTAAGATGGTGGGGGTTTCATTTTACTTTATGACTTAAAGATAATTTACTTTAAGATCATTTAAAGTGTATAAGTTCAAATTAACTTCTTGCGCAGCCTTGATATTTTTGCTAAATTCAGTCAGAAATCATTACCAAGCATTGCAACAATAAATACTGTAGGAATAAAAAAAATCCCTTTAAGTAAAAACAAAACAAGCAAAGTCACAAGGTGTGTCATTATGCGTAGGTTTTACAGAATCTTTAAAAAGACAATATTACTGCCATAGCTTGTAACCCACTAAATCACAAAAAGCAGACATTGAAGTTTTGCACTCCTCTTAGAATTGCAGCACTAGCTTGTTAGCAAACTTTCAAATCTCCCCTTTTCTCCTGGCTATGTAGTCTCAGCTGCCAGATCTAAAAATATCATTCTGGAGCTTAATGTCTAATTAACACAATTTCAAGTTCTAAGATGTCTAAGGATTTTTCTCATTTTTGCAATAAAGATCCGACAATCTAAGACACAATCAGCAAATTTCCAGACATTCCTATTTGTACGACCTCTGTTTTTCAAGTTTTTAATTATTTCTTTTGGTGTATTTCTCTTAGTAGGATTCAAATCTAAAAAGATACTCCATGAAAATGGACTGATATTGGCTGCACAGTTTATGACATCACCAACAAGTCCTTGTGACCTAGCTTTTTGGTAGTAAAGTCCAGCTGACCAGTGTTCATATCCGATCTCTAGTAATGCAGATTTGGGCTTCATAAATCTGTAATGCTCCAGCCCAGCTCCACTTATACCCACCAGAATGTCAGTGCACAAATCCAACTGCAATTGATCAGTTAATGATAAATCCTCGTAATCTACTATTTTCACCGAAACGTTCTCAATTTTCTCCAGTTTTTCTTTCATTTCATTTGAATTCATAAGCCGACGTATTCGTCGTATTTGAATAACAACACTTAATTTGTTTTTTCTTGGGCATTTGCTTTCAGTAATGTTCATGTTGGTGCGAATAATGTCTTCTATCTCATATGGGGCTACATTCGAATTATCTTGAACAAATACGGCATGTTTATAACATGTATTTGCTGACACTGCTGTATATATATCATTAGAAACAGCACCAAGTGCAAATAACAGCGGTTCAAAGATACGTTGTTTCGAAGTAAAGCTGTCGCCTTTTTGTTGATGATTATATAAACGATCAGCTACAACGTGATACTTACTGACTGGATATTGACCGAAATTATTTTCTGTTTTTATCGTACCGTAGAGGTCTTGTAATGTATCAGTAAAAAAATGATAGAAATTTTCCGGATATGAATATTTAACAAAATACACTGGTTCTGCAAGTATTGTATGAGATTTTGGAATGCTCAGATTAAGAAAATGAACAACCCACTTAGTGTGTCGGATATATTTACCTAGTGCAACTTCAAGAGATTGTGTTTCATTGAAGTCTGCATTGTATATTGTTATTACTTTTTTCTTCTTTTTATATTCGATACAAGCATTGTAAAATCGTTTTATATTCCTTTTCTGCTCCATAACCAATTCTGTGGATTCATTTTTGTTGTTTATAACAAAATTACTTGCAATTTTGGAAATATTTGGCTTGTCCTCATCACTCTCAATATTTTTGCATTCACTGGTTTTAATAAACTTGTATCCGGTGCTTTTGTTTTGGTTGCAGTCATCAACAACTGTATAGGTATGTGTGTGGGTATATGTTTTGTTGAAAGCGTATGAATACTTTCTGATGATGTGTATAACGGCAAGCAAAAATGCTACAACGAAAATTATTTTTAGGCAAAGTGTCTTCTTAGGCAATGCCATGATCCAGTTGTAAGTTAGTATGCGTATATATATATATATATATATATATATATATATATATATATATTGTTGGAAATGTCGCTTTTATTTCGACTTGTTATACATGTTGTTTCTGTCGTACTCCAAGTAAGGTTATCGCTTAACTATAAACTTTGAGATTTTATGTATTTAATGCTCACAGCCATAGAAAATATAGTTATTGCTTTAACTTTTTAAGCGCAATACATCAAAGTTTTTTTAAATGCCAAATTCCAGCTGTACGCAATAAATGAAGTTTTTAGCACATTCTTAATCGATCAACTTCATGAAAACGTCGGTATATGAAAGAAACTAGAACATGTTTCAATATTCAATTGCAAACTTGAAATATGCGGTTTACAAGCAAGAATAAAACCGTTTTAAGGACGTGTGTAAATTTTTTCATTAGAAGGCGTCTTCTCACCATTTAACGCTTTATTAATTTTATTCCTCATTCTTCCTGTCATATTTAAGAAAAATTTAACGCTTTATTAATTTTATTCCTCATTCTTCCTGTCATATTTAAGAAACATTTAACGCTTTATTAATTTTATTCCTCATTCCTCCTGTCAAGTTGTCTTATAATACTCTCTTGACACGTATTTCCGAGGTGGCATTTTACAGCGTTTTAAGAGCCACATTGATCATACACAATATTTTCCAGGTTTTCCTTGATTATAAAAATGTGTACCACAAGTGTGACATCAGAAATAAGATTTTTTATGTAACTGCATAAAATCTTGAATTTGTTTTTTATGATAAATATATTTGGTTTTTGTTTGTTTGCTGTTGATGTTCCGTTAATATTAGATATTCGATATATATCTTGTTAACTGCCCTTGATGTCATTGCATTTAGGTGTCAATGTTGAGAATTTGCCCAGATAATATGATCGCACAGTCGAAATAATTTATTTAATGAATGATTGAATATCGAGGCAAATGTGCATGCTCTCTATTATTTAACAGCTCTTAAAAGAACAATCACTTGTCAATAATATGGTGATCTATTTTTAGTTAAAGCGTAGTTGGCTTTTACAAAGCATAATCGTTACACGCTCTTTAAATTACTGGAGGTCATTTTACTTTATGACTTAAAGATAATTTACTTTAAGATCATTTAAAGTGTATAAGTTCAAATTAACTTCTTGCGTAGCCTTGATATTTTTGCTAAATTCAGTCAGAAATCATTACCAAGCATTGCAACAATAAATACTGTAGTAATAAAAAGAAATCCCTTTAAGTAAAAACAACACAAGCAAAGTTACAAGGTGTGTCATTATGCGTAGGTTTTACAGAATCTTTAAAAAGACAATATTACTGCCATAGCTTGTAACCTTCTAAATCAGAAAAAGCATGAAAATATCATTCTGGAGCTTAATGTCTCATTAACACAATTTCAAGTTCTAAGACGTCTAAGGATTTTTCTCATTTTTGCAATAAAGATCCGACAATCTAAGACACAATCAGCAAATTTCCAGACATTCCTATTTGTACGACCCCTGTTTTTCAAGTTTTTAATTATTTCTTTTGGTGTATTTCTCTTAGTAGGATTCAAATCTAAAAAGATACTCCATGAAAATGGACTGATATTGGCTGCACAGTTTATGACATCACCAACAAGTCCTTGTGACCTAGCTTTGTCGTAGTAAAGTCCAGCTGACCAGTGTTCATATCCGATCTCTAGTAATGCAGATTTGGGCTTCATAAATCTGTAATGCTCCAGCCCAGCTCCATTTATACCCACCAGAATGTCAGTGCACAAATCCAACTGCAATTGATCAGTTAATGATAAATCCTCGTAATCTACTATTTTCACCGAAACGTTCTCAATTTTCTCCAGTTTTTCTTTCATTTCATTTGAATTCATAAGCCGACGTACTCGTCGGATTTGAATAACAACACTTAATTTGTTTTTCCTTGGACATTTGCTTTCAGTAATGTTCATGTTGGAGCGAATAATGTCTTCTATCTCATATGGGGCTACATTCGAACCATCTTGAACAAATAGGCCATGTTTATAACATGTATTTGCTGACACTGCTGTATATATATCATTAGAAACAGCACCAAGTGCAAATAACAGCGGTTCAAACATACGTTGTTTCGAAGTAAAGTTATCGCCTTTTTGCTGATGATAATATAAACGATCAGCTACAACGTGATACTTACTGGCTGGATATTGACCGAAATTATTTTCTATTTTTATCGTACCGTAGAGGCCTTGTAATGTATCAGTAAAAAAATGATAGAAATTTCCCGGATATGAATATTTAACAAAATACACTGGTTCTGCAAGTATTGTATGAGATTTTGGAATGCTCAGATTAAGAAAATAAACAGCCCACTTAGAGTGTCGGATATATTTACCTAGTGCAACTTCAAGGGATTGTGTTTCATTGAAGTCTGCATTGTATATTGTTATTACTTTTTTCTTCTTTATATATTCGATACAAACATTGTAAAAACATTTTATATTCCTTATTTGTTCCATAACCAATTCTGTGGATTCATTTTTCTTGTTTATAACAAAATTACTTGCAATTTTGGAAATATTTGGCTTGTCCTCATCACTCTCAATATTTTTGCATTCACTGGTTTTAATAAACTTGTATCCGGTGCTTTTGTTTTGGTTGCAGTCATCAACAACTGTATAGGTATGTGTGTGGGTATATGTTTTGTTGAAAGCGTATGAATACTTTCTGATGATGTGTATAACGGCAAGCAAAAATGCTACAACGAAAATTATTTTTAGGCAAAGTGTCTTCTTAGGCAATGCCATGATCCAGTTGTAAGTTAGTATGCGTATATATATATATATATATATATATATATATATATATATTGTTGGAAATGTCGCTTTTATTTCGACTTGTTATACATGTTGTTTCTGTCGTACTCCAAGTAAGGTTATCGCTTAACTATAAACTTTGAGATTTTATGTATTTAATGCTCACAGCCATAGAAAATATAGTTATTGCTTTAACTTTTTAAGCGCAATACATCAAAGTTTTTTTAAATGCCAAATTCCAGCTGTACGCAATAAATGAAGTTTTTAGCACATTCTTAATCGATCAACTTCATGAAAACGTCGGTATATGAAAGAAACTAGAACATGTTTCAATATTCAATTGCAAACTTGAAATATGCGGTTTACAAGCAAGAATAAAACCGTTTTAAGGACGTGTGTAAATTTTTTCATTAGAAGGCGTCTTCTCACCATTTAACGCTTTATTAATTTTATTCCTCATTCTTCCTGTCATATTTAAGAAAAATTTAACGCTTTATTAATTTTATTCCTCATTCTTCCTGTCATATTTAAGAAACATTTAACGCTTTATTAATTTTATTCCTCATTCCTCCTGTCAAGTTGTCTTATAATACTCTCTTGACACGTATTTCCGAGGTGGCATTTTACAGCGTTTTAAGAGCCACATTGATCATACACAATATTTTCCAGGTTTTCCTTGATTATAAAAATGTGTACCACAAGTGTGACATCAGAAATAAGATTTTTTATGTAACTGCATAAAATCTTGAATTTGTTTTTTATGATAAATATATTTGGTTTTTGTTTGTTTGCTGTTGATGTTCCGTTAATATTAGATATTCGATATATATCTTGTTAACTGCCCTTGATGTCATTGCATTTAGGTGTCAATGTTGAGAATTTGCCCAGATAATATGATCGCACAGTCGAAATAATTTATTTAATGAATGATTGAATATCGAGGCAAATGTGCATGCTCTCTATTATTTAACAGCTCTTAAAAGAACAATCACTTGTCAATAATATGGTGATCTATTTTTAGTTAAAGCGTAGTTGGCTTTTACAAAGCATAATCGTTACACGCTCTTTAAATTACTGGAGGTCATTTTACTTTATGACTTAAAGATAATTTACTTTAAGATCATTTAAAGTGTATAAGTTCAAATTAACTTCTTGCGTAGCCTTGATATTTTTGCTAAATTCAGTCAGAAATCATTACCAAGCATTGCAACAATAAATACTGTAGTAATAAAAAGAAATCCCTTTAAGTAAAAACAACACAAGCAAAGTTACAAGGTGTGTCATTATGCGTAGGTTTTACAGAATCTTTAAAAAGACAATATTACTGCCATAGCTTGTAACCTTCTAAATCAGAAAAAGCATGAAAATATCATTCTGGAGCTTAATGTCTCATTAACACAATTTCAAGTTCTAAGACGTCTAAGGATTTTTCTCATTTTTGCAATAAAGATCCGACAATCTAAGACACAATCAGCAAATTTCCAGACATTCCTATTTGTACGACCCCTGTTTTTCAAGTTTTTAATTATTTCTTTTGGTGTATTTCTCTTAGTAGGATTCAAATCTAAAAAGATACTCCATGAAAATGGACTGATATTGGCTGCACAGTTTATGACATCACCAACAAGTCCTTGTGACCTAGCTTTGTCGTAGTAAAGTCCAGCTGACCAGTGTTCATATCCGATCTCTAGTAATGCAGATTTGGGCTTCATAAATCTGTAATGCTCCAGCCCAGCTCCATTTATACCCACCAGAATGTCAGTGCACAAATCCAACTGCAATTGATCAGTTAATGATAAATCCTCGTAATCTACTATTTTCACCGAAACGTTCTCAATTTTCTCCAGTTTTTCTTTCATTTCATTTGAATTCATAAGCCGACGTACTCGTCGGATTTGAATAACAACACTTAATTTGTTTTTCCTTGGACATTTGCTTTCAGTAATGTTCATGTTGGAGCGAATAATGTCTTCTATCTCATATGGGGCTACATTCGAACCATCTTGAACAAATAGGCCATGTTTATAACATGTATTTGCTGACACTGCTGTATATATATCATTAGAAACAGCACCAAGTGCAAATAACAGCGGTTCAAACATACGTTGTTTCGAAGTAAAGTTATCGCCTTTTTGCTGATGATAATATAAACGATCAGCTACAACGTGATACTTACTGGCTGGATATTGACCGAAATTATTTTCTATTTTTATCGTACCGTAGAGGCCTTGTAATGTATCAGTAAAAAAATGATAGAAATTTCCCGGATATGAATATTTAACAAAATACACTGGTTCTGCAAGTATTGTATGAGATTTTGGAATGCTCAGATTAAGAAAATAAACAGCCCACTTAGAGTGTCGGATATATTTACCTAGTGCAACTTCAAGGGATTGTGTTTCATTGAAGTCTGCATTGTATATTGTTATTACTTTTTTCTTCTTTATATATTCGATACAAACATTGTAAAAACATTTTATATTCCTTATTTGTTCCATAACCAATTCTGTGGATTCATTTTTCTTGTTTATAACAAAATTACTTGCAATTTTGGAAATATTTGGCTTGTCCTCATCACTCTCAATATTTTTGCATTCACTGGTTTTAATAAACTTGTATCCGGTGCTTTTGTTTTGGTTGCAGTCATCAACAACTGTATAGGTATGTGTGTGGGTATATGTTTTGTTGAAAGCGTATGAATACTTTCTGATGATGTGTATAACAGCGAGCAAAAATGCTACAACGAAAATTATTTTTAGGCAAAGTGTCTTCTTAGGCAATGCCATGATCCAGTTGTAAGTTAGTATGCATATATATATATTGTTGGAAATGTCGCTTTTATTTCGACTTGTTATACATGTTGTTTCTGGCGTACTCCAAGAAAGGTTATCGCTTAACTATAAACTTTGAGATTTTATGTATTTAATGCTCACAGCCATCGAAAATATAGTTATTGCTTTAACTTTTTAAGCGCAATACATCAAAGTTTTTTTAAATGCCAAATTCCAGCTGTACGCAATAAATGAAGCTTTTAGCACATTCTTAATCGATCAACTTCATGAAAACGTCGGTATATGAAAGAAACTAGAACATGTTTCAATATTCAATTGTAAACTTGAAATATGCGGTTTACAAGCAAGAATAAAACCGTTTTAAGGACGTGTGTAAATTTTTTCATTAGGAGGCGTCTTCTCACCATTAAACGCTTTATTAATTTTATTCCTCATTCCTCCTGTCAAGTCGTCTTATAATACTCTCTTGACACGTATTTCCGAGGTGGCATTTTACAGCGTTTTAAGAGCCACATTGATCATACACAATATTTTTCAGGTTTTCCTTGATGATAAAAATGTGTATCACAAGTGTGACACCAGAAATAAGATTTTTTATGCGACTGCATAAAATCTTGAATTTGTTTTTAATGATAAATATATTTGAATTTTGTTTGTGTGCATATTTCTAGCTACTTTTTTATGCATTTTTGCAGTGCAGTGGAAACTAATGAATGTACATGACGTCATTGTGTAATATATTCATAGTCGCTGATGCCAATGCCCTCAAGTACTGCAGGTTCTTGGCACACTTTCTCTCAATTGGCTCAGACCAGATCTCTGGACAACTCCTTGAAACGATAAAAGGCAAATGACGAATGACGCCGGTGTTAATTTCCCCTTGATTTTCTAATTCACTTCGTTGGCAAGATGAGACTTCCTATGATTTCCTGTTGTTTATTTATATGGGAGTGCATTTTCAATACCGAATATGCTTTTTATTGTTGATGATTTAGCTTAAATTCGCATAGCCTGCCTTTAACTTAATCTAGTTTTTGCATATTTATAAATTGAATCAAGACTGTTTCATGACTGCATGTTATAATGTGATTCTGCTAATGAAATAAACTACAACAATCAGTTAATTGTACTTCCTGGACAAAGTAGTCAGAAATTTCTCTATTGTTAAGATAAAATACTCTGGATCAAGGGAACAATCTGCAAATTTCCAAACATTTGAGTTTTTATGACCACTACGGTGCTTTTGTTGAATGGACGACTTGGATTTATCTTTTTTCCTCGGATTGAGATCAAAGTAAACTTTCCACGCTGACTGGCTGATACTGGCTGAACAGTTGTTAGTGTAGTCACTGACAAGTCCCATCACAGATGCCCTTCGAAAGTACAATCCAGCTTCCCAATGTCTCCATCCGATTTCAAGAAACGCAGATGTGGGTTTTAAAAATCTGTGATGTTCTAATCCGGCTCCACTAATTCCCACGAGTATGTCCGTGCAATAATCTAACTGTAGCTGCTCCATTAATGACAAATCCTCGTAATCGACTGTACTGACTGAAACATTAAGAGAATTCTCCAGCTTCTCTTTCAGTACATCTGCATTTAGAAGTCTTCGCATTCGACGAATTTGTATAATAACACTAGGCAGATCTCTTTGAGCGCAGTTTTTCTGACTAATATTCATTTTTGACCGAATAAGATTTTCTAGTTCAAAGTTATCTACAACAGAATTATCCAGTCCAAAAATACCTGAGCTGTAGCAGATATTACTAGAAACAGCTGTGATAATGTCATGATATACTGCCCCTAGTGCTCGTAGGAACGGCTCAAACACGCGCTGGTCTGGAAGTAGAGTGTCACCTTTCTGCTGTCTTTTCTCTAACCGATCAGCTATAATATGACATCGTCTTGAATGAAATGCTGAATTGTTCATATTATTTGCTATTTTCATCGCACCGTAAAGGCCTTTAAATGTATCTTGAAAGAAATGGTACAAATTTGTGGGATATGAATATTTAACAAAATAAACAGGCATCGATAATATTCTATGAGTATCTGGAGCACTTGAATTGCGAAAATCAATACTCCAATAGTTATTATGAACAGATCTACCAGTTTCAACTTCAATAGACTTCGTTTGGTTAAGCTCCGTATTATAAATTACTAATTTGGTTTTATCATTGTATTTTTCAATACACACATTATGGAAAATTTTAATCTTTTCATTCAAGTTTTCAATATAGTTGGTTTGGTTTATCCTGTTGGAACCTGTGATATGTTTGCTTTGTAAAATATGGCATGTTTCGCATCTTTCGTCATTGTCGCACGTTAAAGTTTTACACTCGTATTTTATTGGTTTGCACTTGTCACTGTTACTGTATTTGCACTCATCACGCAAAGAAAACTTTTTGTTTACAACAGCTATCATGTAGTATCCAAATATGTTAATTACACTAGAGGCAAACACGATAAAACTGAAAACAGTTAAACAAACTGTCTTTTTCCGCTGCATCGTATCAAAATTTCCTCTTCTAGTGTTATGCTTGCTTTTAGTACAGGCACTCTTTAGTAACCTAATAACCTGAAGTTTTCATTCATTGTAATTAATAAGCTCTTCTGTAGTTTTAAGTACGTCCCGGTAAAAAACAATGCAAATAAATAATGTAAATAGCAAAAAAATGACCATTTTCATTATAATTCTGAAAGAAATATTTCATCATGACAGGGCTTCAAAAGATAAGGAACGACGTTTTATGAAATCTATAGATATTGAACGTTTTTTCTTTGTTCTATCTGCACTATAAGACAGGTGTTTATGAAATTATTGAACTTTTTTTATTGACAAATTGCTTTGAAAGTCAGAATTTTGCACAACACAATATCCCATGAATAGAAATTTACATACCAGTGAATATGCGATGTTCGATAAATAGACGTTGTAAAACGACTTTGGATCAACTCCGGGATTCGGTTGTATGTAAAAGTCGATAGTCGTTCCTCCGACGTTTGATAGACGTGGGGGCTTTGGTTTAGCACAAACATCGGTAAATTGCATAGACATCTTAAAAGCTCCATGAGGAGATGCAGGAAAGCGACATTGTTGAAATATAAAATGGCCTACCCGATATGAGGTCCCGAACCTTGGCTTTTGCAAAGTAGAAAGGGTTTTGTATCGACTTTTCATTGTGGCAATTTTCATCCAGTTGCGACATCTGACCAACAATTGGCCGTCATCGATGCCTTGCTAGTAAATGATGAGTGGGTTGAAGGGGAAAGTATCTTGGGTGTTGTACGATATCGCCCCACCCCCCACCCCTACCCCTACCGTACAATGTAAAGTTCAAGCCAATTGTCTCTTGTTTATAGCCAATTATTTTTCTCCTTTCAAAGTGTCTCTTCCCTGTATTTTTGTTCTTTGGTGAACGAAAAAATATCACATTCCAAAAACACTGATGATTTCTCGTTTTGGTTCTTTTGTATCTTCATGTTGTATTGCGAGAATTGCCACTCCTGCATATTTTAACCATTTCTTACTGTGATGGAAAGGGGTGACCTCCGGAGATGACTAAATAATACTGGTCACGTTACCCGTTGTTTATATGTCTCACCTTTGTCACGAAAAAATTACGATTCTACGCATTAATACTTCAATCACACTAATTTTGGACAAACCTTATTCTTTACCATCCTATATATTTCCACTACACAATGTAGTATGCCCCATGTCACTCCAGTAGTGAGAGGGTGGTTAGAGGTGGGAAGGGGGTTTTGTAGGGGGAGAGGAGGAGTTGTAATTGCAAAATGAAGTGTCGCTGAAAAAAATTATTAAAACAGATAAATCCTGGAAATAAAGTTGCATAAAATCGCTAGTGAAAAAGTCGTAACTTCGAAAACATAAGGAGAGGAAAAATATGCTTGTTTCTCATTCCCAGTTTTAGAGTCATATCTTATGGTATCTTATGTATTAGCATGCGTGTCCAAAAAAAAACGAGGAGAATGGAGGGTAATTTTGAGACTAGACGCGGTCCGCACGGGATGCCAATTTCATTATTTTTCATTCAGGCTTCCGCATTTTCTACCACTTTTTTTATTACAGTGCACTTGTAATGCAGGCAGCACAAAACAAAAAGTGTCAAAATTTTTTTAATATACACATAAAGAAACAATTTTAGATTATACATTTTACTCTATTGGAAAGATAAAGAAGCAGAGATATAGAATATGTACAAATTTTAAAAGCTTTGGGGATAACAAAATACGAAAAAAGAAGAAAAACTTGTGATTTTAGGTATGAAATTAGGTAGAATTTAATCCCCTTGTGGCTTAGAAATACCGATTATCAATTAAGTGCACTGAATAGCAATGAAAATTTATTGTGTCAATAAAAAATCAGAACTAAAATATGACAGCCTGAGCTTTTGAAATAGGGCGCGTTACCACTAAAAGTGGACTCAATACCGAAACAGTTGAATCAATAAATAATTTGGATATTCAAAAAGAAAACAAAAAGATGAAAAAATCTGGTTTTATGACAAAACGTAAAGGAATCCATGTTTTAATTTCACAAAGATCTGGTGGCAACGCACAGGTTTTTAAGCAGAGAGATAGAAAAACATGTCTTACACGTAACAATATCGAAAAAATGTACTAGAAATAATTTCAATTTTCCAAAGATCTTTCTTGCAAACTTTCGATCGATTACAAACAAACTGGATGAAATAGCAGTAGAAACATAGCATACCAAGGTGAATACTGTTGTACTAACAGAAACCTGGCTAACAGAAAATATTCCATCCGAACCATATGAGATAGATGGATTTATGCTAATTTATGCTGATCAGACACGACAGACGCACTCGAGGCTGGTGCGTTTGTATGTACGTTAAAACAGTACCTCATATCGGTAGATAACACCTATCGACACCGAAAAACAGACACTGTGGATATGTCTACGTTCGCTGCGTATGCCACGCGACTTCCCAAATTTGACTATTGCATGGGTGTACCATCCCCTTAATGCAAACAATCACGATATGTGTGCACATCTTACTACCAAAATTGACAGAATCTTTTCTTCACGTCAAAACACAGGGTTTATCCTGACCGGTGATTTCAACGCATTTCCCGACTGGAATTTGACTCAGACCCAGTCATTTAAACAAATGGTGGGCAAACCGACTACAGACAAATCAATCTTGGATAAATGTTAGACCAATCTCTCAGATTTCTACGAATCAGCCAGGATCTTTCCACACATTCCCAAATCTGACCACAACGCAATATTTATGCCACCAAAATCATCGACACAACACGACAAACTCCACCTACGAAATAAACAAACACGAGTAAATGGAACGAGTAAATGAAAAAGTGATGTTTGTCCATGCACTAAAGCAAATAGACTGGTCGCCAATGTACAGTTTCGAATTTTGTGAGGCAAAATACGTATATTTTGACACTATTATGACATCCCTAATTGAGACATTTTTCCCGATGAAGACATTATCTATACATACAAAGGATAAATCCTGGATAACCAATATGTTTAAAGATATGATCAAATAGCGGCAATACGCATTGTATAGTGGAACTGTAACGCAGAATAACCGCCTACGAAACCAAATCAACAGAAATCACCCAAAATTACAACCATGCTATTTCAAATCAAAAATGTCCCAATTCACCGAGAGTGACGCAAAGCTGTGGTGGCGTAACGTCAAGTATGCTGTAGGTCTGAGAAAATTGGATAGCAGCCAAGTTCTCAGAGGTCTAGCGAACAAAATCACCGATGGCAACATGGACAAACTAGCCCAATCAGTCAAGGAGTTCTTTCACTTGATTTCAGCCAATTTGCCATCGTTGCAACCTGATAATGACTATACAAACATTAAATAGAATGTGCCATACAAGTACACGATAGAAATGGAAGAAACAGAGTGCCGATTATTAAAGGTCAAACCCGAAAAAGCTCTCGGTCCTCGCAGTATTCAGAGCTGTATACTTCAAGATTTGGCCATCATCCTAGCAGCGCCTGCTTGCTCAATTTTAACTCATCAATTCAAGAAAGATATGTACACCCAAAAATGGAGATCCGCACACGTCGCTGTTTTTCCTAAAAAGTTACCACCTCAAAGTATAAAGTCTGACTTACGGCCTGTTTCCCTAGCATGTTTGTTAGCAAAAGAGCTCGAGCGATTTATAAAACCGTGGCTGAAAGAAAGTCTAGAAAACAAGATCGGATATCTTCAATTTACCAATACAAAGGGTGTCTCGACAACACATTTGCTAGTTGAAATACTCGACATGTGGTACAAGGCCCTAGAATTCTCGAACACATCAATCCGAGTCCTGTTTTTGGACTTTTCTAAAGCCTTCGATCGTGTCAACCACAATATCTTAATGCAGAAAAGCGAAGCCCTTGGTGCACCGACATTTTTTCTTATATGGATAACTGCATTATTACAGGGCTGCATGCAAAGCGTGGTCAACCTTTGTCTGCCCTGCTATGGCTCAATGGCGTCGTCCCTCAAGAAGCGATTATGCGTATGGACAGATTTGTAATCATGATGGATTATTTAAAAGCTGCCCATCCGCAGCATAAATACTTGGACGATACAACGCCCAAAAATTCATTGATATGGTACAGGAATGGACAATCAAGGACGATATGAAGCTCAACGCTTCGAAAATTCACGAAATGATAATCTCATTTCAGCGAAAACCACGTATTTTTGACCACATTGTGATTAAAAGTTTAAAAGGGGGTTATTTGGGAATTTCACTAGCCGTTTGGTTAAAAAACGGATATTATTTCATAATTGGTGCTCCGCGTTATATATATATATATACAGTGGAACCTCGGTATCGGACCACCTCCCTCTTGGGACCACCTCTAAATTAGGGCACATTTTTTTCGGTCCCGAATGCGCTCCATAGACTGTAATGGTTAAGAAAACTCCCAAATGGGACCACCTCGGATCGGACCACTTCGGGCCGCTTTTTTCGGTCCCGAGCCCTCAAAATGCCTGAGATCGGACCACTGTCAGTCAGTGGGGAATCCACTGTATTTTTGCGGCACATTACTTACAACACTGAGCATGTTGCCGTCTTAGATATTGTTGCTAGGGATTATGGTTGCAAGTGTGTAACTAGACAGTGGCTTAGTTTTGTTATCTCTACTTTTGTACCTTGTCTAAACAATAGCGGATGACAATATACAAACCCGAGACATCTTAATTTATGTAGTACCTATTCTTTTAGTATTTAAGCCGACCCAAATGCCACCAAATTCCTAATGACAATTAAATGTCAATTTAAGCACATAAATGTAATTTAAATAAGAAAAAATGGTTAAAACCTTCTGAAAATGGAAAGCAGAGAAAAAGTAAATAGAAAAAGAGAAGACATTAGTCTCAAAGATAAAATTGAGATAATTAGTGTGTTTGGACATCAAACTTGAATCTGCGGTCAATCCGCAAAATCTGACCCAAGTAGGACCAAGTCTCCCAAATGGGACCACCTCTGAAATGGGGCACATTTTATCCGGTCCTAAGGGTGGTCCGATTTCAGAGGTTCCACTGTATATATATAATGTTATGTTATATATATTCAAACTGCTTACCATGCGTATCCATGACTTTTTAAAACAATCCCTATATATATATATATATATATATATATATATATATATATATATATATATATATATATATATATATATATATATATATATATATATATATATATATATATATATATATATATATATATATCCACCCAAACATATCGTAGTCCCTCCCAGTTCCATCTCCTACCCGAAAGATCCCTCCCCCCCAATCCCCAATCTCATCACTTCCACCTCACGAGTCCAAAAAATCCACTTTAAGAGCCCTTCGGTTGCTTGTTTAAAGAAACATATCCCATAATGCGTTGCACACCCACAAACCCACTCACCCACCCAACCACCGTCGCAATATAGAGACAGGTCATCGCAACCTTACTCTTTGAACACCTTTATTTTATTATACGACTGTAGTCTAATTTAAAAGCCTACCTGCATTCCTGTTTTAAAGGCTTCATAAAAGGCAAAATCAGTCCCCTAACACTGCAGTTGTTGCTCCTGGTGAAAGAAAGTATTTTCATCACTTCAAATAACCCTCAAATAGACATGAACTTTACTGATCGCATTCTTTATGCATTGTTACATACGGGCTTTTGTTAGTCACATCCAAACATATTAGCGGAAAGGGTTCTTTTCTTTAGTTAATCATATTTAACAGCATTAAAAGGTTACCCTGAGAAAATCTTATTTTGAATAAAATGCCAAAAAAAAAAAAACAAACAAAAAAACTAAAACAAAAACAAAAAATCCTTTTGTTTGTCAGTTTATTTTTTTTTTTTCAAACACATCACATGGCTCTTAAATGAACAAAGAGAGTAATTGTTGCTCGTCCTCCAAATGCAACCGTTATATCACATTGCTACAAAAATATATCACAGATATCAAATAAATTGCCCTAAAAACAGATAGCTATAAGACGTGGCCATGTTGTAGGTTATTGAAAATGACGGGCAGTCTATGATATTCCATAGAATGCCACTGTTAAAATTATTTCCTCTCCACGGTCATTAGATTATATGAAGTCCTTATATAATACCTTATTATGGCTCACCGTACAGAGCCATTTTATTGCGTTGCATTATTATCCCCAGTAGACAAGCAAAAAAAATTACCCACAAGCCCTGCACTATATCTGCTGGAGTGCAGCTTCTTATTTACATAATTACACGAAAAAAAAACAGCAAATTCATAGGAAAAACAACAGTTTAAAAATTTAATGTAATGCTTAAACTTAATACTGAAATATAAACAAACAGTATAAAAGGCAACAAATATAACAAGTTTCAAGATACTTTTCAGTCATTTAACCCATCCAATAAATTAGAGCAAGTTAAGCGGATTACAGTAATATACAAGCACAGGGTAACAGAATACATACCCCCCTCTGTGCTGACGTAAGCATTGTGACGTCAAAACATAAACTGACAATATAAATGAAACAAGCAAAAAAAATCCTGGAATGTACAAGCCAGAAGTGCGATAAATCGGTCATTCACTGAAACTTCGATTTTATTAACTATAAATATGGCCATATACTCATAGCTTTTTCATTAAGCAACTTAGACTTGTGTTAAGAATTTGTTTTTATTTTCTTAAAGGGGGATTAAGATAATGAATTTCATACACACTCTTATACACAGCATTTGTTACGTGTTTGTATTTGAAAAACTGAAGACAACGAATCTCTTTCAACAGTTACTAAACAATAACAGACACATTCTATACAGAGGATCCAAGACTATCCCATCCACAGATGTACAGTAACTTATAGAATCCAAGTTTGCTTATAAGCCGTGTCCTTTGTAATGCATTTTTTTTTGGTATTATTTTAACACCTGTGGTTCTGGGCTAAACATGTCTGTGACAAAACGTTCAGTTTGAATGTGTTTGAACCAAATTTAAGATTTCTGTTGTTCTTTAAACCTTAAAAATACATAAAAAAAATATAACCGAATATTTTTTACCATATATTTTAAGGGAAGTGCATCTTAGAAAAACACTTTTGAAAACTGATGTTTGGCAATTAATTTTATTCTGTTTACTCCTATATTTAAATCGTTGCTTTTCTTTCATTAGCATGCCAATGATCACGTTAATATCTTAGTGCATTTCCTCACAATACTCTGTGTATGTATTTTGAGGTTGGTCCTTGAACGTTCTCCGTTAATAATCCATGGATTGCCGCAGAACTTTAGTTTGACTCATCCTAGATTCCGGCTTGAATGTCTCATTTAAAAACTTGTTATACGATATTTTGCCCGTCATATCTTCGTCAAAGTGACTCATGAGATGATAGATCTCATCTTCGTCTAAGATAACGTTGGCAAGCTTGAGAACGGATCGGAATTCAGGGAGCGAGAGATAACCTTGGTTGTTTTGATCCAGTTTCTTAAACGCTCGGCGAAGATTTTTCCATTCTCCAGAAAGCTGAAAGATAAATTCAACATCAACTATATAGCTTCTTTTTTCACGAAAAAAGGCATAGATTTCATTATTAGAACTTCATGGACACTTATAAAACAAAAGTCTTAGTTTGTTTAAAAATAGGTGTCATAGCAATAGACTTTATTTACTGTAGCAGCGAAAGTGAGGGAAAGGGGAGTGGTTGAGTTGTCAACGCCGTCTCAGCCACCACATTCAACATAACCCACTATCTCCCCCGCTGTAGTTTCCCGTATTTATTTATCACATTTTCGTTCAAAGAATGGCGTCGGTTTGATTATTTGATTATTATTTTGATAAATCCAATAAAAGCAGTCTAAGTTATTTTAATGGGATACAGTATATGTTGATCCTATTGTGAACTGGCTTCATGAATCTTTTTGTTTCGCGGTCTAATTTTAGGCCAAAACAAATTAAATCTTAGCACGAGAGTTGGGCTCAAGGACTAACCGCATTCACTGCTTCAGGTTTTACTGAGCAAGGCGTTATTTTCCCCAGAGAGGTAAGCCATTTAGTTATGGTGAAAGGTGGTTAAGGATTATGGTGCAGGGAGTGAGTCTGGTGTGATTTGGCCTCGTAAAGTATAGGATAACCCTATAAATAGAACCACACCGTAAATTAGACCATCTCATAAGTAGGGTTACTTTGCAAACGGCCGCCATTTTAGTAGCCTTCCGTTATGAAGACCCGACATATAGTACCACCCCGTGAGATCGATCAATTCGTTCAGGATTACTTACTTTGCCCCTCAGTTTGGAAGTGATGCCCTGCAGACCTTTCTGTGGCGGCTCGCCAATGTCGTCTATGGGTAGGCCTGCGTTCGGGTGCTGAAGGAGCGACAACATGTTATGTCCGTTGCGCCATATTTGTTTCTTCAAAGCGAAAGGCTTTAAAAACTCTATGTAGCTTACTCTGTCAAAAGGAGAGAGAAAAAAAATAAATGCATGAAAAGGTTTATGATGTATGATTGTTTGTTTGTTTGTTTGGTTTTTTTGGTCATTTCTTCATATCAATCAACAAGTGATGACAGTGGTTTTATTCATTTATATTCTATATCAATTAATATCGATTAAAATTGAAAGCACTCTTGAGCGCAGCTGTGAAAGCTCGAGACGCGTAATTCTTTCACCATCCCAGAAAGCAACTGTTTATTCTTTGATCTCGAAAAAAGAAACTGGCAAAAGTTGTCCTGAGCCAATATTCTTGTTTTCAAATTTTAGTTCAGATTTAAAACTGATATAATGAAGAATAAAGTAGTTTCAACATGATCTCTAAAGACATAGAGGTCTTGGTTATCTGAATGCAAGATACCATGGTTAACTGCAATGTAAGACAATTTTATGAACATCATGAAATTTTCAACCAAATCTACGCAGTTCCATAGAAATCCGTGAATTATATTTACGTTCCCTTGACGAATTCTTACCGGCCATTGCCTTGGATATCAAACTTTTTGGTGAGCATCTGCAATTCATAATCGCTAAGGTGGACGCACAGTTCAGTCATGACGTCATGGAACTCTTCCGCAGAGACGTAGCCAGTGCCGTAGGGATCCATGGCGCAAAACTCACGGCGCAAGTCATCCCACATGTAGTCAATCTAAAAACACGCAAGTCATCCCACATGTAGTCAATCTAAAAAATAGGCAAGTCATTACACATGTAGTCAATCTAAAAAATAGGCAAGTCATTACACATGTAGTCAATCTAAAAACACGCAAGTCATCCCACATGTAGTCAATCTAAAAAGAGGCAAGTCATTACACTTGTAGTCAATATGAAACCACGCAAACCGTCTCACATGTAGTCAGTCTAAAAATGCCCAAGTCATCCCACATGCAGTCAGTCTAAAAATGCCCAAGTCATCCCACATGTGGTCAATCTAAAAATAGGCAAGTCATTACACTTGTAGTCAATCTAAAACCACACAAGAGCCATCCCACATGTAGTCTAAAATGTCCAAGTCATCCCACATGTAGCCAATCTAAAAGCTCAGAGGTCATTCCACCTGTTGTCAATCTGAACACACAGGTCATCCAGCATGTGGTCACTCTAAAGCTTCAAGTCATCCCACATGTGGTAAGTCTAAGACACGCACTTTTAGTCAATTGAAAATGCGCAGGTCATCCCATATGTACTCAATCTAGAAACACACAGGCTATTCCACGTATGATCAATTCAATCCATCATGTGGTAACCCAAAAAACGCCCAAGTCATCCCATATGTGCATGTAGTCAATCACAAACTCAAAACTGTTGAACAATGACATGATGACAAAAAGCACTTTATTTGATACGTTGTACTCTTCGAAAAATCAATCGCACTTGCTCGTGCTTGAGCCAGCGCTTGCTGGTGTTTTATTTTCCAACCGTATCTTTTTTTTCTAAATAAAAAAATTATTATTGTTACATTATTTATTTATGGAATGGATGCGCGATTTGAACGAGATTTCATCGAATGTTGTGAGCATCGGGTAAAATATTATGCAGTAAACAACTCTCTTACTGTCTGAGCTTTCTATTTCTCTTTTGTTTTAACTTAATAAAGTCTAGACATTAGTGGAATTTATTCCATTTACTTTACACACCACTTAAATTTTATAAAAATGATGCTGTTGGAAAATGTCTAGTTGGAAATTAGTTGGAAAATGTCCCTTTGGCAACTGTTGGTTGGAAATGTCCAGTTGGAAAGTGTCCAAGATTCGCAGGCGAGGCATAGAATATATTCCGACACATCTTTTGGCTCTTTCAAAACATAAAAGAAGGCAAAGAAGGTGTAGGCAGGTGTCACAAAACCTTAGTCTTTCGTTTGGAAATAGAAATACTGCCAATTCAGTAACTACTTCCGTAATTTTAGCATAATTGCGTTGGCTAAATTGCGTTATGACAATTTTACCTTCCTGTTGACGGAACACACTATCACCAGATCAATTACAAATTGCTAATATGTTTGACATGACATTTTAAAACAGACATAACATTGTTGTAACACCTTGTTTTCGGGGTTTTATGTAATGGTGGGCCGCAAAATGTTTAGGTAGAACACGAAAAAATGCAGCAGGAATAAGCGAAGAGCCAGGACAAGGATGTTTTATATTCATGGTAGACAGAGTGTTACGGGCGCGAACGACCCTCGCTAATCACTCCAGTTTTCAGCGATGCTTTAGAACGTTTGCATCTACAACAGTAGTTCAGCGTCGCTGCGCGAATCACCGCGGACTTCCGCAACACGTAAGAGCTTGGAGATTTCGAAAGGAAAGCATCTTAGGACGCTTCACGTAGAAAAAAGAACGTAAGAAAGAATCACCTTGGATCTGAGATTGTCTTGAAGCATGTCGGCAGCGCAGTTCAGTTTCCTCGACCGAAGCTGGAAATCTGAATCACCTTTCTTTGGAGGGCATATCTGCAACATATAAAAATCGCTCCCGTGTCAGCCATTCAATCAAGTGCGGGGATGAGGGAGTGCGGGGGGGAGGGGGGGGGGGTGGGGAGGAATGTCTGGGTCCCGAAATCTGACAGTCATTTATGATCTTTGGCGTCAATCACTTCTTTTTTACCAGAAATTTGAATCTATTGTACTGACATTTTTCATGCTAGAATCAGCCAAAATTATCAATTGCAAAACATAACAGCGCTTTTCAATTTCCTGACGGCAAAGTATTTGGTAGCACACCAAACAGACATGTCGGTCAATAGTCTAAACGTGCTGAAGTTATTTGTGACTGAAGGTAGCAGGAAGGGGGTTGGGATGGGGGTGGAGAATACCACCTATAGTTGCATCAAAGCAAATAAGGACAGGCGAATGCTCCTCCTGTGCACAGGTCAATTGAGTCTGTCTGGGGGGTTTTCTGATTGTTTTTTTTTTTTCTTTACACAAAGAATTTTCTTCTGGTTTTTTTTTTTAATTTCGAAAGTCAGAACTTTTTTTAGGCATCGTAGTCCAAAACAGGTGATTTTTTTTTGGGGGGGGGGGGGTGAGGTAGAGAAATGTTGCGATTGCCAGAAGAACTTAACTCACAGGACATGTTAAAGTGAAACCTTTAAGCTTTGGCATCGTGTGGAGGATACAGATGTTGTGATGTTGCTTTTATTAAGTGACCAGCCATGACATCCGTGACAAATTAAATCACAATCCCTTCGCACCCTCCCCCACCCCCCACCCCCACCCCCACAAAAAAGGAGAACAAGTGGAGTTGCTGGTTTACGATAACCAAGTCCATTTTTAAGAACTTAATCTACACTAAACAGATATACTTCCGCCCCCTCCCCCAACTCTGAATAAACGACGTGCAGCAGAGTGTAAGGTAACGCAGACAGGGGGAGACGGGAAGGGGGGCGTCGGATGTCTGTTTTGTGTTGGGTTGTTTGGGAAGGGACAGCGAATGAAGCGGCGTACTAAGCGGCCTTAGAAGGTTGTATTTTGTAGTCAGTTCGTTTTTATATATTACGCTAAACAATATGAAGTCTTGTCAAGTAGAATTCGCTTACCTTTGCATTTGGGAATGCAGCCGATTTCAAAGAATAACCAAAATGACGCGTGAACTGCAAGAAGTCCAAGGTCTTGTCGCTGTTTGTGATAAAGGTCTTCCACAGATCTCGTATTTCGCCTCTTGTAATCTCTGGCCGAATATCAAACCTTCGATGGAAAAAGCGGTATCAGTAAAATGAAAATGATCAATTAATCACTTTATATCACGGTTAAAGATAGGTGTATTCTGCTGTCAGAAAATCCCGAGTTGCGTAACAAAGAGGATTTTCTGACAACAGAATACACTGTTTTTCGTCTTTCAACTAATTTAAAACAGGGATATATGGTAAACATAGCGTGCTGTCTGAGCAAAGAATCCACGCTAAATATTTTACTAATCCACGCTAAATATAACAATAAACTGCACATAATGATATCGTTAAACTGATAGACTGATTATTATATGTCACAATGGATTGTTCATAACTTCCTGTAACACTTCTCAGAATATGCCACTTGCTCAGGAAAAACTAATGAATCTGTGCTGTTTGGTATTTTTATCTTTAGGCCAAATCAAACCAAAAATATTCTATCACGAATCAAGCGCATGGTCTTCAAGACAGTCCTGGAAAATATACTGATTGTTTGGAAATGTTTGGAATAAGATTTGTATAATATTTTGTATTGGTTTCTGTGCGTTGTGTGGTGGTCAAGACACTCGCTTGCTAAGCTAAATGTCCCCAGTTCAAATATCCGTGGATTCATAACTGAGAAAGCATGCTGAAGACAATGGGAAAATCATGAACCCTGTTTTAGTTATTAATTAAAGCCCAGATTAGAAGGTAAAGCCTATTTATGAAAAGCTTCTTCGGTGTTTTCGAGATACTTTTCCAGATTTCTCATTGAATTTTACATATTCCCCGGGTTTTTTTTTTTAAATCATGAATATCGATATTTGTTTTTTTTTCTCTTGCTAAACTCTGCTGATACTGTTGTCTTTGTTAGTGAGGACGGTTTGTGAAAAATGCAGGAGATGTGTTCTGTTACATTACTCCCCATTTCTATGCGTAAACACTCACTACCTTTTTAATGAACATTTACGAAAAAATCACAAATATTAATTGCTCCATATGGTTGAAAGGATATGGGTAGAGGACATTATTATGTGTTGTTGATCAAAGTGAATGAAATCAAACCTATAGGAGGACGTGCTTTCTGGTGTGGTGTCATTTTTATAGAATATAGTTATTTCAGTGACACATTTAATTTGTTTGTTTGGCTGAAAAAGGCGGACTCAGGGTTTCAGAAAATACTGCAGTTATAATTAGAAATCGGCAATGACGCTTGGTTGGACCCGTGCTGGGTGGGTTGAGGAGGGGGGGCACTGGGTGGGTGTTGAGGAGGGGGGAGGGGAAGGCTGTGTATATTGTTTATGACGTAGCCTTACTTCTGGAGCAGCTGATACATCATTTCTTGGGTGAGTCTTCCGGTATTCATCTCATCCAGTTCACAGAAGGCCTGCTCCACTCCCTGGTAGTTATTCTTCAGAAGGTCCTTCATGAGCTTGAACAGTACTTGGGGACTCCTTCGCTTTGTGTACTCCTCCTCAAGTACGGGCTGGTAGCGCTCTCCAAGTGCCTCTCCGCATGCTGACGGGGGCGGGGAAGGGAGAGGAGGGGAGGGGTCACGTGGGAGGGCACCCACGGCTTTGTACTTGTTACCCGCTAGCTCTGTCTGGAACAAGCTTGGCGCCTTTCCCCTGCGGGAACAAGCAAAAAACACTTTCAAGAACTGCACTTGAAAACTACCCATTGTTTTATCGGGTTTATAATCACTTTGTATCCCTATTGTTTAAAATTATTTCACTTTTAAGGTACCTTTAAGTTGAAATCTAAATAAATAATTAAATATAATTAATCAGAAAATAAGATCTTAAAATGCCATTTAAAAATGTATTGATCTCGCAAAAAATACTCCAAAAATATTGCATATTACATAATTTGATATATAAAACAAAAAGCGTTTGATATTCAGTATTAAAAAGTAAAATGATCACTTCAGGCAGAACATGAAATAGAACTGAATCATGAGTTTATAATAACAGCAGTATGGTTGATCCTAAAATTCTACACAAACAACAAATGAAATTCGATGTATTGCCAAACCTTGTGTCAAACTGAGCCATGAATTCGGCATATTTTACGTTGCCTTCCTCATCCAGCGGCACTCTGTCCACTAAGGAACGGAACTGATCCCCGGTCATTTCCAATCCAAACCGGCTCTCAATTGCGGCACGGAATTCTTCCTGGCTCACAACGTCCATACCAAGTTTATCGATTTTACTGCAATGACAAAAAATACAGCATTTTAAAAACAACCACAGTGCACTGGAAAGGGGGGAAGGTGGGAAGGAGAGGGGGGTGGTCACGATTTCTGCAGCAGCCCTCATCCTCGTTTTCGATAACCCGCAGCGTCCCGGAAGTTACAGTGACAAGTGTTGTCCGCCTTGTTGTTTTAGCGGTGATCAAGCACTATCAACGGAATACTACGTCCATTATAGAGGTGGTCAGACTCACTATCAACGGAATGCTACATCCATTATAGAGGTGGTCAGACTCACTATCAAGAGAATGCTACTTCCATTATGGAGGTTTTTATTTTTATATAAACCATTTTAAAGCTTTTTTGAAATGCAAACCAGAAATAGATAAGGCTTAGCCACTCAAAACTTAGCCATATTTTTTCAGTTAAAAAAAAAACTAACTGGAATGTCCCAAGCATGGCTAAAAAGTCTTTCTGGAACATGTTCATCAGCTGCGTTTCTAACCCGGTCATACCGGATTGTGCCCCTGGGGACTCCGCCCTGTTATAACTGAAAATATAAAACAGTTGAAACGTAAAGGCAACTGCATCACGTACACATTCATGTTTGCATGTGTCCCCATATAAGTTAGGTAATTTTGATTTCTTTTTATACTTACGTCCATGCAATTTCAAAATATGTTCCTCATAAGCATGAAAGAAAACAACGAAGTTGTATTATTTCTACAACGTCACAAATTACACGGGGATCACGGAATAGGACCATGACGTAAATGAGACTACTTCACCTCTGCCTTCCAGTGCAAAGAACCCTGCAAACAGGACCACCCCGGAAATCGGACCACTACAGGTATGCCCTCTTATCGGACTTCCATTGCAATATGTTATCGACTGAAATTAAAACAACTAAAACTTGAATAATACTGAAATTTACCCATGCTTGGGATTCGTTAAGATTTTATGCGGCATTCCTTCCTCGCTCCGGTCTTGGAATGCATGCAAGAAAACCCGGTATGGCACTTCTTTTTTCGTTGGCTCTATGTTGCATCTGGCTAAAAAATCTGACAGGTCGCCTTTCTCCAGCTTGAGACCAAACTTTTCCAGAACCTCCAAGAAGCGGTCATGGCTTACCTGAAATCAACATCCGGTTTCAAAGGAGGCTTCAGCATTAATATAACGCATTTTCCATTTCGGACAGCAAACTTTATTATTATTATTATCATTATTATTTTATTATTATATGATCCATAATATGAAAATATAATATTTATAACTTATTTTCATAATTTTTATGAGGGCTCAAAATGATAAATTACCATGCCAGTTTTTTTGATATCATGTTGCTCAAAAGCCTCGCGCATGCTCGCGAAACCTTCTCGGAACTTATTTTTTAGCCATCTCTCGATGTCGAGTGACCTCTGACGCTCCGCCTCCTTCTTTTTCATTGGTCGGCCCGAACCAGTCATCCCAAGTCGGGCTGTAAATTAAGAAAGTAGTTTTAAGGATGTACACCTGGTTTAATATCATTTTGAAAGAGAGGCACACGTTACCAGACACATTAGTTTTATCTTATAACCTCTTGCAGACACACGGATTCTCTACCCATGGAAATGGCGATGAGACATTTGCACAAACAAGATATCACCCACGGCTTGGGTCGATCATAATTTCAAATCAAAATCGAGATAACGTGATAAATTTCACACATTTGACGGTATTATATTCCGCGTTGCCCTTATCAATAAGGGTCCTTCATGTTAATTATATTCACTCAACTACACGCGAATGTCTGGATAAATAGCAAAATAAGTGCTATTGTGTTGGTGTTGTCCTTAGGTTAATATCAGATAGCCTATTCAAAGAGAATTTTTTGCTTATTTTGAAGGGCCCTCAAAATATCTGTTTCTTTGTGGGTATTTGAGTGAAGGAGTCAGAGACCAAAGCGATGTTTTGTCTACAGTGAGTTAGCACTTCTTATAATTGATGAAATCAAAGCTTTAAACTTCGGAAAATACGTACATACATGTGTAGTGTTTTTTCTTGAATCCCTAATCTGGTTGTTTTATTACCAGAAGTTGTTTTTATTTTTATTGTTCAAATAAAGCTGTAAGATTATATATAATGGCAGTAAAATATTCATGTGAATATTTTTAAACTCATATAATTGCAAGAAACTATCAACATCTGCGAATTTGCCACTGCTGAAGCTATTTAGTTACCACTGTTCCAAATATGTGTCCCTTTTATATAAAAAGACAAAAGATAAGAGGCATTTCGTAGGTATCTAAGGGTAAAACAAAAATGTTTGATTAATACTGACACCATGCTTGCGTTTTGGTTTAGGTTGCAGTTGAGGATATGTTCTAGAAGATCATTAGGTGGGGAAGGGGGAGAGATCGCAATGCTCAGGATGATCTAAAAGTAAAAGCTATGGGCCCAGGTGTCACCGGTCCAGCACGTTTCGAGTAGAGCCATCATGCAGTTTGCGAGACCGACCTTTTGATTCGGGCTGGCCTCCAGCGATAGATATACCCAGCTGCTGCATCATCCTCTCGCCGTTGATGGTTCCCGAGGCGTCCGGGTCGTACCTAAAAATAGTTAACATATCCCATTACAACCCCTTAATCCCCCACTGTATTTCTTTCCCAAAGGACACTTTCTAAAATTACTTTGGTGTATATCTGCTGCAGAGAGAGAAAAAAACAAGACAGCAAGAGATAGAGAGAGAGAGAGAGAGAGAGAGAGAGAGAGAGAGAGAGAGAGAGAGAGAGAGAGAGAGAGAGAGAGAGAGAGAGAGAGAGAGAGAGAGAGAGAAAGCAAAGTTGGTTAAAAGTGGAGTTTTAATGGATAGTTTCTGCGGCACTTAAAATAAATTGAGTACAGTACTGTACTTACTTGCTCCAAAGTCTTTCAAACTCAATGTCATCCATATAAAAGCCCATTTTATTGAGAGTGTTTCTAAATTCGGGTTTCAGTATGTGTCCAGATCCATCAGGATTTGATTGAGGTATAAGGTCTGCCAGGTCCCTCACCCTGAAAAAAAAAAAACAAATGCAGATCGCTTTAATAATCATCCCGTATTTTTTGTCAAAACCTTTGCGAAAAAAAACTTCCAATATAACCAGTGTATGCTGGAAGCATGATATTGTCATCTGGTATTTAAAATGTCAGTCTTGATCACATAAAGTAGCAATAAAATGTTTATTATTGATTTGACTGATAAGCTCGTAATTTTCGGCTCTGACTGGCCCTCTCGTTTAGGAGGCATGACTACTTACCTATGCCTCACCCTCTCCTTCAGGGGATGGGTGACATGACCACTCATCTCCACCTGCTCCAGCCTTTCAGGTGGGCTCGACCACTTACCTCTGCCTGGCCCTTTCCTTCAGGTGGGCATTGACTTGCTCCGCAGACAGCTGGTCACGCTCCTGCCACTGTCGTTGAATGGGGTCCATCCATCGAGGGTACTCCGCCGAATCAGCCTCGCGGAATGCCGCAAAGAATTCCTGCATAGTTACCAAATTAAATTTGCCTGTTTTTGTGTATAAATTACAGCGCCAAACTGTTGTGTCAAATTGTAGACAGACAGATTATACTTTTCGAGACTTGGACTGCGGATTTTGATTTAACGAGCTTGGTTTTTGGACTTTTAGCTCTAAAAATGTTGAATCGAAAATTGAAGGAATGACGACATTAATCGATACCAATAAAATTCAGTGATCAATATCAATGAGAACGTGCTTTTTATATTGTTAAATCATCAATTGATAGCAGTAACTGAAGCTCTAATATCAATAACAGAATCGATTTTATTGATTGAACAAATTTATTTTGTATATAAGTAGATCCTTGCTATAGAACAATTCAGTAATAAATCAGCAGTGAATAAGATAGCACATTGTTGGGGTTAATATTTCTTATCAAAATAGGTAATCAATTTTGTGACAATACTGATTCATTTTTATATAAAAATAATACAATTAAAATCAAATGAAGGAAATAAAGGAAACCGAATTGCATGAAAAAGCGGACTATAAAAGTGAAATGTTACCTGGAAGCTTATCACTGCTCTGCTTTCCTTGAAACCCAGTCTCTCTAAAAGACGGTTGAACTGCACTGGGTTTATTTGTCTGTTTAAGACTGTCACTAGAATACGAAATACAGCATCCCTGGAAACAGAGAAGAACAAAACAAATAGGACTGAGAGGAGGCGGATGTAGGGCACCCTTTTTCGATGTCATGTTTTTCTGACACACTCTCCGATGATGTCAAGTGTTGTGTGTAGACCAACGGCTTTGTGAAATAATATGGTGCAAATCGAGAAAGTGGAGTAAGGCAAAGAATTCGTATTCTTGCAAAATCTGTAACACTGTAGTATTGCAGTAAAAAAAGCAGTACATCCTATTGCTAAAACAACAAATTAACAAAAAAAAAACAAACAAACAAAAAACTAAATAAAAACAAAAGCACGATGATTTGAAGGGAATATCGGCTAACTACTGCTAGATACCGCTGGGTACTGCTGGGATGGAGGGGGGTCGGGGGGGGGGGGGCGGGCGGTATGTCAAGCACACCTTGTTCATTGGCTGGTTCAGGGGTTGCATTGTAAAGAATTAAATGTTTTAATAGACTGGGCTTTTTGTCGTGATACCGTTCGGCAGGCATATACATGAATTGAGAACTGAAAAGTGTGAAACAGGGAGGTCTAATTTCACAGCACAATGATCTGCAGTGAGACGAATTATGAAGGTACAGGAAAATGTGTTTAAAAATTAACATACATAAAGCAAGAATGTGGTCTGCCCCCGAGTGTGTCTTTTGTCCGGGGCTTTGCTGTGCTGCCATACAAAAAGTCACTACTATAGGCCGTCAGTAGTGTGATGGTAGTGGGACATTATAAGCAGATTCGTTTGTTTATTTTTATTGCACAGCCACAAGTTAATCAGACCTCTTTTTATCGGGGACAAAAATGGAACGTTTGTAATCGAAAAAAGGTTTCAAAGCCGGTGCAAAACAGTAACTTAATGCGTTGTGGCTTTGATACGGCAGAAGAAGCATGGATCTTTAGTATTTACTTAGCCACCTATAGACGCGTGCAAAATAAATACATCAAGTCAATACTTCTATATAAAAGAAATCCGAGCAATCTGATCCGGGTTCTTTTAGGCTATAAAGTCTTATATATGATTAGCGTTATATAAAAACACAATAACACAGGTCTTTATCAAGTCTTGCCTGATGCCGTTGTCAATATTGAAGCTAAATCTGAATGTTTATAATAAATAATTTAAAGTGTATTTCGCATACCAAGACAAAGAATGAAGTATAATATTTTAGAGTTTAAATACATTTATTTCTACCTCCATTCACAAAAGCCTCGAAACTGTCTTGTTTCAGGGGCCTGTGTTTTGTAGCTTGCAATGAAATCAAAACCATATTAAAAAGCGTAGTCAAACTGTAAATGTTTTGGAGCCGCACTCTTTGCTGAAATGTTTGCTTCGTATACATTTTTTATTTCATTTCTTATATATTATGGGCTTTATTCATTGTACCTGTTGTACCCCAAATGACAGATATATCATGTTTCTAACAGGTTTGTTTAACGTACTAAAAACATCGCCCAGCAGATTAAATCTTGGATGCCATCACGTACCAAATGCAGTGGCATATTCTACATTACGTTTTCTTTTTCCGTTAATAGAAATTAATATGGGTGCTTTGCTGTGCAAACCCGCGATCTCTTGCTTGGTACGAGCTACAAGTATGTCGTCATAAGTGACCCATATCCATTGTTTAAGAAACTTAACGTCGATTCCAACGTCTGGTCGACGTAGGACGGTGATCTGGTTATCAGAGACAACACCTACAGCGATTGTCCAGCATCCTGCTACGGTATGCCACCGGCAGGTTACGTTCACTACCCATTATTTGCCTGGCGGGGTGGGTCGAAAGTCACGCTACCTTGATTGGGAATCGAACCCGGGCCGCACTGCTTCAGATCAGCGATCACTACCAATCGACCAAGAAAGCAGGTTAATTGTTTTATCACCGACAACAGTAGTACGGCTGTGCATTTCAACACACAATTAGCATTCAGTGAGACACCGCATATTTACAACAAATTCAGCAGATCATTTTCTGAGTCATCATGAAGTATTATTGACCAGTAAAAAATGTTGATCTTTAGGCCATGTTGGCTCATCACATTGACTCGAAATAAGCCCACATATGCTTTGTTGTATGACTTTATTGTCGTTTTGTTTAGAAATAACTGAAATATCCATCGATTTTTGCGTTGACCAATTAGACCAATTAGATATCAGCATTTATACGAGTCGTGTGACAATTAGTTATGTATCCATTGACAAAGATAGGAAGCCTGATAATCAAGAAAGGTGAACGACAAGGCTGTGAAGGAAATCCCATCAGATACCTAGGGGACCGCCAGATTGCCTACGAAAGTGGTTAAACTCTGCATCAACAGACAGGAAAAAACAGATATTAGAAATCAACAAGAACGGTTTTTGTCAGGAATGAGGCACGGGCCTAAACAGGTCAGTATGGGGGTGAGGTATGGCCCATGTATGGGAACAGCAAACCGGTGACAATAGTGAGAGCTGCTGGTGGCTCGATGCACTAAAACACTTGAGCAGTATTGGGCTAAACAAAGCTCCACATGCAAAGTACGAATCACATCAACGTAGAAGAATACGAGTAGCACTGGCGATTGAAGTGGAAAGACGCCACTCGAAACAAACGAAAAGAAATAGTGAAAAAGTATGGAAAAGAAGAAAAGGTCGCAGAGAAACCTTACAAGACGTCAGAGCCACCTGTTAGGGTCAAATGTCATAGCCAGGTATCAGGGCCAAGTGTCAGAGCCAAATGTCAGGGCCAAATGTCAGAGTAAAAATATCAGGGCCAAATGTCAGAGCCAGCTGTCAGGGCCAAATGTTAGAGCCAGCTGTCAGGGCCAAGTGTCAGAGCCAGCTGTCAGGGCCAAATGTCAGAGCCAGCTGTCAATTGACGATGGGAACGTACAGATTGCAATTCTCGATAAGCTAGAAATGCAGCCAGAAATTCAAAAAAAGAATCACAAATTTCCCGCCATATAAACATGGCTTCCAGCTTTGCAATGACCCCAAAAACGAATAGTGAACGTTTATATTTGACAATGTCTCTAGTTCTACAGTTGGTTATTCTCAAATAGGCCGTATTTTTGTTGGTCTTAACACTCGGTAATACCTCATATGCACTGATATGAGGAAATACAGACTACCCTCCCTAAACTATGAAGAATACGGCCGAAAATTGCTGTTTATTTTGGATCCCGAATAATTCTCCTCTTATTTTGACATTTTTTCCCGATAGGTTGGATCGCGTCAGGGATCCCGACACCACATCTTAGTGTAAATGCCGATGTTTTGTCGAAATGTTGGACTGGGATTTTAAAGGCATCCCTTCGGGATAATCCGGATCCCGGCATTCGTTCCCGACACGATCCAGCCGATCGGGATCCCAGCTGTTTTACTTATCATAATTATCACCTACCTAGAGCAGTTGCCCTTTCCTTCTGGATCGTTATCCTTAAATCTCTTCTTGATCTCAAAATATCCAGATCTTACTTTCTCTCGTAAAATCATTTCAAGCTGTAAAGAAGAAAACATAAACATTTATTATTCTGATTTGGAAAGAATCCATTTTGTACATGTATTTTAATTACCCTTAAATTTGTATTTTGTGATAATTTGCTGTAAATAATTGTTTTAAATGGCGATGGGTAGAAAATAGAAGTAAATAGAAAAATCCACCTATTTTGACAATTGTCAAGACTGAATGACTGGCGAAGTGTAAAATTCTAAGCTATAATAATCAATTAATTAATTAAATAGCATACTTCCTAATTAAGTCATATTAATTATTTCCTACTTGACCTCTAATGACCGACACCCATTTTCAACGCTACATCATTCTAAGTTCATGCTTTTCAAATTCATCTTGAAGCAAAGCGACAGTGTTGGCACTGGATCCTACCTAAAGCACTACTAGAATCTATACCTAACAACAAGCGGGAAATTTGTAATCCAAGTTTAAGACCAGCACCCTTAAACACACTTTCGGTAGGGAGGGCGGAGGGGGGGGGGGGAGAGGAGGAGGGGGTCAATGTTATACCTCATCAATCTCTAGCCGTTGCTGGGCCGTAGGCGTTTGAAGGCGGGACGACAAACGGTGTGGCACTGTGGCACTGTTCGCTGTTCCTAGCCTGCTGGGGGCAATGTCCGCCTTGTTACCTAAAGACAGCCAAAAAGAAAGGTAGTCTCTGTAAAAACCAGTGCCATTCAGCTTTAAAAATGCATCTGTCAGTTGATTGCAATGTTATTAAGTGATAATTATTGATGATCGATTCTTGGAGATAATGTTATGATAACATTTATTAACTTGATCGGAAGTGTTAACTGGAAAAAAGATAACCGATTAGATAAGAAAAGGATAATAGCTATGAAAAGATGTCCAGATATAGATTTTATTTAGGATGTGTGAGAGTTCTTATCAGAACGTGTCCAAATAATCTCGAGATAGAAAAAAAATGGTCAATTCACAAGGTTCCAAGGTTCCATGACAGAATTTTTACAGAATATTTTGTTAGCAATTCTGAATGCCACTGTGTTGGTTTCGTCTTCCGTCACATGCAAACAGAAATGAGCTAATAAATCGCATGACAGATTTTAGCGACGTGCTCAGACTAAAAATAAATAACAATGCGGATTGTATTACAGGTCATTATGAAGCCTGTTGAATTGAAAATTAAAGGAAATATGTCTGGAAGTATTTTTCTACAATCCACTATTGGCACAATAGAACTCGTTTGATTAAGGCCTTAACTTCTCCATGATGTGAAAAAGAAGAGTCAAGTCAAAATGGTAGTGTTGTACTATTCGTTTCAATGTTTTTCTCTATGCCCTTACCACCCTCTCTTCCCACTCCACCCACTCCACCCCATCCACTCCACCCCACCCACTCAACCCGCTCCACTCCACTCCACTCACTCCACTCCACCCATTCCACCCACTCCATGCAACCACTCCACCCCACCCACTCAACCCGCTCCACTCCACTCAGTCCACCCCACCCATTCCACCCACCCCACCCACTCAACCTCCTCCACTCCACCCACTCAACCGTATCCACTCCACCTCACCCACTCAACCCACTCCACCCCACCCACTCCACCCACTCCACACGCTCCACCCATCCACTCCACCCCACCCACTCTACCCCACTCACTCAACTCATACCTTCGACCACTGAGCCAGCCTAATGGGCATTTGCTTAGATCTCCATGGAAAGCCACAGATTTTACCGCTCGTTTTGGAATGAAGAGGGCCATAAAATATTTTTATTCATAAGTTTGCTGGTGTCAGCTCGGGCTTCGCATTAAGTAGATTAACTCAGAAGTTTACTTAGATTCAGTAGCAAACATTGATTATTGAAAATATATGTCCTCTAAATATTGAACCACGAACGATATGATTGATCAGTTTCTTCGATCAAACAAGGTTTTATCAAAGACAACGGAGCATGTTAAATACTTCAATAAAACCGTCTTGTCACTGAATGCGACAACGACACGATGTGTGTCGCTACTTGACGTTAGTACGACACGACTCAGCAGGGAGATATACTCCATGACAGGACAACAGTATTCAGCAAAAAAAAAACGTTGCATCGTTTTTAAGCTTAAGATACTTTTTAGTACTGAAAATCAATTATATCTGCGAATGTAAAAAAATAGCAAACACAATCATAGTCCGGGAAATAATACCAGTAGAGAAAGAAAGATCAAAGTGTCTTGTTCATTTATTTTGCTTTGCTTCATCGTACCCTTCTGTGTTATTATTTGTTTCGTGAACAAGGCAAGAAAATTTGATTTTACCGCAATGTTCCACATTTTTCTTGGAATAAGTGTAAAGATGTTGGTCTTACCAAAAATAGGTAGTTTGGTCTTGGTCGGATCTCCCTGAGTTACTTCGACCCCTTCAGGTATTGCTGTGTATGACAGCGGCCTTTGTGTATCGTTGCGGCTCTGACGTACCGACGCCGCACGGGCCGACCCATTTAACGAGCGCCGGGGCGATCCGTACGTGTTCTCAGCCGCCAGGGGCCGCCCTGTGTTCAAACCGGAACCAGCCCTGGACGGCACCCGGGAGTTGGTTCCCTGGACATCCAAAGCCTCGGGATTGCCCAAGCGGGAAAGGGGGTGTTGGATCTTGGGGAGACGAGCTGTGAGGCTGGTTTGTGTCCCCGGACGCGACATCACATCGATCTGCGCCATCTTTGAAAGTGTGTCTATTGTCTAAACCTATAGTGTAAAAACATCGGTATTAGAAAAAGTTACTCCTCTCTCCCTCTCCCTGCCCTACTTGCCATCTTTTGCGATTAAATCAGAGATTTTAGCATAATTTGGAGATTTTGCCAATCTTGAGTGTTCGTGTAATTAAATTAAAATGCTTTACCAAAAAAATGTCCTCCGCAATCTCCGTAATTTTGTAATACTTCATTATTTTTTAAATTTATGCTTTTAATAGATCAAGTGTAAATATTTTTCCACGTTTTCCGCATGTGTGAGTGTAAAATATTTTTAAACAACGAATTTTGGCACTATATTTGTTATTAAGAGAAAGCGTAAAGATTACATACGCCTCGTCTTGGTGGTGTTAAAGACATGCCCAACCCATGCCATAAAATGCCCTGACAAAATTGAGGTAAAGCCCAGTTACTACGACAGAAAAATGTATTCGGTTGAAACTTGAACTTGAAAAAAAAAGAATAAAAAAAAATATTATTCTATATGTAAATAAAGAACAGTGTACCCATGAGTAAAAAAATTATTTACCTACCTTTTGTCTACTTTTTATTCTTCCCAGCGTGCATTTAAATTTGCTTCCTAAACATTTATCCTTTTGTCAGATCATCGGGCCTTATCTAAGAATTTTAATGCTTATTGCGATATTTGAAAAAGAACGAACAAACACTGTTTTCAAAGGCCCCAATGAAAGTCCCACACACACACAGCTATAAACGGAACAGTTCAAACAGTCACTTGTGTCGTTAGGGACAACAATGCTCTTGGCGACAGTCGTTTCCCGTACAGAACATAAATCGACTGAACGAGTGGTACAAAAGAGTGCCGAATCTGGTATATGGATTACTGCCATAAATCCATACGGCACTATTTGTCGCAATTCTGTTTTGTAGTCCCCCTCCAAATTTATATAAGCAAGTGATCCAGACCGCCTTTGGTCTAATCCTTGTTTTGTTGTCCTGGATCAGAATTCAATGCAACTCTAGTTGATTGACAGTTCTTAAGATCTATACAATACATAAAACCGAATGGTATATGTGTACAGCACTAGGCTCTTTGTGTACTTATAACAGTATATGGTGCTTAAGTTTTGTCCGTACGGCATGGACTTTCTCAGCGACCAGCTTCGTTTGTTGAAAAAACAATGATTTATGGCGTATTTGAAAGGATGAAGACTGAATTAATGAGAAAGTCACGCGCCCCGCAAGTGAATATATGATTTACACAACCCCGAATAAACTGAATATTAACACTAACAAAAAGGGACATTGGCGCTTGTCAAATGCCCAGGTAGGACCATGGCATTACAGATATCTGTCGTTGTAAATATCGACTGTTGTAGATATCTGTAGTTGCAGATATCTGTCATTATAGATATCTATTGTTACAAGATGGCGATCGAGCATGTTAAATGGGACGCTGCATGAATCACAACAAAAATTATTTTCTGTTTAAAAAAGAAAAAAAAACATTGACATTAATACCTTTAAAGACTCACGTTGCAGAGATTACAGAGTGTAAAAAATCTTCGAATTATAAGGAGCTTTTTAATTGGTTACAAAACAAGGCACTCGCAACTCATGAAAGATCGTGAAAAATTGTGCTCACTGTGTTAAGGAGGCAGCTCCGAGAGAAATCTAATTTGTTTTTAAAAGTAACAGAGAACCCAGCAAACAACCGACGTCTTTTTTTGGTTGAAAAAAGGTTGGATTTTGGTCGCGACGACTTCGGAACCATATTCTGACCTGTTACCCCAAAACCCGACTTAATTCCGACGTCGAGGCGACGTCGGTTTTCTGGTGTCATTCCGACGTTGCAAAAACGACCAAAACGCGATGAGCATTATTATCGCCCACCGGAAATGGAAGTCATTTTGAAAAATAGGAAGAAAAAACGTAATTTTTACATGAAATTTTTAGAATTTTGATGGTGCGTGGGTATTTTTCTTCCTTGATTGTAAAAATGTACATCGAAAATGCTTTCGTATGTATTTCACAACAGCAGTTGAATGATTAATTATCTATTAATTATATAAATCTAGTCGGTTCCAATTTCATATACAACCTAAAACCGACTTAATTCCGACGTCGGATTTAGGTCGGAACCCGACGTCATCCTAACGTTGAAAGCCCGACGTGGGTTCCATTTCATGGACAACCAAAACCGGCACTTCAGTCGGAAACGTTGGGTTACGTCTTAATGTTTGCTTGGAAATAACTTACTGTCACTGATGTGATTAACAGTACGTTTTGTGCATTGCAAATAAATGGTACGTTTATTGCATTGTAAATTGTAGTGCAATAAAGGCAGTTTCTTCATTGTAAAGTTAAGAACGAACCCCTTGCGTGGGGCGTGGGGTGGGTGGGGGTGAGTGGGGTTGGTAGGGGGTGGAGGAGGTGGAGGTGTGGGGCTGGAGTTCTACAAAAACACATTTTTTTCGCACACTTCCAGTTCCACTTATATCAGCCTTGCATCGTATTATGGAAAGTGGCCAATCAAATTTCATCTGAAATTTTGAATGTAACATATTTAAAGTTGAGAAAGCAAGAGAGTTCATTAGACGATGGACAGCTTATTGCATGCTAAGATTAAAACCTCTGCTACATTTACTCGGCTGATTCGGTTCCAGGGTTGACACATAAAGAATTCAATGCCATAATCTGCTCTCCGGAGCAGATGACTGTTCAGGATCCACCAATCCGGCTTAACTGATCTGACCATAGCTGCGTTGGAATTTCTTCTTTGATGACCAAAACAAAAGGAATGATAAGAACACACATGTTTTCATGATCATTGCTACTTGTTAATTAAACGTTCTCACTCCAAACAATTAAAAAGAGAAATGAAAATGTTTGCTCAAAATATACTCATATAAAGTTTACAGAAATTGGAATTTATAACATTACCATCCAAAATAACGGAATTTGGCGTGAAATGTGACATAAATTACATAGGATAAAAATATCGCTAAATTTAGGTACTGAAGTATCTCATGAATGATAGTTTGGCAATCGAGTGCTTTGAATATATTGATTCAAAATCTAGTATCAATTTCGGTAAAATACTACATTGCAAACATGAAAATTCTCAATAAAAACATCGAAATTGATTGAGCAAGTTATTACACGAATCCACTAGGGATTTCATGAAATCCCTAATTTCACAGATTCCCTGTAACATATCCACCTTGTGCAAAGAAATGTTAGCGAAGCGAAAGGTGCAGTATTTTTTACGTGTTGCATCCCAGCTCATCACGCCCGGCACTACGGTCGCGTATAAATTTTAGTCAGTGATTCGACTTCCTGCCCTGTCACTGTAGTTATATTTAGAAGTTTCTTTAATGTGCCATTAAAATACTTTGGGTACAGTCTTTAAAACTAGAGTTAGTGCAGTTTAAATTGATTTTAAAATGGGCGTAAACGGCACCAAAGAATCTAAAACATATAATAAATAATCAATATTGCTGGGCCCATCACTGTTTGACTTGCTGTAAAAGCTTACCCTTCTGTACAGCTTACCCTCTTCCCCTACCCATCTTGCGGTAATATAGTCTAAGCTAGGCCCATCCCAAGAGGAAACTTTGCATCCCGTAGTCTGTTGTATGACAACAAATATTGTGCTGCTATTTTATTTATCAACATACTTATTCAATCAAAGAGTAAGCAGAAACCACTATAGATTATTTAGCATCATCGACCCCGGGGTGATGGGGAACTTATGTACCAACTAGTTACCATTTCCGTCCAGAGCTTTTTAAACGCGGAGTAGCAAGTTTGAAAATTTGCCTCCCCTTTTAACCAAAGTTAAGTGAAGTTCCTTAAGAACCCCCTTTTGTGGGAAACGAGCAGTACTGACTGAAACTTACCCCCCCCCCCCTTTTTTTAAAAAAAAAAGAAGGAAATTGCCACTCCGTGCCGATAGCGTCTGGTTTCAAAATTACGCCTTTTCTCTTTATTTTTTCACACCCCAACCCTCGGGGTATCGGTGTTTCATTCCTTTACTTTGAAAATTTGTGACTTGCTTAGATTTTCTCAAGAAGTCATAAAAAAATAAAGTATTCAAGATCACGCGATAAATCAGGTTTCCCGGAGAACAGATTCAGTTTTAAATAAAAAGCTGATTAACCCGCACAGCGTTTGCACTGACAAAATGTGTCAGGATCGGCAAGGTGGTCCAGATTACTCAGGTTATGCAATAATGGCTTGATTTGTCTACCGAATAAATCATTGCTGGTAATGCAATCAGTCTGCCTCCTCCCCTCCCATAATGTCTAATCGGTATTTTATTTCATAATTTTGGGTAACGGGTAAGCATTTCCTAGTCCTTAGTTTGCCAGCATTCTCTGATATTATCATTAAATCTCATCACAGAATATTTTAAGTTTAATTGAACTGAATGATCAACTGTAGTAAGTGAAACTGGTCGGTCAACACTTGAATTGAAAATACAAAATTCCCCGCTATCTGAAATTATGAGACGTAAATGTTGTTTTAATTGAAAGTTCAATAGACTATATATGAAAAAAGAAAATTCATTTCTCGTTTATTACCTGTTTTCTAAAAAAAATCACGACCTGAACAACACCCACCCCCATCCCGATAAAATGATGAGATTAAGTGTCGGCAGATAACTGGCAAGGAGGAGGGGCTCAATACCATATACTTTTTCAACATATTCTTCAACAAGATCTACACAATTATGTTTCCCTCTTCTAGCCATTTGCAACATCACCATTACTTGTCCGAGTTACAAGGGTTAGTTGTACAGTAAAATCCACAAACGGGTCTGAAAAAATTAGCCTGGTGTCCGGTGTGTGGAAAATTAAAAGGAACTGAAATATTTTGTCAGAATTAGAGAGTTATCCACTTTATTGAGGCGGGTTTTTTTTAATATAAATAGCCCGTTTTCATAAACAACAATGTATTTTGCAATGGAAATTTCAATAAGAATCGATGATAACGAAATCTTTTATTTGACGGTTATTTGTGTGTGAAAAGAGATTTTCTAAGCAATCGATATACTATGTATATCTATACATCCTATTTTATATCACAACAAGTTAACCTCAAATACGACAGCTTTTTTTCTCATATTTTTTAAATGGTCACAACTGTCGACAATTGAATGTATAACTCTCTTTTTGGTTGAATCTCAAAACAGGCTTATTTTACTTCCATTTCATGGTTTTTTGTACTAATTTTTAACGTTGAAATGCCACTTAGCAATCCCTAGGTTTGGAAAAGACAATGGCGCTTGTTTATCTTCGAAATCAAACAATTACGATAATCTCTTCGGTGCCAACCAATCAATGGCTGTCATAAATGAATAAACAGATAATAAATGACTGATAAGTGAAAAAAACAACAGCTGTCACATTTCACTAATTTCTAGCAATTTAAGCATTATTCTGGACATGTGTTGTTTTTTTTCTCTATCTCGCTTATGTATTTGTTTCAATGCACTGTGACAGCTGCAGTATTATACAGTATACATACACCCACAACACCATGCTTTGTTTCATTATGTACTCATATGCAACGTTTCAAGAGTTTCATTGAAAATGGTCATCTGTTGCCCCCCCCCCCCCCACCCCCCCCCTTTACATGTCAAATGTAATCGTAGAGTATTTTGCCGAGTTCTAGTAAGTGTGCAGCCCGTGTGCAAAGAGAAGCACACTTGACCTTACAGTATGTTAAAGTCTTGATTTGCCTTGTTGTTTCGATTCCTTTTAACCTTAGCGGATGCTGTAATCAAATTATTTTCAGTGAGGCCAGTTCAGTAACAATTACTTCATGCACTTCATTCAGCACATTCTTTGTTCATTCATAAATTCGTTAAGGATAAAAGAATCGCAAATCAAAAAATCACAAATAGGTTTTTGATGACTTGCTCACTGCATTTTGCATTTAATGTCGATATGTGTAATTAATTAAGTCAATGTATGTTCTTAAGATAATTTTGACGAGAAAAATGTTGAAATAGTGCCGATTTTGGTTTACACAATTGAATGTACGTCTGTCAGTTACGTCAGTTCTGATTCAAATAGTTTGCTAATTAATCAGAAATTAAATAATATATGGTGAATAGACGGAAGCTATAGATATATCGCATAGTAAATATAAACAATCAAAATTAAAAACATATGGAGGCACAGTTTTTTTACGCTTTTAATTTTTCAAAAATGCATACTTTGGACATAAAAAAACTTTTAAATTGGCATTTTATTCCCTCTCTCTCTCTCTCTCTCTCTCTCTCTCTCTCTCTCTCTCTCTCTCTCTCTCTCGATCTCTCTCGATATATATATATATATATATATATATATATATATATATATATATATATATATACCGTTATTGATGTTTGCGCAAATCGTGAATATCAACCCGATCCGGATAGCGTAATAGTGCCCTAGGGACTTTCAACAAGCTGTTTCGAAAGCTATCTACGAAGTTCTCGGCAACAACATTCAAATTCGCCCATGCTATTACCATTTGATCCGGATTTTCGCAACTTCTGTTCCAAGATCGATGCGCTCGCGTTTTTGCCCCCTCATCACGTGAGTGAAGAGATAGTGTTGCAGCGGAAGGCAAAGGACAGGTCGAGAACACCGTTTCACTGTTTATTTCGTTTCATAACGGGTTGTCTGAAAGACAAAAAAAAAACCATTAAGTAACAAAAAAAATTAAGGAAAAAGAAATTTACCATTAGTTAACGTTGAAATCTACCATTAGTTAACAAATAATTTACCGCTTATTAACGATAAAGACCACTAATATATAATCTTACTCACTGACTTCGACTTTTCCCAGGCCTAAAGATACACGTGTATGCCTCATAAACAAACTTGACTTAACTATATTAATACGAGGGCCTCTTGATGGTTATAAATGGGTTGAATTCTTACGCAGCATGAATGACCACAACACATGTCAGTCTCGTTTTAAAGCTAAAATACAACCCTGAACGCCGTTACATGGCTCCTCAAAATTATAAAATTATTTTCAATATTAATGTGTACACAGGAAAACATGAACACACTAGCTAAACAAGAATTACACAGAATACGTGTTAAAACGATAAACTACGCTAAGACAAATGCATCACCAGAATAAGAGGGTCCCTTGGCCGGGAATCAACCCTGTTCTTCATTTAACTCCATGCCCACATTGTTAATTACTAAATCTGATACATTACTGCTGTGCCATCACAACTACAACCAATTTATGAATTGGCCTTTCCAATAAGTTTCTGGACTTACACATTTACCATATTTGGCCAGATTGCTATCTGTAGTCTGGAGTTTTGCACTCCGTACATGACCGTCGGCCGATTTTCGAACATTAACCACTCGACCCAATTTCCACATATTGTTATGAACTTGATCGTCTTTAATCACCACAATGTCCGCCACAGCTAGATCACGTCGGGCCTTTTGCCACTTTGAGCGAGACTGGAGTATGTGCGCGTACTCTTTGTGCCACCTGGACCAAAACTGATTAGCTAAATACTGAACACGCCTCCACCGCTTCACTGAGTACAGGTCATCACGAGCAAAATTACCTGCGGAGACACTATGATTTTACTCGTCATAGTAAGAAGTTGATTGGGTGTCAACGGTTCCGTAAAACTGGGATCGGAGATATTCTTCAGCGTAAGAGCTCGACCATTGATTATAGCTGACACCACACAAAGGTAAGTCTTCAAAGACTCGTCGTCTAACTGAGACCCATGCTGGAAAAGTAGGTGTCCAAAATACTTCTGACACTGCGAATCATTCGCTCCCAAGCGCCACCCATGTGACTAGGCGTAGAGACATCAGGAAGACTCGAACTTTCTCTTCGTTGACTTCAAGTAAGGCTTCCTTAAGCTCACGCTTAGCTCCCACAAACATAGCTCTGTCGGACCTCAACAGCGAAATAGGACCTCTCACCGCAATCAAACGTCTCAAAGCGTTGATGAACGAACTGGTTGTGAGCGAATTTACAGACTCAAGATACACCGCGCGAGTAGAGAGACAAGTAAAAACACAGCACCAACGTTTAACTTCTTTCCGCTTTTCCTTGACAAGAAAGGGTCCACAATAATCAACTCCACAGAAAGTAAATGTGGGACTACATTACACAAGATCAGAAGGCAAATCAGCCATTTTCTGAGTTTCTGGATAAAATCTTAGACGCCTGCAAGTTACACAGTGAACCTACGCACTACCGAGCTGCCTCCGACGATCCAAAATCCACGAGAACTCACTTCATAACGGTCCCAAGTTAAAAAGGCGGACATTTGGGCCCCGCGAAAGTACAAAATTACTTTTAAACAAAACATTAAAAAATTATTGCGTTAACTTCTGCTAGTGATTTACTCAAGAAAAAAGTTTTTTTCCAATATTTACTCAAGAAAGTACTCACAGTTTACTCTAATATTTACTACAAATGCGATGGAATAACCTAGCTTAATCCTCACTGCAGATGCTATTGAATTTAAATTCTTCATAGGATTTTCGTATTTGAAATGGTTTTGTGCAAGGTGTGCTAATCAGTCCCTGATTTACTCAACGGGCTCGAGGATTATCGCTATCCTAATCCAAGGAATTATTTTGCCGATTAGTTCCTTCATTGATGCCATTGTTTTGCAGATCTTTCACGAAATAACTTCATCTGAAGTCGAGTTGTGAAGCTGGCCGAAAACTTCCTGAGGATTTAAAATTCGATGGAATCCACAACTTGTAAAAATGATACAGTGTATACTGCAAGAATCATTATGGCATTTATTGTATGATAATGGAGATTATTCAGAGCAATAAAAGCAAACCAAAGGATCTGTTGGAATGGTTTCATCTATGTGCAGAAACGCAGAATTTTGAAGAAACGTGCGAAATGAGACTGACTGTGTTTTGATCCTATACAGATCGAAACCGTAGCAGTGTTTTCATAGTTGTGAAAACGAGTAAAATGAGAATGACTGTTTTCAACTTGTGCAGATCCGACCGTAGCAGTGTTTTCATAGCTGTGAAAATATCACAAGCAGAAGTAAAAAATTGTTTGTAGTTTGCCTTTTCAATATTTTTTTCAAAAATTACGAAATGATAAAGATATAACCTTGGGCCCTAATGTCCGCCCTCTCACTTTAGGCCGTTATTTCCGGATCCCAAATGGTCGGAGCCGTAATGGGCGTGGCCATTGTATTTGGGTCTCTTTTAGGCTCGGTTCTTTTGTACCGGATTCCCTAAACTCTGTTAGACCGACAGCAGCAAGAAGTTCCATTGCTTTTGTCTATAAAACGTGACCATTTAACAGTGCCTTTTGAGAACGTGCACTCACAAACCATTTGTACAGTGCATTTTCCAGATCTGCATGTTTAGCGATTTTTGAACGTTTACGAGTTGGTTCAAAATCACCGTGAAAATATCCATCTTTGATTTTTGTATATTCTTTCTCCATATTAAAAGTGTGGTAACCGACTTTAGCCACCTTCAACTTCCAACAATGTTCTATATTTAATCTCAGCTTCATGTGGAGGTATTTTTTTCAACCGGTTTTAAACAAACCATATCTTTTTAAGAAGCGCGTTTAAGAGCATATTTCAACAACAGTTGCGTGAAAACTGTTACTAATAAACACCATAGTCAGTAATTGAGAGAGTAACAATTGCAATGCCCATTTATACAAATAAGGATTAAGTACAAAAAAGCAGACAATGGAAGAGTTGTATGAAAAATGGATCTTTAAATAAACAGTGAAACAAATATGATCAATAGAAAGTGATGTGCATTTGCAGCACGTGTCCACATACATTTATTTATTTGTTAAAACCACCGATAACGTGAACATAAAAATATAATAAAATGTCAGCGTACACAGCATAAATGGTAAAAGTTCCACTATGATAATTTTCGCATTAATACAAATCACAAGGGATTCTAGTTAAAATGACTTGAGTAGCAAATTTAAAAATTTATGCAAATTTATGTTCAACGCTGCATGGTTTAACGCAGTGTTCAGACATCGCTATGCTCCTGATGCTATATACAACCGTCATTATGAGAATATGTCTGGCTGCATTTCACTTTACCAAAATCAGCTTTTGATTGAGAGTAATTAACGCAATAAGAGTTCCGCGTATTAACACACTATGCAGACTAAAATTAGACAATAGATAACAGTTCAGATCACGCACTAAATTGATGCAACGCTTGTCAATAACAGTTTGCACTCTCGGTATATTTAGAGCTTGCAGCAGAGGGCTATAGTGACACGATTTTATCAGACTCATACATTGTTTAATTAGAGAACCTTGACATGCTTCTACACCAGAGATTACTCTTTGAGGCTCATTTATAGCTTTAACATCTGCTGGAAGTCCAGGGTAACACATTCCAATTTTACCTAGACTATAATACGAACGCCGGCAGGAGGAAGTTCGTTTATCAAAGTGGGTGGCGTAGCTAAAGTCTGAATCATATCTAACACCAAGTATATCCATCGAGCTTACTGTTTCAAGCACAGCTTGTTTCAGATGCCATGTTGGAGACAATCTAAATGGATTTTTCCAGCTATCAGACACTTAGTCTTTTTAATGCCAAATCTCCATGTTCTACAGTACAGCTAACACATGTCAATCTGACTTTGCAAGCCCGAGACAGTTGTGTTAAACAAAGTAATATCATCAGCATATGCGAATGAGTTCCTTCTACAAAAGTGACCACCTGACAAATAGCCAGCTACTACACTAACCACCTGGGGAGGACAACTGATCGCCTATAATACTTTATTAAATAATTTAATAAATACATAATTTTAATATTTACTATTTTCAATGCGTGAATCGGCCCAGTCTACCCTCTGCCTTCATGCCCTCAGTAATCCTTATCCCCAGGCACACACCCACACAGTCTTAATCGCCTAATCGACTAAGTGATTGACAACGACGACTTATATAATACACAAAAAGTGCTTCGTAAAAAAATAAACAAATGAAAAATTGAAAAATAGCAGAACTTGTTAATGCATTACAGGCCCCCGGATGGTTAGTGTAGTAGCTGGTTATTTTTTCTGTTGGTAGTCATAGTAGGCGGTCAGTGGTCTTTTAGATCAGTTGGTATTTACCTCGCTGATGGTATTTGCGGTGGAAGCATCGTCGTCTTAATGCACCAGACGTTAAATACGTTAAGTATGTGACAGCAATAACAACTGCATTTTGTTTTTCCATATTCATACCATAGGACTTGCTGTGGTTTCTATGCAATAAAAACGAGATTCTATATGAATAAGACACAAAGGCTGTCATTCGATGACTTAGTGCAGTACTAGGGTGTGGGGTCATATGACCTGGACCAAAGTTGCAGAGACGTGGACTTCCTAACAAGTTTTAGACTTTGCTGTATGATTGCGACCATACTCTCCCCGAGCGCAAAAGTTTTTTTCGTCTTTTTTAAAAATATATTTTAGCAAAATTGCTTTTATGCAAATTTTGAATGGTCGGATGCCAATGACCATGCCAACGCATGATTATCACTGTCGGAATAATGATTCTAGGCATCATCTTTCTCGGTGTCCATTTTACATTGTTCCCCGACACCTATTCAAGGCTGATCTGTATCTAACGCTGGCAAAACAACGTTGTTTCTACTTCAGTAACTTACTAAATGCAATAAAAAAGCTACTCATTCTTAATGATTGATTGATTACACATACATCAATAACACATGAAACACTAACTGACATTTCTTTCAACTGGAGTTTTCATGTGAAATTATTTAAGAGGGGCCAAGATATCCTAGTAGATCTTGCCCCCTCTTTAGGATATCTTGGCCTCCCTAGGTGCCTACACCGGCTGGCAATATACTGCATTTCCTTCTCTCAAAACTGGAGCCGGTTTTGGCTCTGGCTAAAATTTTTGTTTCGTTTCTTTTTATCTTCCAAGTATAGTTCAATCATAAAATTTTTATGTCGCACAACACATGAATTATCAATTTATAAATTGCTGTTTTAAATCATTTTAAGTGTATCTTGTATGAAAATGTGTGTGCTGAAATTGCAAGCGTAAAGTTTAAAGACAAATTCCTCCTCTAAAAGGATATTTTGTCACCTTCCGGTTAAAATTTCGTTTACCAGGCTGATCGATTTCTTCTTTTTTTTTCTTGTTTTATTGTAGACTTTTTGGACCCTCCTGAGAAACAAGGTTTATATGCTGGTCTTACCTTTTCCTTGCCTGAGAAGTAGCGGGTCCCCAGGTTTGGATGTTGCGAGGGGGGAGCGGTCCGCAGGTTTAGATATGCGGGTGTGTCCCCAGGCTAGATATTGTGGGGACGTCCTCAGGCTTAGATATGGCCTAGGTTTAGAGGTAAAGCTCGCAGTATATAAAAAAAACACGACGGAAGTTTTGCTAATTGTCTTCAAAACTGTTTTGCCTGGGATTCAATTTTTACAGAAATTGCATTAAAACGACAAGATAAAGTTGAAATGTGGGGTCTATACATGAAAATTTCATGTTTAACTTATTTCTTCATCCTGCCTAATTACTATTTCACTGTGTAGTCGAGTCGTTTTGTTACTTCGAATCCTATTAAGTGTGATGGGTCTTTGTTTCTTTAGCGAAACTCTAGCATGGGCCAAGAGAACAAGATATTCAAATTCTGTGCACAGTGCCTAAATTCTTATGTGACCGAATAAGTGACAGAATTTGTAGTGACCGAATTTCACATGACCGAATGCGTAGTGACCGAATTTCACATTTTAGTTGTCAGATTAACCTTAAAAAGGGAAAAAATAAAAATATAAGTAAGTGCTGTTAATGCTTGTTAGATTCACGCTAAATCATCTGTGAAAATTTCCAGTGGAAAGTATTCATCTTCCATACTTTGGTTATCATCTTGGGTGGAGGTACAATTGTCACACGGTACCTTAGTCAGTATCTCTTGAAAATATCTTACCTGTCCTGAAATCTATTTATAACACACCGGAACGGATTCGATGAGGAAGAGAGGGGGACAGTCAGTCCCGGCGGGAATATGCACAGTCTAGCTTTCATCGGGGATGCAGATGCACAAGAGGAGGGGGGAAGGGGGGCAAAGACAGGCTGTTAAACCTGAGATATCGGATCACACAATTCCAGTCACTGCAAGTGATTCCTTCGGTCTGGTTGCTCCCCTTAACAGAGTTCCGAAAATGAACAACCCAGTGCACTTTAAATTTAGTGCCCCAACACGCACCCCCACCCTCCTCTCAGGCGTTGTTATAAAACAGCTGACCTCTGATGAGATCTATTTGTTATGTGTAAACACAGAGCGGATAGATATTTCAAAAGTAGTTCCTCTCTTTCCCAGTGGGTCTGCGGAGTAAAAAGGTGTTAGACACAACAGACCGAAACACCGAAGAGGTTCTAAATCAAGGCGCGCCAATTCACTTCAGATATTTCGCATTTGTTTTCTTTTACAAATGAAAAACATTGAAGTAAAGAAGTAAATTTATTTTCGTTTGTGATCAACAGAGTAACCATAATGCAACTTATTGTTTTATTTTTTTAAATTTTTTTGGAACTTACTAAACACCCATTGAAACAGATTTTCTTCACTTTTACGGCAATCACCATGGCGGCCTTAAGTATCACTTTTCATCAATAAACATTGCAATACTAGCAAATTTATTAATGAGATATAAAACATAGATATGAATGTAGAATCTGTTTAAAGAAGTATAATGAAAACAATCGTAGATTGCACATCCCCCGCCGCGCCGTATAATCACAAGGAACAAGGTACCCTAAGTAAACGACTAAGTCCAAACATTTCAAAAGTCCGTAACTTTGACATTATTCAATGAAATCAAAAAGTAACCTGGCGTTGCAAAACTGCATTATTTATTCTTTCATTCCCCGAGGTATGGTATGCCTGCGATCAATGGTTACGGAGATATGGTCTGGACATGGTACCCTAAGAAAACGACTTTAAGTCCAAACATTTCAAACGTCCATAATTTTGACATTTTTCAATGAAATCAAAAATTAATCAGACGTTGCAAAAATAAATTATATATTCTTTTATTCCCCAAGGTATGGTATACCTGCGATGAACGGTAACGGCGATATGGCCTGGACAAAAATGATAACGGACAGACGGATGGACATGAGATGTTTCTATATCCCCCGCCTCCGCTAGGACGGCGCGGGATAATAATGAGAGATTTGTGGAATTACCTTGCAAATGCAGAGAAAGCTTTACACAAATAGATTTTGCATTCTTTGTCTAAAAATTTTGCTACTGTTCTGCATTCACTTTCTTAAAATCTCTTTAGTATTCTACCTTAAAATTATGCACTCTTATTTTGTAGAATTTAGCAGTTGCCTGAATTCTTTTAACTTTGTATGTTGTAATTTTACTCCTTTTTGTAGATACTATGCGACTAAGCAAAGAGCTGAAACTCAATCGGCAAGTCCCCGTCCCATGGCTACCCCTCCGTCCTTCCATGTCCAGCCCTACCCCCATAAGAGTATAATCTTTAAAAGATTTTTGGTTGTTGTCTTCTTTTATGTGGGACAGGGATCCTGGCTAATGACAATCGGAGTAATTCTGACGTCAAAAGTACAGTGGCGATTTATATTTTCACTATGTGCCCTTTAAGGTTCGTCCACTCTACCAACAGCGAAACATACCGAACTGGAGTGGCACAAATGTCACACTTGCAGGAAGAGCTGTCCATAAAGTATGGGAGCAAAAATTTGTCCGTTTTTGACCCCCTTCTCACCCCTCTGTACGCAGTGGACTAGACCCCCTCCCTCCATACCCACGTGCGCAATATGTTGTGCTATGTTGCAAAAATGTCAATTTGTTTTATAAACTACAAGGCCAATTAATCAGTGACAAAATTGAAAGTGTACATGCCAACACACATTTAAATGCGATTACAATAGTCATTGCACTGAAGAAGAGTATATCTAGTTTGTAAATCGATGTATTAGATTATTTAATTACATAAAATATGTTTGAGATGTTAAAAAATGTATACGTGTGCAGCAACCCGAACCCCTCCCGCTGTACGCAGTGCGTATACACCGACCGTGAGCCTCCCCACCACCCCCCCCCCCCCCCCCTCAGTGCGTACGTACCCTAAACGCGTAAAACGTTCTGAATTGTCAACATATACGCGTACCAACTTTTAACGGATTTATGCGATTGATAATGCAGCACAATGAAGCAGAAATGGGCGGAGGGAGGGAGGCACTCAATCTTCAATGTGAGGGGGTGTTTGTCTGAAGACCGCCCAGAATATAGAACCCCCCTCCCCACCAAAAAAACAAGCATGTCCAAGGACATGATCCAGCCGAGTTACCAAACAAGGAAAGAGAAAAATTCTGAAACGAATACTGTTAGGCCAAAAAATGAAGAACTCTGTTTCTGAACGTAACTTTTTCATAATTTTAATACACAAAAAACGAGTTTTTCCGGGTGGAAGCTACCCGAAAAGGGATGTTGGAGAGTTTTGACGATTACACAATTGTACAACATTTTTAAAATTCCACCATTTCGGATTTTTTTTTGTCATTTGCCAAAAATAAGCAAAGTCCAGATGGAGAAGCACACAAGAAACTTTAGATTAAAATTTCATAACTATTTGAAAACTACTGAGAAATGAATGGTTTGACAATTCAGTAATTTACGACCATTTATACCAGTTTTTGCCAAACTTCAAAGTTTCGCCATTTCGGCAGTCTTTGGCAAAAATTATAACCTGGTAGGCGAACCTCTGGGGAACATCTAAACGATTGGCGTAAAACTGTAGGAGGAGTAGCATTTTTAAAAAATGGGTAAAAACGGGCACAAAAGTGCCGCCATTATCTCAGTTTTTCGTCAATCGTCAAAAAAGAATAGCCAGGCGGGGGACCACCCAGGGAACATTCCTGCGTAATAACAAAACGATTGGAGCAAAACTGTAGGAGTAGTAGCATTTTAAAGAAAAAATTTAACATACGCACATACATTCAAGCCCCTATAGTGATACGACTAACCCAGTCAGACAAGGTCGGCTGTGTTAAAAAAAGAAACGAAACAAAACAACAAACAAAACAAAGGTTGTATTCGGAAACATTGCTGCTAAAAAGCGATTCATTTGAAATGATATTAAGGGAAAATAAACTTAAGTTCGGCAATTTGAGAAGTTCGTTATTATCTTTTTTATCTGAAAAAAGTTATACAGGTGAATCTATGCCGAACCAAACCAAAACGAGGGAGGTTAAGAACTGGTGAAATAAATAAAACTCAGCAGACTGGGAGGACTGTAGCGGGATTTCAAAATTAGAACGGTTAGAGAAACTTAGCAATCGACAATTATATCTTTAAAACTGACATTAAAGCACATCGTCGACAGCATACAGAACCTGCTTCCAAGCAAACCGCATCTATTTTTCTATACTGTTTTACGAGGAAAAATAAACTTCATTTACAAGTACGAACTTAGTTATACCAGGAAAGTGAAACCTGCCTATTTCTAAGGAAACAGGATGTTATTTGCTATGAAATACGAATATTCTGAGCGCGTAGGTCTCCTCAGACAACTCGTGGTTAACGTGTTGAACGATCTCTCTACAACTGCGTGTTCTCAAACGGAAGCAACAACCTCAAACGGGTCATTCGTGTTAGTTCGTTCACCCCCTCTAAAAACGCAGTTGGCCATAAATTAGGTCTATAACTGTTTTTATTGTTTAATCGTACAAATAAGTCCAGTGTGTTGGTACTGTTCAGAAAAAGGGACAAGCTGTATTACTTAATCCGGATCCTTCTGCACTGTGCAGCGTAGAACCAACTAGAGCAGTGTGTATAGCCCACATATTCTCCACAGCACCCCCCCCCCCCCACCAGTTAAAACACAGCCATCAATAGTCAATCAAGAGTTCACATTTCCCAAGCCCATTTGCAATACCGATCTGTGTTTGTTCCCATAGAAGCTGCATACCAAGTTTCAGTAAAAATCCCTGCAGTTGTTCTTAAGATATCGTGTTAATAAACTCATCCCGATGCTGAATAATTTCCAGGATTTGGTAAATTTCAGAGTCCATTTGGTTCATTATCCTTGGGCCAACCTAACCCATTTACAATACCGATCCTTGTTAGTGCCCACAGAATCTACACACCACGTTTCATTAAAATTCTTGCAGTGGTTCTTGACATATTTTGTTAACAATAGTTGATGAAGAGCTGAAATTTTCCTTGGACGAACATGGCCCATGTAAAATACCGATCTCTGTTCCTATAGAAGCTACTAAGTTTCATTAAAATCCTTGCCGCAGTTTTTCAGTTATCGTGTTAACAAGCTCTTGGTGACCAGCCGACCGACCGACACGGTCGATCGCATATATTGTAGGTTCCACCTGTGGGGAATAAACAAGCCCAGCGAAAAGGGTCACAAGGGTCATAAGGGCATCCAGACATCTAGTCGAAATAGGCGTCGCTGATATTCCGTTGAAATTTACAACTGTGTTTGATTTTTTGCCAAAACAACACAATCTCTGGTTTCAAAGATGCAGTTGGAGCCAACTGACCTGGTTAGGTCACCGACTGCGAGAAATATTATTTTTTCTTTACAGCCAATCTTTGGGCTTTATGTTACGGGAAGGGGGTCCCTTTGAGGTCTTATTCACTTAAGAACGTCCCGGAACATCTCGTCCAGCTGAAGTATTTACAAGAAAATTCGATATCGACAAGAGCTTGGAATATTAAGAAACAGATTATAATCGTATAGCATACAGCCGCAATACCTCAGCTAACCAGTCGACTGGCAATTCGTTTTTTTTTTTTATATCGACACCCATTTGCCAGCCACATCCTATGAACTAACAAGTTCTCCACAAATGCCTAAACGACACTTATATACGGTTCATAAGGCAAATAAAACGTCTTACTCTGTGATGTACCTTTGGCATTTTTATTTCTCGTTTTAAAAATAATAGCATGTACAAAACAACGCGCCTCTACTAATGCCTACAAAAAACAATATCATCACCCTTGGTTTTTTTCTGGCTGCGATTGAGCCAACAAAATATCACATTCTAACCGAATCGCACTGTGCGAGAATTCCAAAGCAGGTGTCTTGATTCAATTAGCAAAATTTGAACCCAACCCCGACAGAGATCACATATAAAGCTATTTCTGTGAGTGTAAAAGGGTTTTATATAAAGGTTTTGAAAAAAAAAAAAAAAAAAAAAAAGTGGCCTGGGCGAAATTTGTTATGCACTTCTCGGGACATTTCTTTGCACAAGCACAACTAAAACACACCAAACAAAATTTACAACCACAAAAAAAAATGCAAATGTGCGACCGATCCTTGTACGAGGAAAAAACGAACCCGACTAAAATGTACACCAGGAGTTTTCCCAAAAACACACACCCGAGCGACAACAATCGCATTCGGTTGTTAATCAGGAAAACTATAGTATGAGTAGAATTAAAACTTACATAACAATAAAAAGCCACAAATCTATACTAAAGTTTGTCTTTTTTTTAAATGTTACAACTGAACAATCTATCTGTAAACCTTGACATTGTAGTTCTATAATGAAAGAGTGAATACAAACACATCACACGAGCACAATGTTGTGTGTAACAATATATTTAAAATAACAGCGGACCCGAGTGTTTATAAATAGTGCTCTTTTCCAATGAATTTTTATAAACACAAGACAAACGTACTCGTAGAATCTCTTACAATGCTCTACTTCATACGATCTAAATGGAGACCGAAAGAAAATGTTGACAAGTACATTTGCAGCAGACCCGGGAGCAGTCCAACGGGGGTCGATAAATTACAGACAACACATAGCCGGGGCCATACTGTACACATTTTCCCCACTCACTGGCGGTGTGTTATGTACCACCACGCGCGTCACCCCGGCCAAATGCCCCGCCGTTGGATTAGAACTCCCAGCCGTACTGTGGTCCACTCGGGGTGACCCCTCCGGCGACCCCCAGACCCCCCCCCCCGGCATGGCCACATTCCTGCGGGCGCCGCCCTGTGCGGGCCCTACCGACCACAGGCACACAGCCACACAGGGGGATAGCGAACGCTGGAGGAGGCACCCCACTGAATGCAATAATGACGAATTATATGTGCCGCCTACCGTTGCTATGACTCCCTTCGGTTAGTGAATGTTGCGTGAAAAAAAATAATTAGTGTCTGCAATCGGCTTTGAGAGAGATTTCAATACTTAACTATTCAGTATTAATACAAATGACAGTGTTTTTTAATAAGTATTATGACGATGAATCACGGGCAGTCTTAATACTGAGGTCTGAATGCGTTGAAACCAGTATGCAGAGAATTTCTGAGTTTTCTAAAGAACACATTTACTTACTTTTGCTTTCTTTTCTTGTGCAACTGATGCAACAGCAATAAAATTAACGCAACAGTTTGTTTCAAAAGAAAAAAAAAGAATCAGCTTATAGACTTGTACAAGTACATCCACACTGTATCCCATTTTTTTTATAGCTTTTTTAGCCCCACCTGAATTAATTTTATCTATTTTAAATGTATTCTATAGCATTTATATAGAACTCTTCACGTCCCCGTCACACTCTCATTCTCATATTGTCTAATCATTCGGACTTAATAAATCAGCGCCTTGGGCTGTTCCCATGAGAACTCGGGACGGCCGAAATGCCCGTATGATGCGGTTTTCTGGTAGATGGGCTTCTTCAAATCGAGATCCCTGCAAAACGAGGACAAAACAACGGACGGTTACAGCACGAAGCGTCACAAAATACATCAAAAGAAGTTCCAAAAACCAGTTCTGTCCGGATAAAACCGGTTTACGAAGTAGAACAGTGTTGACAATACAATACATCAAAAGAAGTGCCAAAAACCAGTTCTGTCCGGACAAAAACGGTTTACGAAGTAGAACAAATGTTGACAATAACAGTTCACTAGTTACACGATGAAACCTTTTTACTTTGTCGGTCATGAACTGCTTATCAAACTGCCTTCTCCACAACAACATCACTGTTATTAAAGGGCCCAAAGGCCAGCTGTAAGCCGACTGGTGGGGAGAGGAGGGGGGGGGGGGGGGGGTTTACGTTACAGTTCTCGAAATAAGAACGTTTTCTTGAGGCGTCAACAACAGTATTTTGCCAACACCATCAAACTGATACTTCGGGTTTTCAATGCATTTTTGTCATACCTTTCAGCTTTTTATTTAGTTCGCTAGAAACTTCTTGATTGGCAACGAGAATAGGTTAAATTGCACGACTTTGTTGAAAGGACCAGATTCCCCCCCCCCCCCCCCGGCATAAACTGATGATTCAGGTTCACGATCCAGCGCTATAGCTCTGTTCGGAACTGCGACCGTGAAATAGTTCAAACATTAGTCCCAAAAGTTAGGTCAGGCAAGTAACTTTGGCATGATCTGTAACAACCAGCTATTCAGAGCCGTTGTGGCGTAATACGGGACACCAATTTTCTAATCAGGTCAGAAAAGTTGAAAATGCTAATACGGGCCAGTTTCCCTCGCTTAATAATCTCACTCCTTACCCGCCCCACAAACGAGGCATCTCCTAAAAACCCCTGGTAAAATAAAAGAGCTCCCGTCATGCACAATGCCGAAATAACTTGACGTCAAACCCAGGCCTAGAAATAATTGTTTATTAGTAGCACGCCTGATACGTATTTTATCAGGGTTCGTACTTTGGCAAGACCTTCAATTCGGGGCTTGCATTTTTCCACGCAAGAAGCCCATTCGGACCCTCGGCCTCCGGTGCAGCCATGTATCGTGCCCCGCTGTACACCACCCCAACCGGAGTTTCTGCCCCTTCCCGTGTAATATTCTCCTGTGTATCATTTTAGTTTTTAGTTGCAGAATATGAATGTCTTCTTTCTATTTCTATTTTAAAGAATGGCCCAGCTGGTTTCTTTAACAAATTAAGCGCCACTTCAAAGCGTGGAACTCTTTCAAACCAGTGACTTGCCTTTTTTTCAAGCCTTGTTCGATGAATTGTTCAATTGTAAGCATAATGTGAAAAGAACAAAAACAAAACTAAAATGGCCAGTCCACAAACAACGTGGCTTATACATTCAATCGACAACTATTTAGTTTCTCGTTTTTGTAAGACAAAGGTCTCGCCGAATAAACCAATAATTCTGCCATAGCTATATTTCGCTTTTCAAAGAATAACACAAAAGTATACACGGAAATAACCATACAGATGTTCCGAATATATGCAGTATCAAATACATCATATTTTATTCGTAAGATATCCCCCCTCCCCCCCCCCCCCCCAAAAAAAAAAAAAAACGCCCTTAACCCATCTCTCCAGCGTGAAAAAAACACCATTAAACTGTTATACTTGCTTTGCTGAAGACATAGGTGCTCCGCGCGTTATGGCTAAGAACACCTCGCAAGTTGAAGACTTACAAAAAGCACATTGAAGGTGAACGGGACCAATGTTTCCGACCGTTACCTTTTGCCACTGCTCCTTTTGACCATTATGACATACTGGCCCTGAGACTCTTCCACATTTTGTCCACAACAGACTGACAGCAGACAACGCAACGACATAAGACGGCCAATGTACGTTTGAAAATGCGTGTTGCGCAGTAAGGTCAGGTTCAATCCTTCGTCGCGGTACACACTCAGTACCTGCCTCCCAGTTCTATCTCCCCCTCTGCACCCCTCCATTAACTCCTGTGCAGGTTGAGCCAACAGAGCATAGACAGTAAACGCCAGTGTTTACTATGCGTAACGTGAATGGTGAGGTTTGTTTTACCTCAAGCCATGAATGAGGGAGATGTATGTTGTTACTGAACATAACATGTACCCTGCACTTTCCTGAGGACACTCAAAAGAGGTGGAAAAAGTCCCCAAGTTTCGCTTGCAAACTCACGCGCCCCTTCAAATGAAAGACACACAAGACTTGAGTAGCGTTTATATAGTATTCACATGAAAGAACAGACGTGTTCTTCACAGCAACGTTGGGTTCCGGTACTTACATGACGATTTTGCCGGGCCTCAGATCGAAGTTATCCTGCACAATCTTGAGGAGCTCAGAGTCGGACTTGGCCCCAGTACCGTAGCTGCTGAGGAACACCGACAATGGCTTCGATACTCCGATAGCATACGACACCTGCACAACGCCACAACGCGTGTTAGCGGCAGTGTTCACACTTTGGTAAAATGGCCTGATTTTACTTTGACTTTACACCTGAATGGTGTTTTAATTTATTTATATTTGCTCGTTTTTTTTAAGCTTACACAAAATGGCTGTTGTTTTAATGACCTGCTTTCCGCCCATACAGAGAAGTGACTAGAAATGTTAAAAATATCGATTTTTTACTTAATCCTGAACTGTGCTTGAGCAAAAAATGAAATTTATACCAATGCAGTGGTCAAGTTCTCAGGACAAAAGATATTTTTCTTTCCCAAGCCTCACATTAGGGTTCGGAAACGGAAATATTCAGATTATTAATACAACAAATATCGCGACCTATCTAACTGTATGATACACGAAAGTATTTTTTTTTTATTCTCAAGGGCAAAAAAATATTCCACCCCGCGATCTCACCTGTACGAGGACTCTACGGCAGAGGCCAGCCTTAACGAGAGACTTGGCCACCCAACGGCACGCGTAGGCAGCCGAGCGGTCGACCTTGGAGAAGTCCTTGCCTGAGAAGGCGCCGCCACCGTGGGCGCCGAAACCGCCGTACGTGTCTACGATGATCTTGCGGCCCGTCAGGCCGGCGTCGCTCTGCGGCCCGCCAATCACGAAGCGCCCGGAGGGCTGCAACAGAACAGACATTGATTTGTGTGGCTAATTAACAAACAGCACGAACTACAGCCAGTGTAAAGCTACTTACACAACTGTAAATTAACTGACTTTTATAGGGACACTGCTCCTTGATGCCAACACCCAGAACTGTACAAAGAAACTTGTGCAATATACCACTGCATTCGCAAGACTACTATTCTGGAAACTATGAGCAATTCCTTTGCAAAATTATTCAAGAACGACCAATTATAGTAACAATAATAATAAATAAGCCCCGAAAACCGATCGGAGACGTTACCTGGAGATGATAAATAGTGTCGTCGTTGAGGTACTTGGCCGGGATAACGACCTTGATGACCTTCTCCATGAGATCGGCGCGGAGTTGCTCCAGAGTCACGTCCTCCGAGTGCTGGATCGATATGACCACCGTGTGCACGCGCGTCGGCACGCACGCGCCACCGTCAAGCTTGTATTCGCACGTCACCTACGTACGCAACAACCAAATGTTTCTTTTCCTTCTGGTTTCTTTTTTTCCTTCTAGTTTCTTTCTTTTACTATCTTTTCTCCCGCACATTAAAAAACAAAGTGATGGTAACTCGTTGCGAAACAGCCACCACAAACAAATGCTGTGTCATGGTGACGGTATTCACATTTTGTTGTAAATTTATAATTCGCTGTGTCACCACACAAGGTTCTTAAATATCGTTTTGTTGTTTGGATATGGACCCCTTGAGGCGTCAAAATAATAAAAACGCTTATTAATGTCCTTAAGATGATGGCATACTGCTTGACAGTTTCACAGGGAACGACCTCGAGCTTATAATTTTAAAAGGCCCAAAGTGCACTTGCAACTGCCAGAAGGATCTCATAAAATTGTCTCTCAAGCAAAGCTACCTGGGTCTTGGAGTCTGGCCTGGCCCACTGCAGTCCGCCGTTCCTGCGCAGCTCTGCGATCTTGGCGTTGAGCTTGTGGGCGAGCACGACCGTGAGCGGCATGCACTCCTCTGTCTCGTCCGTGGCGTAGCCGAACATCAAGCCCTGGTCACCGGCACCTGTAACGGGCCAGCGACGATATGCATTCTACATTCTATTGCGCTCCACAAAGTCATTGGAATGGGCCGGCGGTTAGCAGCAATAACGGACCATTTCACCGGGACAAAGACACAAGAAAAAAAGCTGCATTAGATTAAAAAAAAAAAAAGTTGGTAACTTGATTGTGCCTTGATATACAACAGCTTCTTGAGAACCAGACGAGGACATCTTTCTCAATCACAACCACTTCTTTATTATATGTCTCCCCCTAAGGGAGACATATATAGCATTTGGTGTGTCCGTCCGTCTGTCTGTCCGCAGTGAATTCTTATGAAATTAATGAGTCGATTTTTCTCAAAACATACATACATATTGGGGTACATGTCTAGATGATGCCCGTGGTATTTTTTTTCGTGTCCTCAAAAATTCTATTTTTGGCAAATTTTTGAACATAGGGGGGGGGGGGGGGGGGTTCGTGCATTTTTTTCACTTTGGCAGGCTATATCTCCAAAACGGTTTGTTGGATTACGCTGAAACGTGGCAAGAAGAACACACATATAGTGCAAATGTTTACTGTGAAGTTTTACTTCATTTCCGCTGAAAATGTATTTTTGGCGAATTTTTAAATTTTTGATTTTGAACTTTTTTTGGCCATATTGTTGCGATATCTCCGAAACGTTTTGTTGGATTAGGCTGAAACTTGGCAAGAAGAACTCACAAAACGTGTAAATGTTTACTGCGAAGTTTTTCTTCATTTCCGTTGAAAATGTATTTTTGGCGAATTTTTCAATTTTTTTTAACTTTTTTGACCATATTGTTGCAATATATCTGAAACAGTTTGTTGGATTAGGCTGAAACATGGCAAGAAGAACCCATATGTAGTGGAAATGTTTACTGCGAAGTTTTTCCACGTGACTGATTGGGGGCGGGGGAGACATATCCGTTTTTGTTTTAACAAAAACACTGGCCAATCTAGTTAGATGAGCGATCGGAAAATTGGCATCGTTAGACATCACGCCGCCCTCCCTTTGTCACGGTTCTTACCAATGTCGGCCTCGTCTCTTCCCTCGTGCACACCCTGGGCAATGTCAGGAGATTGTTCCTCAAGTGCTGACAGAACATTGCATGTCTTGTAGTCAAACCCTAGAAATAAGCGAGGACACAATGTCACAGCCCACCACATCCGCCACTCAGACCAAGATTATTACCCAAAATTTATTGCCTTTGGTCCAATAGTCCTTCTAAGACTATACTTCGGTTTTAGATACAAGAATAATGTCACTTTCGGTTTATAACGTCAACTGCAATATTTTCTTCTTATTATATTTATTATATTAATTATTAATTAATTATTATAAGACGCATCAAAGCTTGCAATTATTTACCGGTTGTGAACAATTTACGTACTGTGTGCATTTTTTAAATATCGCGTTCAAACAAATATAATGCTTCAAATCAGCTACCATTCTAGACTGACTACTTAGACACCAGGGTGGCTACAGAAATTCAGGAATCGTTTTCTTGGATTTTTGCCCCCCCCCCCCTCCCCCCACCATCAACCCAGACTTTTCTTTACTCTGAGTTTTCATGTTCTTTCCGAACTGTGGCCACTCTGTGACAATAAAATAGCACCTGACAGACACTACAATGTGGCTTAAATATAGCGACCGGCAAACGGAAGGATTGGGGAAAAAAATTCTGTTAGAAAGAACGGCATCAACAGCAACCGATTATAGAACGTTAATAAGCCTTCTCTTTAAATACAGAATGCTCCAAAGTGAATAAAAGGCACAAAAATTTAAAATGCACTTTATTCTTCACCAGAAGTGAGTTACAGGGTTGGTCCGGAAAATGTAGAAGCAAAAAATATGCCCCTGGACATACTGCCCGGGTCATGGCAAAAAAAAATCGTGTTTTGGGCTCATTTTTAAAGCATAGCATGTTTTGTGGCGCCCACCCCAAGTGACATCTACTCCAGTGGGGCTTGCTCCCTTGCCACACTTCCCATACTTAGTTAAAGAGTTCCACTTTGAACATCGATGTTCTATAGCAATTTCGCTATAATTATATGTGGATAAAATAAGGCAATAAATGTATGACCGGATAAATTTCGGTGTTTTTCCCACTCTTTTTTTTTCCATGACTGCCATGTTTCATGCCGGCTTTACTACAGTGTCCCCAGCCAAAAAAATAGGTTTTCTCCGGCAAATATGCCAATCCCAGTTAATAGCAAGCAAGCACAGCAGGCATAATTACAGAACACTAAGTTAGTAGCTGTGCGATATTGAAGAAACGCTGGAGGAGGAGGGGGGGGGGGGGGGGTTGACAGGATGCTTTTTGACAAGGGGTGGGTTCTCAAAACCTACAGAACGACGCCTTCTGTCGCGATGCAAAACAGAAAACTATGGTATGGCTGTCCTTTTTTCTGTTTTGGCAGGAGGCATAGAAAAAGGACGTTCATGTCTACTTTTTACGTCACACAAATATAGACTTCGTTTTGGCAGACTGCCAGTGCACAGTTTTAACTGTAGTGGGACCAGACGCTGCTGCGTATGCCCAACTGGCGTTTCAAATCACTACAAGTTTCAAGGTTGAGGCGTGTTAGTGAACTAAATAAGTGAACTGAGACTAGAACGTTACACATTGTCACCTAGTATATAACACGTCATGACCGCTGATAGAGTTTGTGCTTGACGGTGGATGTCTTTTAATAGGAAAGAAACGTCGTTAGAATGTGATCTTATCTAGGGTTAGCAACCAATAAAGAAAAGATCAGCTCATGCAAATTTCACGCACCAAACGCATGATGTTACAATTGAAGCGAATAGGACACTCGAAGCCAAGAACAATGGTAAAAATTCCCGTTCGTGATACGAATAAATTACATCAACTACACAGGTCAGATTGGGTTACGTTACAGTTTGACAACGTTAAGGGCTTCTTGACCGATGGCAGAACAAAGAGTTATGTGTTAGTTCTTCAGATAGGTTCAAGGTAAACCCTCCGGACTTGATGTCTGTTCATTTCGTCACCCCATACCCGGATCAGAGGTGACCAGTAAAATGCAACGCCCCCCCCCCCCCCCGGCCGGGTTAGGTCTTATACAAGTCAACGTAGATCTTTTAAATAACCCACACAAGCATGCAACGGAGCTTCGTAATTAAAATTATTACTGAAACCTGGGACAGAATCCAGCATGTACATTTTAGACAAAGGATATGAAACAATCAAACCGAGATTCCGAAGCAAACATTCAAGACCCTGAAGAGAGACGTACCTTTCTTGGAATCGTCATAACCTATGTATTTAACTGTTTCGCGGACAACTTGTTGATAATCTACGTGAGCTTTTGAGCTGATTTCCCCCAATAACATTACCATCCCCGTTTTTGCACACGTTTCTGCAAGGAAAAAAATAACAAAATCTCGTGCAGAACAGAGAAAGAGATCGTTAAAACAAACAACCAGACACGCATTTATCCAGGCATTATCATGTAAAATCTGCTGAAATCACCGCAAAACGCTCTGCTCGCACAAATTATCAAAAAAATCATATCTTCTCAATTTAGAAAAGAGCTCATTTTGGCATAAGTATACAATTTCAGCCTGGTTAAATGCAATCAACATCTACATGGCCCATACAGTGAACAGCAGGATGTCAACTCTCCCGGATGCATTTAATCCAAATTCTAGGAAAACAAAGACCAGGATATTTCCCGCTGCATGGCCTTTCTCTACCTTTTATTATTTTTGATTTTTTTTTACCTGACGGAAAGCCTTTTCAAGCCTCCGTCCATCGCATATACTAAAGTTACCGGATCCTCCCTCACTGTTCACCGTTATGCGCAAACATAAAACCATGAAGAAAAAACACAACAGCAGGGTGTATGGTCCCTTGACTACAGCAGTCCATTCCTAGGGATGGCACCTGTTTGAGAGAACGTACCTTTTGCCGAGTCATCGTACCCTATATGCTTTACAGTGTCTCGAACAACCTGTTGTAAGTTCACTTGAGCCTTGGAGCTTATTTCACCCAGAAGAAAAATCAGACCGGTTTTAGCAGCCGTTTCTGTAAAAGCAAACTTGTCAGGGCCCAATATGTGGTGAACATATTGCCACCAAGGCAGAGAAAGGTCGTTTTCAGGACCGTCCATAGTCCCATCAATCCCCGTGACTTTCTCACGAAATTCAGGGCTCAAACGCCCTTAAAAAGGCAAGACTCCCAGTTTTAACGACGCATTCTGGAATAAATATATGCATCTCCATGCGGTCCACTAGACCGGGATTTAATGTTAAAAAAATTAAGGAAGAAAACTCATTAAAACGGCTAATTATAATAACAATTAATTGCACTACAATTTCCCTGAAGCATACTCTTTAAGCAATGACTATCAAAATTTCTTTCTTTCAAGTGGGATTACTCTACTGAATGTAAAGGAAGAACTGCTGTTAGCTTACCACAAGCAACCCTAGCGTCTGGATCTTGTTTCAGATGGGCATCTAATACTGCGTCACTGATTTGGTCGCACATCTTGTCTGAAACAAATTATCATCGTCCTTTCATTAATATTTGCTTCTGAACGCCTGCACCAGGGTTCGAAATTAGCGGTGGCGATCTGAGGAAAACAAAGTTCACAAATTTAAACAATTTTCTTTTCCTCAATAAAATTATCAATTGGCAAATAGGTGGTCTGTCAAGTTGGTTAGATTAATACCGGTTTACTGATAACAAATAATGCAGCGCTTATGTGACTTGTTGTTTTCATGTTGTTGCCACTTGGCCACTTGCGTTACGGGTCAACTCAACTTCGCCACCAGAACAAAAGTTGGTGGCGAAATTCGCGACCATGTCAAAAGACTTAAGTTTGAACCCTGAGCAAAAATATATATATACCGGTTATTGCTATTTCCAACAGCAAGTAGCTAATGCGGGCCGATTTTCCCGCTTTCGACAAACCACAACTGAACAGCACAACCTATGGGCAAAACTGATAATGCGTTCTTCCAATGTGAAAACCTCGTTCGAACCGGTTTTTCCAGCGTTGTTTATCAACTAGAAGCCACGCAAAACACCATAAGATTCTTATTACAAACCATGAAAATCTTCTGCAGCTAACACACCAACCTATAATAATTTAACCAATTACAATGTGCTGTTCAGAAAGTTTTGCCAAAAAAAGTGTTTGCGTTTCGACCGAATTCGGTTGAGATAAAGGTACAACAAAATGATAGAAGAAACTGACACAAATCACAAAACTTCAATTTTAACAGAAACATACACACCAGATGGCTATAATACGGGCTGAGTAATGTGTTAAATAAGTTCTTTTGAAACGCACTTTATTCGGAACACCCAAAGTGATTTGTATAAGCCAAATCACACTTTTGGGTGTTTCGAATGAAATGCACAAGAATTTTGAATTTCGACTGCAAGGAAATCGGGTAAAAAATGGAAGAAATGATAGAAATATAGGTAAGAAACATCGCAAAAACAGCGCATACTCGGACCATAAAAGAAATTGAAACTTAAAACTATTGAACAAATTATTTTAATAGCATACGGGTTGTTAAAAACCGGATTGCTCTGTATTTTTTTTTTCATTTTTACCCGGTTATTTTTATTCGAAACGCAGAATTTTTGTGCATTCTCATTGAGAAAGTGTGATTTGGCTTATTAATTGGCTTATTTGAATGTTCTGTCTCGTATGGAAAACGTATGCATACCTTAACTTTTACAAAATGTAAAATATTTCGAAACTTCCTTCACTCCAATATTATAACTGCTCATTAAAATAGTTTGTTTTTGAAGAAAATATTTTGGGTGTAAAGTGACAGTCTAAAAAGCGGTTCATTTCCATGTGGTTGAGCTTCATATATCGCTTGCCTCATACACAAGACTGGGGTCTCTAAATATTGAAGACTGAATTAAAACGCAAAAACGTACAAAATACACCTTTATCAAATTAAGCCATGATGCTTAACACAAATGTCAGTGTGTGTTGAAGGCCGTAGAGTGCATGAGCACTTTCAAAACCGGCTTCCCATTTTGTCTGATGTATCTCAACAGGGACAAGGCACTGTATGTTGTTACAGAAATCGTTTGTGGTTTTAAAAGTTTTGACTCGTTTGAGGGGTGGTCGCAGTGGTGAGTTGATTTGGATGCTGAAACTCTTGCTTTGTCAATACGCAACTACTTAATAGCTCAACGGCGTTGGCGTAGAAAAATGCACTTTTCTAACTGTAGCCAAAAGGCATATCATTTATTAGCTTGATTTTTAAAAATGCTTACCTGGATGACCCTCTCCAACAGATTCTGAAGTAAATAAGAACGTATCCATGCTGTCTCCTTTTCCGTTCATTATTAATTCACTGTTCATGTCAGTCACTGTCTCGCACTGTACTTGTCAAGCTACAGCTGTTTCTGTACTTTCAGCTAGAAAGCTAAACGGAAAAGAGGACGAGAAACAGAGCATGCTCGTATTTATACCAATGTAAAGTCACATGACCATAATTTCGACATACTATTGGTCAAAATGAACTCTTCCACAAACTCCTCGCATATTTCTGAGTGGAGTTTCTGTAGGGTTGACGATTTCATTTTTCCCCCTCATATTTGATGCCGCAGGATGTTAATGCATCCGGATTAAACAGAATTACTCATAGCGAACGATAACAGGCAAAATTTCTGCCTGCTTTCTCTAAAATCGTATTATCTTGTAATTCTATTCTTGCCCAATTTTAATATCCAAAACTAGCATTTCCCAAATTAATGTATGTTAAAATTCTAAGCACAGGCGTAAATACAGTATTATATATTTTATCAACGCGGTCTTGCCTATTTCATGGTTACCAAAATAATCTGCTTTTTAACCTTGTGAAAGAATCATATTATTTTAGTGCACAGAAGCAATTTAACCTATACGAGCACCTGTGACAGATACTTAAGTACGTTTCGCATAGCAACTCCTGCTCTGTTATAGAAAGATGGGTCATGAATATTATAGTTATTTAGTAATAAATTGTATTGTTTAGTTTCACGCATAAACAAAACAGGCGGATCACATCCTATGTAAAAATATTTTGTCGCATGCGTGTTCTGTGTAATTTTTGCGAGTTCAAAGAATATATGTGAAACTATTTAGCGTAAATACATAGAAACCATTGCTTTCACAACACGGTGAACTCAACCCTTTAACTCATATTTGAATTGGAGCTTGGTAAATGTGAAGAGACAATCGATACTATTGGGGATCAAACCGGGTTCCTGTCGTATCATAAATGATCCTGTTATCACTATGGCATAAGAGACAGCAAATGGCGGGAGTTACACAACAGCATTTTGGTCAATAGCACACATATGTAACAGACATACCAACTTTACGACTTAGCATCTTATGATTAAAGCTGATCCTCCCAAAACAATAGTGTTTTTATACGTTCATTTGATGCAAAAAAAGTTTTTGCTTAGAACAGAGGTTTGTGCAGATAAGTTGCAACTAGACCTTTCCAGACTTACATTCACTACTCATTTAAATATCGAAACTTATTTTGTCCTATTAGTCCTGTAGGGTCACTCGAAAAAACACAGGAGGCTTGAATACCTAGGTATAAGCTTGTGGTTAATCTAATGAACCTGACTCATGCATGGTTTTGGTTTAGCAACTTGATTCGGCAAGTTTTGAACACTCATTTTGAACACTCGTGCTTTTGAGGAAACAATATCACTGAACAATGGCGCTGATTTATCACCTCTTCGATCTATATGAAGAAATTGCTCCGTTCTAACTGCAATTTGTATACCCTTTTATGGTTTTTATGACTATCAAAAACCACAATGATTTATATACTATGTCCTTTGTATAAGTTTACTGAGTGTCTAAAGATTTACTGTGAATGAATCAAATCCAGAAAAACAAAACTTTGAATAATCTTCACACCAGGTCAAGATGATTTTATCTGTTCAAATTACGATTAGAACTCTTTAATCTGATACTTATTAATAGTAACTGGTAGTAAGCTGAATGACATCTGCAGACTAAACTCTGTAACTGTATTGAAAAGAAACTCAATTATTCGACTGATGTTGATAACAGCCTGCAAAATATATCAAGTACCTTGGGGTTGTCATATTTACCAAGCCGATATCCGAAACTGTGAAATCACAGAAAGTCTGTGAAGTTTTGTACGGCTAAATAGAAATTCTTCGAGAAAAAATGGATAGGGTTGGCGTATTTGAGTTAACCACAACTTGCATGGCTTGACATAAGACTCCTGGGATTAAAAAATAATACAAAGATTCATCCACTAATTTTACCCATGCCAAGGGGAGAAAGAAATAAAGTTTCATAAAACAAATGAAGTGATAACTTTGCCTTGTTTTGGGATTAGTTTTTCTACATTACCTAGAATTAGCTTTCAAACTATCTTGCAAGGGCATTCATTTCAAATTAGCATAACTACAGTTATAACTACAGCTGTAACTACATCAAGGCAATAACAAAAAGCTGAAAAATCTCTACATGCCACAAGTATGTATATACTTATTAACTTTGAAAACAGCCCAGCAAATTTAAACATCATTTAAGCTGCAATTTTAAGTGGGACAATCATTAAAGTAAATAATCGCCCATTATTAAAGGACAGCAGGTTGTTCGTATTCAGCCGCGGACATATTTATATTCTTTATTTTTAACGAGTAACAGTTATGGAAGTTTGCTGTTTTAATCTGCAGTTTTCATTAAAAGACGATCAGACTAAAGCTTAAGATTTAATAAACAAACATTTTAATTATTTTATTATGTCGGGCAGCTATCAACAGGAAGTAAACAAAGGTAAAATAAGACAATATTAAGTTACAAATTCAAAAGAAAAGATGCCACACACCTGAGACCAGGAACAAAATCCCTTCGTGTTTAAACCAAATATTTTCAGGCGTAAGTATTCAAACCTCGAACTCTTTGGCAGTGTTTATAGGTTCACTTCTTATAAACTAAGCAAGTGTTATTATTTTGTATGACAGATAAGACCAGGATGTTAATCACAGGTGGCATGAATTGGGGGAGTTTAACACACCAGAATAAAACAATAACCAGGTTGCCATAACTACTTCATTCATTTTCTGCGACATGCTGTGAGTCTTTATAAAAATATATATGTAGTTTGTACGTTCTGTCCTTCTTAATGAATACCCTTCAATATAAATTCAACACAATGAAAGAAAATTTTGTTGCAGAAAATTTTCTGTTATCATACCGATAAAATACTTTATATTTACATCTATCGGTATATTTCTCATTGGTTTGCAGAGAACACGTGGTAAACGAACCACAATGCTTAATGTTAAAGTAAGACACGCATTTATCTATTTTGCTACAAAATGTCATTGTTGATTTCTTTAAGCTTTTACAGGTGCAGGTGAAAATTTTAACCATTTAAACCATAGGCATGGGTGCTAATTGCAAGTGTTTACACACGAAGCTGTTTGGATATTGTAGAAATACAGCATAGTAAGCTTGACCTTGCACCAAAGCATTGGATTAACCCAGATAATGAACCGGTTATATCTGGATATGAAAGTAGATTTATCGCGTTTTTTATTTCTTCTGCATTTCATGACTAAAGAAAGTGCATCGCTGATTTTGAACAAAATGCTTGACAGTGTACGTTATCACAGGGTAATGCAACGGTTGATCCTTTCTCTTTTTTACAGTAAGCAAAGGAGAGATTATATAATGAACACTTGAAGAAACGATCATAAAACATAACTGCAAAACAAACATTCACTGTTTTAAGCAATTAGCTATAAAGGAAAGGCAAAATGTCACCCTAAATAGACAGCTTACCTTCTAAATAGAAGAGCAGCTTTTCTAAACAGAATTTATTTAACAATGTACCACGGTAAATAAAATGTTATTATAATGAAAGTATGGCCATGTTACTCTGACGTTTATGGTATTGCTGGCCATATGTCATCTACGATAACACTCTATCCTACTATCTGAAAATTGATAAATGACACGATTGCCACAGCTATGCATTTCTACACATAATTGTGCCGAATTCAGTTTAGTTCCATTTAATCGAATTCAACCCAAGATTCCAAGCTGAAGCAAAGTTAAATATTTTAACCATTGAACCAATGTTTATACATAATACTGATATTAACCGAAACTGGAACTCTCCAAATATAAAGAGAATGGAGATTTTCGTAATTTCTATTCAAAAGGCTGATTGCAAAAATTATAGAAACGAGTGGAGAAATAGTGACTTATAAACGATTTTCAAACTTTTAACAATCGAATTAAAGTAACAGTAAGGTAGGATTCACAAGAAATCACAAAAATACAATTTGTTAGTTTCATATTGTCGACCAATTTGCAAGCATATCACCTAACTAAATTCTGGTTACGCGCATAAACTCAGAAACGTACTGGTGCTGATATATACTGGTCTATTTTTAGGTACATGTACACATACATAATTAACAGTAGTCTCTAAAGTAAACAAAGTACAAACAAGTGAGATAGAATTTTAACGGTTTTGTAGATCAAATGCGTGTAATCCAGATATTTCAGGTTCGGACTTGAGCTTGATACACATTACTGGCTTATTTCCAGCAGCATTTACAAATGTGCGCATAACTTTGTTTTATATTATTCTTTTTGACATCCGTTGGACATGCACAACATACATTAAATAAAATAGCAATAACTTTCTATCGGCAAATTGGATTATTTTAGCCTTCTCAGACAATGCGAGTTTATCCCTTTTACTAAGAGAAAAATAAAAATATTTGCAGTTTACTCTGCGAGCCTCTTCTTGCAGCGGTGCAAATTCGAATCATTTTGAAGTAGCTGTCTAAACGAATAACAGGGTACAACGTACTCATGACAGACAGATTTGTTTTGTTTGGATATCGTGATTTGATGAAACAAGGCGATTATTTTGTTTATTTACAGCCTGTGCAAAAGAAGGACATCAGTTAGGAAAATAATTTTGAGCAGCAGGACAAAGTGAATGTAATGTCGCTTTTAAGTTTTGGAAAGAGAATAAGAAAAACGAACTATATATATATATATATATATATATATATATATATATATATATATATATATATATATATATATATATATATATATATATATATATATATATATATATATATATGTGTGTGTGTGTGTGTGTGTGTGTGTGTGTGTGTGGTAGACTGGGCATGTGCAAGGGCAATCAGTTAAAATCATTCCCACAGACAAATGCAGTCCGTCATCGAAATGCACTTATTGTTTATTGACTCCATCCAATTGGCACACCATTGCAGAAACTTATGAACAATCATGTCAACGAATAAAAAGGCAATTTTTCCACATCCAGAACAGCGACAAACAAGATTTGTTTCTATGTAAAGGTGTGTACACAAACGAAAAGCCAAAACCAAGCTGATGCAAACCGTACACAGCAAGACAAATACATGGTCAATTAACGCAGCCTACAATTCTACTTGGTGTTGTAATTAATTTAATTAAAATTAATCGCTGCATTGACTTTCGTCAAAGAAATTGAACCAGCCTAAAATGTCTTAAAACACAGAGAAAAGCAACGTTGCCAAGAACCCTTTCGAAAAGGATTTCTGGAAGCTAATGAACAATTCTGTTTTTGGAAAGACACTGCAGAATTTGTGGAGCCATGTAGATGGAAAGTTGGTGAATCAAGTCAAACGTTTCAACAAGCTGGCATGGAAACCATCTTTCACAAACGTCGCATTTTCAGTACTGACCTGGTATGAGAACACCACAGAAAAAGAATAAGCTGAAGTGTGCAGGATATACGATTTCTACTAGAAAAAAATGAAGCAGACACATCCAGGCACAAAATTTTTGTTCATCTACATATGCCAGCGACCACCCTACTGTTAACATGAAAGTGCTGAGCAAGATGAAAGACAAAACTCCAAGTTTTCTTGGACTGCTCCTTAGAAGAAGAGTATGACGTACAACAATGAAGAAAAGAAGACTGCTAAAGGAATTGCATAAGGCACTTATTTAAGATCAATTGAGGTATGAGATTGTACAGGGTTATGCCTTGGCCTTTGTCACAACAGAGGACAACGGCTATAATCATTAAATGTATGGTAAGAAAACGATGATGACAGGTGCTATGTGTCATCGTACGGATGCAACACGTTAGCCCGTATCGCATATATGTAAATATGTGAACATTTTATTATAAATTGGATTTGTTAGATTTTTTGTGGATTTAAAAATAATTTATAAAAGGGTTATTCCTGTTAAAATTCAAGCTCTTTTAAACAAACTTTTCTTATTTTTACATTTAATGGGATTTTTTCTAAAACGCAAATTTCAAACCAGCTGTCAAAATACCATTTACATATCTTACACAAGTCTGACCATGCAAGGGCAATTATCCTTTATAATCTTTTTATCCCAAGCTTTTAGAGTGGCAACTGAAATTGTTCCCCTATTGTTTAGGCCGCTCAATTGCATGTTTTAATTTCAATGACAGTTGTAATTTCGCTGAATCCAATTTCGTCTTTATCTTAACACATTTAAATTTCTTTAGTGAGTAAAACTATGGTAAAGAGCAATTTCAGTTCTGTCATTAAAATGAGTAATTAAGCCTTGAGTGCATACACTGCTCGGGTCCAAAAAATCACCCAAGCCTTTTTTGAAACTGACCAATGCCCGTCCGTCTGCCCGTTAACCGCTAGCCAGTAAAATCGGCGTAACATAATTTTGCCCTTCAAATAAGTAACACCTGTTTTTGAAACTGGAAAATGTACAGAAAAATAAAAGGATTTATCTTGATTTTGGACTCAGCAAAATTTTCGATCTATGTTGATTTTGGACTCAGCAAAATTTTGGATCTAACTTTGCTTTAGGAAAACAGCTAACCTAGACAAGGAACCGACCGTCTAAAGACAGATAAGCTATGTGTATTATTTTATATTTATTCTTTAAGGAAATCAAATAAAGCATTAAATTATTTCAGTTATCATTATTTAACAGATCTGTAGAAGGTGTAAAATTTGTTTTAATGTAAAAATACGTTTGTAAATCAGGTTTTATGTTCTTGAACTTTTTATTACGCTTGTAAATGAAAGAATATTCATGAAATGAACTGAGAGATAAGTGGTTGAATATTAAATAAAAGGGAATTGAAAAGGGTAGGCCTTTCTTTCAATTTTAATTGGCTTAAATTAAAACTTGCAGCCGCCTAACCCCGTCGCAGCAACGATAGCTACACAACCCGAAAATTCCCCAGAAACCAAAATCCCCGTTACAAAAATTTTGTTAACTCTGATGCCGAGTGGTGGCTGTAGTCTATTGTTGTAGATTATGTTTTAGGCTGTGTTAATCATGTTTAAACATGTATAAAATAAACAGGCGATAAGAAATTGTGATGGACAGATATGCGTATTCTAGAGCGTAGCAGGTTTGTTATCGTAATGTAAATATTTATAAAATTTTGCATGGTCAGTTATTAAATAGTGCATATATTGAAATTAAATAAAGAGGTCTTAAGCACCCTTTCCTTGTTTCTTCTTCATTTTTATATCAAGATTTTATGTTACAATAACAACTACATAAAGTAACTTAACTGAACAACAGCAAAGCTCTTTTTGTCTATTCAAGGCATCATTGAGTTTATTGGTGCTATAATAGCGACAGACGGTTGGTGGTGTGCCTTGTATTGGATTCGGGCACTTATGAAAGGCCAAAAACTCACCTCTGCGTGATCCATTCGTGGACCCTCCACGGGTGTTCGAATCCAATACAAAGCATCCAGCTAAATGGGCTATCCCTATGATAGTAAATCTATAAATTGATATGCAATTTAAACACACATTTACGTTTAACAAAAAAGCTTAACAACAGTAGAATTAGAAACTGATAAATAATTTATAAAATAATTTTATATTTAACAAAAGCAACTATAGACTAGAATTTTAAGCTTATTTGTAATTTAAATACAAATGTTGATTTAACAAAGAGCAATTAAATTGTGGAACTTTAACCTTGTATGAAATTTAAAACAAAATAACTTCGTTACAATGGTGCAAACTTAACTACACAACAACATAACTATGTAACAATTATATGTAAACTCTCAAACTGAACTATATAACAAACTACACATAATATAACAAACTGCACAGTTTGCCCTTTAAATGTCTTTTGGCATTGTGCCTCAAGACAAGGAAGTGCTTTCCATGTGTTCATTACCAATAATCGTAAATGATTTGACGTTTTTGATTGATTTCATAAATAAAGTCAAAACACACAATGCATGGCCCAATCTTCTCACTTGATAACGCTGATTTTACATCCAACTTGTTCCTTACTTGAAACAGGTTTGGATAACAAAGGACATTGGTCTCTCCATTCTGTTGTCGCATGAGGGATTCGCCATCGTCAAACAGCATCAGTGATTTTTGATGTAAGAGCATGCAAAGGCCTTACCCACCAGCCAATGACCACATGTTTCATAAGTTTTCTCACGAAAGTGTTGCTTTCTTGAACACTGAGCATGCCAATATCTTGCATTATATACGTGTGACTGGAATTGGTATTCATCGACAAGAATGGTTCTTCATGGCCAAGTAACAGTCATGGGCTGGGTTTCACTTTGCATACTAGTAATGACGTTTCCTCTACTTTAATTTTGTAAATAGCTATTTCTCCAGCAGCTGCCATCAGCATGAACTTAGGTTTTTGTCGATGCATCCGTACCTTAATACCAATACTATTGGAATGTAGTTTTCTTGCTGAGACAAGCCAATGTGTGGAGCAGCAATCAAAACCACACTTTCAGCAACGCTATAGTAGATAAAGCGCTGAGAGGTGAGCATTTGATCATGCTAAAAAGTTCATTGGTGCTGCTTTTGGAAGTCAACCGGTCACTGAGAAACACTTCGGTAGTGTTCCTTAATACATCAAATTATTATTGATGGAAGCTACTTTGCTGCCTACAATTTTGCTGGAAACATTGCCTACATCACAAGCTGCATTCGAAATCATATGTACTGATGCATATTCTGAAGTCAATCTAGTCATCTATCGAAGGAGTAATGTAACATTCCGCAGGACAATTCCACTAACAGCTGTAATAGCTTGATATTCTACAGCATCACTTTTTCCACTACGGTATGTGTTGTTATGACGTTAACCATTGCAGCAGAACAGTTGTACATCCACAAGAAAGATCTTCAAAATTTGCTGCTCTTTTGCGCGTGTCTTTTTCTACGTCGTTATCGGTTAATCTTTCACTGAACTATGGGTGCTTCATCGGTATTTAAAATGCAATGTTCAGTATTTTCTTATTAGCGTCCTGTGCATGTTGAAAAGCTAACTGAATACCTTTACTGAATAATAATCGCTTTTCTAGCCAGTTTACCCGGGAAATCGTTATAAAGTACCACACTGCATTCACGAACCTTTAAATACTGACAAGGCACATCCATTTTGATTGATGTTAACCTTTCCAGAGGGAACGTTATTATCTGGGTCAGTCCTGATATTTATTTCTTAATATCAAACCATGTTGTGATGATTTACACGTAATGCGAATGTTTTGGTTAGTGCATCCTCATTGCTTTCTTCTTTGGATAGTGTAGGCAGCAGAAATAAAAAAGTACATAAACGTCTCCAACAAACTTGGGTTGGGATGCGCTGCAATAGAAATAAAAGACGCAAAAGGCAAGCTCTTTATTCACTTCTGTAGTTCCTGTATTTGATTCAGCTAAAGGAAGCTAAATCACCGTATTTTGCCAAGTCCTTTGGATCTGCCACAGTTTTCACCAAAGCAACTTCAAAATTGTGTTGAAGGTAAAACATGAAAGGTCTTCAGGCATTGCGAGGCAATGTAAAGAAAAAAGATATCTGCTCCTGACGCCTAATCCGGAACAGATTGGTTTTATGTGTGTTGCTTTCTATTTCGAAGGAGATAAACACTTCAAACGATTCAATAAGTTACCCATTGCTGCTTAAGTGCTTCAGTGTCTTCACGTATACTCTGTTTTGTAAATAAGACCACAAGAATATTCGCTGCTACCACTTCTTGCATAAATGGTTCACATCCATGAAGACTATGTTCCCTTATCTGCTTCCGCATGTCAGCCAATGCCTCGTTTAGTAAATTTGGTACCTGTAACCATGATAACATCTTTCATTAGAAATTCCCATATAAGAACCGTATAACCCTGTACTATTTCATGTTTTAAGTATTAATTTTGCCTTACTATGATAAATAGTGTTGTGGTTTAGTTTTTGAAGGTGTCTTTTTATCTATGTGTATGAAACCCCCTCTTAACTTGGTATACGATTTATCAGCACTATAATTTCTGGTATGTTTTCAAGGAATATCTCAGTTGTTTCACTTCCACTTTTGTTTCTCGGTTGAGGAGTATTATGAGAAGTCTGAGTCCATTCCTTGCTGACAAATGTATAAAAAGTTTGCTTGCGGTTAATATTTTCGTTGTGTTGTTGCCAGTATATTGGCAGCTTGAGGGTTGTGCATGTCCTGAGGCATATATACATATTATACTGTGTCGGGAGATATCTCTTATGCACACGCATATGCCTCGGTGCATCTGCTTTTTAGATCTGACAGAAGGTATCTGTATGGTATCGACGTAGCATTTTGACACGCTTCGATGGCATGCTACTATGTGCCTCGACTCCTTTGGCGTGGAAACTTGCCGGTAATCACGGGGTTTTTAAACAGGACCAAGTAATATTTGTTGAGATTAAGGTCCCGCATTCCTATGCCTTGGTGAAATATGTATACACAGTGAGTAGAATGCTGCGTCTCTCTTTTGTAACTGCTACCCACACTAACAGGCCATGTTATGCGTTCATCATCGGTGTTTTGATTAAAATAGTAAACGTCTTTGACCATCCACTATTAGAAAAAATTTTCTATTCCGAAATGATCATCCACACTTTTCTGACTGTTTGGAGTTCTCTTGTATAGATTTAGCCGTTAATTGAAAGTCTTCTAAAATATACATATTCTTGCAACGCAAAATCGTTTTTTAGTACATTTTTCATGATATCTCACTGAAATGCATATTTCATATGTGGAATTACCACCTAATGGCCCTTTAAGACATGTATTTGTTTGCACTTTGGCTTTATTCTTTTTAGTAAGGGAAACTGGTCCTTGTATGATCTTATGTGGCAATATTATATCTTTTTCATCTGTATGCAAACAATTGTAATAAATAATAAGAGTTTAACTCTTATAACCAGTTCTCAATGTTGCGATAACCCTTACTTACTATAAAGCGGCCCACTTGATTCAAAATTTGTGCAATATATGTTTGGACCACTTACTACTCCAGGGTGAGAACAGTGAGAACAGTGAGAACAGAGTACATTCTGCTAAGGTGCTGCAAAATGGTCACATGATTTTGAGCCTATTAAAGCAAGTGTGTTAACGGTCCAAGTAAAATCAATTGCAGCAAATAAAATTCGAATGAAAAGGCACTTAAGGACAAGGCTTAACTAAAATAAAAAACGACGAGCAGTTGGTATGCTTCATACAATTATACTACAAGCGGCAGTAGCCAGAACACTTAGTGTAACTATATCAAAGATTTATCATCTTCAGAGGTATCACCAAGAGACGGGCTCAGAAAGGGACCACCAACGACTGGGCCAACCAAGGGGCAAGGCCACCTATCCTTCGTAATCGCTCCCGGTCTGGAGTAAGATGTGTGGGGTTGTGATGGATGTATGTTGTTGCTATTCGACTGAGTAGAAAATCAGTTTTGGTAGTCATCTATGGCAACTTGACCCGAAGGAGTGATGCAAATACTGTCTTGAAAGGCGAAATCACACCATACTGTACAAACAACAGCGCAATAATTTTCGTACAGATGTGACAGTACGACATTACAGTACTCACACACATGTGGCTGCAATTTGTGCAATTTGTATAGTTTGCTATTTGATTTTATCGACAAATTCCGACCCTTAGCGAAATCTTCTAGAAATCGTTGGTTTCTTTACCGGGTTTCTGCTGCATCAAACAGTTGCGTCAAAGACACAGCTATAAAATGGCGTGAAAGCAGGTGTTGAATATCTATTCAGTCCATTAAAATATGTCTTACTGTATATTCTTCCTCACGTGGAATACATGGTAAGGTCCGCCTCTTAAAAGATGTTTGAGGCTTGTATACTTTCTCTGTGTATTATATTTCATATTAATTATGGATATTATGGAGGGCAGTTCAAACAGCTTGCTATTTCTTACTTCGGTCCCATGTTGCTGCCAAGCGTCTCTTATATATCTTCAGATATGGTACAAAGTCTAAGCATAGAGTGAGGAAGTCAGCGCAATTTTCATTTAGCGTCTCCTTGACGCCTCTATCAGCTATCAGCTGGCTTGGAACACAAAACAAAATCAATTCCTTACCAGCTTTTATAGTATTGTTATGTCACTATCTACTTCTAGGATTAAAGTGTTCAATATTTTTAATTTCTCAAGTTCTCTAGTACCCACAAAGTATCCACTCACATCACGAACTTTTTTCAACGGCTAATCTTGATTATTTGGGTGAATAGTAGAAGGGTTAGGACTACTGCAGAGAATATTGGTCTTGCTTGCATGATATTGTATTCTGTAGCAACAGAGGCTGCTGCTTTATCGCCAAGCTTAGAACCATCTTATTTCAAAATGTGATAATATCTGTATTTTTCTTTAAATTTGTAAAACTTATTTGAAATACGTAACAGCTTGTGGTCTCTTTTGGGAAAGTATTTTAAGACCTAGTCTGCATTTTGGGCCATGAAAATCCTGTTATTTTCGAATAGTCTCAACGAGGATTCCCGCTTCCTCAAGATGAGGTTTAACTCTGGCACCAAACGGTTGGATAGCATTAGGGTTTACATCCGAAAGCCGTGAGATATCTCTTTCAAAGCTCTCTTTGTGTGTTGGATTTCTTCCAGTTTTATTCCATATTGCACGGCTAGTTTTGATAGTCTGACATTTATAGGTGAATTTCTAATCGCATTTAGATATAGCTTCGGATGGGATCAAAAATCTTGACAAAAATGGTCCAGCTGAGCCACTAAAATACTACCAGGGCCTATCTTCGATCCTGTAAGTGCTCTATACAGCATAGGAATATGGTCTTTGTCTGTTCTCCAACCATAAGCAGAACTGGCCATAAGCAAATTCAATACCTTTTGACATTTTGATAAAACAAAGCTTGGTATCAAAGAATAATCCTAATAGTTCTTAGAATTCCTTTACCACTGGGATTTAAATGTTTGCGATGAACAGCACCGCGTCATTTTGTAGCTTTTGTTTTGACAGAAGTGCAGACAAAGTATTGTACTGTGAGAAAATTTGCAATCATTCTGGGTGGCTCATCTTGCAAGGGCGTCAATATTTTGTTGAAGGCGACGTTAGAGGTTATGCATGCTTTTTCCTCTACAAGACATTGCGAAGTCATATACAAAAGGTAAACTTTCTATTCCTGGCTTAATAACGTCACTGATGAGTTGAGATTTAATAGAAAAACAATAATAGAGCACCTTGCGTGAAGCCTTCCACCTGATAAAAGCAGTCGTGCCAAGGCGCATCTTTAGGTGGCGACCGTTTAAAATTTCTTTGCGAAGTCAGTAATGCGTTAAAAATATTTTCCACTACCTTCAGGCTGAGGAGTATGCCTTATCTGAGTAAAAAACCTACTCGCCATTCATGCATGTCTCTAGCAAACGATTATAAGATAAAGAGGTGTTCAATGGTCAAAGATGGATGCTTTCTATATAGAAATTACATTGATTAGTCTGTCAACTATCATTCTCTAAGTAAATTGACAAAAAGAACATTGTTCTGTAATGCTGAGGGATTTTTATCTTTATTTGGTTTGTGTACTTGGATATAAAATTTTATAGAGAATTGACTGATGAAGAAGTGCATGCAAATTTCCACTTTGTTTTGAGTACAATATGTTAATGTTGTTGGAAACAAGAAACATTGTTTTTCGATATATAATATAGATAATATCTCAGGTTCTCTTAATCTAAGTGTTTAACGTTGAAAAATATTAATTCAAGTATTTTATTCTTTTTGTTATTGTTCTGCACCCTCGGGCTGTTAATTGTTTTTGTGAAGGGATCTTTGTGTTCATAGCAATTTTTGAGAGCTTTTTGGGAGTGGCTATAATATTTTTTACATTCATTGTTAAAACAAAGTTTTTGTGCTCGTGTTGGAGTAAGTTTTCGGTCTTTTTCATGATTCCCTTGAAAAGTGTGGTAAAGAGTAAAATAAGGTCATTGACAATAACGTGTCAATTTTGATGGCCTGTGATCGCTACCAAGCTAGATTTCTAATACTTTCCATTGAAAGCATAAAATCATGTTGGCGCAGGCCATTCTTCGGACGACTGAGGATTGAACCAGTAGCAGGGTGCAAATATTAAAGTGACTTTGATTGAAAAGAGAGGTTGTGAGAATTCAGAATTTCGATTCACAGTAAGCGCTGTTGTTGCCCATCAAGCATTTAAGCCTTGAAGTCTCCTAAGAATTAAAGGGTGTTGTTGGTTGATTTAACATATCATTAAGCTGATCGAATCGGAGCTTTGAAGGAGGACAAAAGTGGAGGTTGTAGACTGCGAATGCTTTTCATTCCATGAGGCGGGCTGCTTTCGCCTGAAGATTAGTACTGAGTGCATTTCGCTTTGTACGGCGTGTATAATGTGGTTGATCCTTCACAAGCGCGGTCATCAATACTCTTTCTGTTGTAGATGGTATAACCCATATGATTTTTGCAGACAGAAGATATATGCGTTATATTTTAAGCCAATTCAGCAGTTTGATCGGCACAATGGGCTGTTGCTCTGTCCTTTTTTCTGTTTGTCCGTGACGCTCTATAATAATTGTGGATGTAAGGTAGGGGAAAATGTCCTTTCGGTAGAGGTGTGCAGTTGGATTGGTTGCGGTTAATGCGGTGGCGACTGTCCCTCTTCCTGACAGTCCACATTCATTAATGGATGGAATCTGTTACAGACCCGATACATCAGCTCTCTCGTCAGACGTGCTTGATTTTCAATTTTGACCAGGTGTGTTTGTCCAGAATCGTTACTTTATCCCTTGCTAAATTGCATGGTTACTTTGAAGTGCTTGATCTTGGTTCTTGGATGGAGTAATATGTAGATTGACTTCCAGAGTTCATTTTGTGACTAGCTTAGGAGTAAAAATAAAAAAAACTATTGTCTTATGTGCTGTCGACTCTTCTGTCACCCACGTTACATTTGTTTGGCATGCTATTTTGCGTAATTTCAGTGTGGCTGCTTTGGCATAGCTGTTGCTGGTGGGTATAGTTGCTGTTGCCAATCTACGAACCCCTGGATATGTGACGAGTTCAGGTGTTTTATCTCCTAAACTCGCTTTTCCAATTTCCAACGCGATTAGTCTTTGGTAAAAGCTACGTGGTTACCTTTACAGTTTGATCGCTCTTTATGGCTCTTGCTGTGCAGGATTCGAAGAGGTGGCCTTCCTCCCAACATTTTGAACATGTTGGCAAGTTATTTTGGATTTTGGCAAGGTATGTCTGTACCGTTAGCAGTGGAACCACTGCATCGGATTTGGAACATTTTTACTGGCAGGCTCAAGTATCTAATTCAAATTAAGCAAATCAGACTAGTAAAACGTAAGGGTCACAGCACCTCTGTGGCACAAAAATTTACAAGTTTTGACTTCATCTCGTTTTTAGCTCTTTTTTAAGTTAAATTAAATTCGAGGTGTGTAACGACTTACTACGAAGTGTTTAGCTGGCAATGAGAGGTGCATTTTACCTCAAAGTAAATGCAAGGGCTCGGTAAAGTGTTGCTTTCGAATTAAGAGCTCGTTCCATGGACTACTGATTATGTCTTTAATTTTATTTTTATTTGTTGTTTCCTACACGCATATAAAATCTTTCAGGCCTGCTGGAACCTGGCCCTATTTTGATAAACCTTTTGGAAGGCAATCTCCCGCCTGGGTTTAGGACTCCAGAAATACTCTACTAGTACTCCTGCAATACGCGGCGATCTTCTCCATCCAACGTCCATAGAACCACAGAGTGACTTACCTACGCTTTGCCTTTATTGAGAGTGACTTATCAGTTCAAGACTGTCCTTCTTGGGCCAAAGATTAAGACCAAAAGAAGGTACTGGTAAATAGATTCCTTGGCAGAAAATGTATCTGAAAGGCCTGGCTAAGACGCAAGATGCCTCACTACTCACTTATCCGATATCATTCTACCAAGCGTGTGTTGTTATGACCACGACAGGGTGTGTTGTTATCACCAGTAGAGTGTGCAGCAACCATAGCACATCTTGTTAAGCTCACATCAGGTCGCCAAGTTGTTATCTCATTTGCAAGGGAGCGGCTTAAAGCAGGTCAGTGTTGGTTACTGGTGTCTGTTGTAGCAAAGGGTGAAACAGGGTTGATATTACCAATGATGGATCTGGTGTACTATAGTTAAGTAGACCTCAGAAGATATTATAAAGCGGGTTAGAGGTGTTATTGGTTAACTCAGCTTATTATAAATTCAGTTTTGGTCGCTCAAGTGAAAGGTTTTATTATTGTGTAACAGTGAGACAGCGCTAGTTTAGTTTACTTTACTTTATGTCAGTTTTTCCTTTTTGTATTTGTAGGCAGTTGTTGGCAGTTTATAGAGAGGGTTGGCATGAAGCGGGAGATAGCAAAACTGGTATTCTAAGGACAGTCGGAGTCTATGGGATCCTGCCTCCATAGGCTTAAGGGGATCGCTTAAAATTAAAGGCTTGAAATTTGTACAGATGTGTTGGATACGAATCAGATCTAGAACCTACAATGTCTTTGAACGCACATTATTGAACACTCATGACACATACCAGATCGTCGACTTCGATCCCGTACGCCGCTGCCACTGCCACGTGGCTGCCACGAATCCAAGCCAAGAAATGCTTATAATGATAAAGTGGACTGCAGGATAATGGTGGCTTTGGAATTAAAGTTCACCACAAAAAGGTTTTGTTATGCTTTTGATTCTTTCATTTAGCGCACAAACACAGTTTTTATAGAAACTCGGGCTTACCCAACATATATATGTGTATCAAAAACTGATCTTGTTTTGTTTCGGTTGTAGAATCAGTCTAAAACCTGATCCGAAGAATTTTGATCTGAGTACGTAACGCTTGAATGGGTTGGAATAAGCTCATGGCGTACGAATAAATTTAAAACCTCACCGAGCTACAACTGTACTTTGCTTGCACTTCTATGGTTATTATGAACTAAAAATAATTTATATATATATCTTTTGTAAAACTTGACAAAGTTTCAATGACCGTTTTTGCATGACTGTTTTTGAAATGAATTATAAGTGGAGGTCTATAGTTCTGCCGCCAACTGTCCTTTTCAGAAATTTTAGTCACGAAATATTTACATTCTTTAAATTTGATTTATCCTCAAGCGTATAATGTTCCTTGTGGAAATACTTAAGCGTACTATAAAGTCTTAACTGAGGCGCAATATGCGTTTATTCAGCAAATTTGCAGTAACCGGACAAGAAATTGAATGTTCTCAAAATTTTGCAGGAACAGCCGGAATGTTTTAAATATTGCAAAATATGGACTTAAAATGTGTTATCCACACAAGTATATGTTTGTCCCCAGTCGTAAACTATAGAAAATAGTTAAATGCATTCCATAGTGCCTAACCAGTCTAGCCCACAGTTTTTGTCACGAAACATTGTTTATTTGAAATTATGGTGCGCTTGTTATTGAAAAAGTAGCGTCAAGTTGGACACGAAGTTGGCATTCATTTTCTTAGAACAAAAAAATAACACACCGGTGCACATTTGCAATATATATGTTTCTACCGCATATAGTTTAGAAAGGTGTGCCTTCAAGTTGCCGAGGGCTTGACCAAACAAACTGCCATGCCTCGATGAAAAATACGTTTCTACATATTTCTGTGTGTGTGTGTGTGTGTGTGTGTGTGTGTGTGTGTGTGTGTGTGTGTGTGTGTGTGTGCGTGTGTGTGTGTGTGCGCGCGCGCGATGCAGGATCTTTAATTTAATTTCGAGGCAAGCACACCCCATAAAGATTCACTGAGCTTTCACCACCTGAAGTGTCTTTTGGTATCAAGCAATTCAATTGAACTTTTTGTTGCAACTGTGAAGGAAACAAAAGATGTTTCGCTAAGCTACAGAGCAAAAGCATTGTGTTATTCTTGTTGCCAATGAATTCTGTCAAGTGGTAACAAAAAGTAAACAACAATTTTGAATTAAATGTGATCGACAATGACATCAAAATGTAACTTGTAAGAACCTAAATATGTTGAACAAAGCATTGTAAATGGTGCATAGCAATATTTCATAACATGTATAATTCTAACATTCATTTTATGACAAATGTAGTTTTATCTAAATCCTTCAAAGGAAAAACTAAGAAAACCCGTGAAATGAATAGCAGAAAACGACATTACCTACTCCCAGATTATCCCCGAAATAATACCGTTGAGGTAAAATTGCAATGAACAAAACTGAATTGCAATGGAAGCGAAGAGATACATACACGATTGTATCAATTGAAGCTGTTGTAATAGCAGCCGTTTCTAATTGCACTACAAGTTCATTTGAATAGCTTGATTCCAAGATACACTCAGGTAGTGAAACATTAACTTTGAGTGTCATTAACATTCCTTGTACCAAAAACCAAGCTAAGTACACTTCTGGCGCTGTCAGGGCAAGTATACCTACCCCAGTATAAGTATGCTTCCCTTGAAACAAAGATACCTCATAACATACAAATAACAAGAATAACGCATGCCGTACATTTGTTAAGTTGGTCTTTCTTTGTGGTAGAAAGAAAAGAAAAACATTGACTGCTTCATTAGTTTTAAACAATTTTAAACAGTCTTTAAATTCTTTGCGAACAAATAGAATACACCAGTTTAACAGAGATGTTACCCCTCGCAAATTACTTGATCAAGCTTCTGTAATGGCACTCAGTTTGGCAATATTTCAATTTTACAAAAAAAAAATGAAAATACAAAATTATCGATGCATACCGGCAATTTATAGCTCTTTCCTGGCAGGAAGCGTTATTTGCTGTATACATAGTGGGGTATGGCGCGCTCAATGTCTATAGTTGTCATTTTTTGACATAGTTACGAAAGGCGACAGGCCGTACGTAGCTCAGCTCAGTATGTAGTTTTTTACGATGAATCACTTAGACACTCAGTGAGATAGGGCGCTTAGAAAGTGCGTCCATAGCTGCAATGGCGACTATTTTCCAAATTTCAATAATTTCTGTTATTACAGCAACGAAAAATATAGCACATACCATAGCTGTAATGGCATTTCAAAACAACGGGTAGTTATTCAAATTTCTAGAAAAATAAAAAAAAACCCTTTCGCTGCAGAGTTCCAGTATAGTCTTTTTGCAATGTGCCTTTTATATTTTTATTCTTCGTTTTAAAAATAGCATTTAGCAACAATGTCCCAACCACTAATTCCTTCAAAATAGTATCACCACCGTTGAATTTCTGGCTGCGATTTTTACAGATTCTCACTATGTGGGAACCTGGTAGCTGATTTCTTGATGCATTTGGCAAAACTTGAATAAAATCTTATTCAAATGCAAAGCTTTTAATTTGAGAACAAAGAATTTTATGTAACAATTCTGCATAAAATATAGTGGTTTAGATGGAAATTGTTATCTATTTATAAGAACTTTTTTTTGTAAAAGCACAGCTTAAACATACAATTTAAATTAACATAACCACAAAATTTTCTTGACCAGTTTTTTAAGATTTTAATGAAATCCTAGAATATCTCTCAGTGACTGATTTTTTGTTGTTGCAAAATCAAAGCTTAAACACACAATTAAAATTAACACAACCACAACAATTTCCCTGACCAGTTTTATTAGATTTTCATGAAATTATAGAATATTGCTTAGATTTGGAAATCATGGCTATCCGAAGCAAGAGCTTGTAAAAAAGAGCTGGTGACAAAAGTAAAATTATTCAAGTCATGGATTATAAGAGTGATAGAATATACCAGTACAAACGTATTAACTTTGATTTATACTTTCGTTTACCTTAATCATTTTGTTTATTCGATATCAAATATTGCATAGCGTTGTAAAAACGGCAAAAGTCATCAAAATATTATTTATTTGGGTTTAAATTTTCTGAGGATTATATCATAAAACCAAAATACAGAATGGTGGCTAAGTGGAGTATTTTCAAATTGCTTTAAAACAATGAGCAAAAGTTTTCGCTGGTTTAATTACGCAACTCAAGAAAAAGTGATAGAATATGTCATCTTTGATTTTCAAATTGCTTTAAAACAATGAGCAAAAGTTTTCGCTGGTTTAATTATGCAACTCAAGAAAAAGTGATAGAATATGTCATCTATGATTTAGACTTCCGTTCACCTTAATTAATAAGTTTATTCTCAGCGAAAAAATAAGTCGACACAACTAATGTAAAGCAAAAGAAAACAGCAATGCGTCACCAAAATGTATACATATATATATATATGAAAACTTCATTTTTGTATAAAATAATATGTATTTACTTAGCGTAAATTATTGTATTTTTCTTGCTCCTTTTCGTTATCGTTATAATATCGTGATAATTTGTACCTTGTATTGCTTTTGGTTGTGAATTTTCAGAAAATAAAATGATTGCCTGATTGTTTAACTTCAAGTGACACCGAAGGGACACGTTGCTTTCACAGCAGACCCAGGAGCAGTGCAATGGTGTTTGATAAAATATAATCAAAATTGATATCAATATCGATACATCATAGTGCGTTTTCAATTCAACATTTGAAGATAAGATCAGCTTATAGCACAAGTGCATCCATCTTTACGAAATATTATTTTTGTCCCTCATCAGGATCCATTTTATTTATTTTAAACTTAATCTATAGCAGAGCTGCTCAGAAAACCTTTAACGTCTCTCGTCATCTCTCTCCCTCTCACTTTTGTTATTCATGCGGACTTAGTAAATCAGCTTCTTGGGCTCTTCCCATGTGAACTCAGGACGGCCGAAATGTCCGTATGATGCAGCTTTCTGGTAGATGGGCTTCTTCAAATCAAGATCCCTGCAAAACGAGAACAAACCAATAGACGGTTAAAATGCAAAGTATAAAAAGAAGTGAAACAACAAACCAAGCACATCATCAGACACACGATGTACTTTGTCGGGAATGACCGGGAATGATCTGCTTACGAAACAGATGTTTTAGCATAAATAGACAGACCATACCGCATGGATGAGTTGAAAAAATGAGCGGCTTTGCGGATAGGTTCTGGGATGGATTTTAGGAGGAAACGAGTTGCAATGAACTGCCCCGTGGCGTCTGGTGGAATACGAAGGCTAAAACATTAAGAATAACCCACCTCGTTGCGCCAAACTGAACTGAAAATCACTTTGACAGAGCCATCCACATTTGGGAAACTTTTCAACCTTGCCCCCCAGCGTTTGCCCAGTACCACTAACCTAATACCACCAGTTTTCGATATCTTTCCTCTTACCTTTCAACTACATTTTTTATTTACTATTGGCTCTACAGATGTTGATTAATACCCGAACACTCGCGTAACGTATAAAATACATCTATATTAGATCGGCGATATCGGCAACTTCGTCGGCCGATGTATCGGTTGCACATAGGATTAACTATGGCCCGACGCAAAATAGATATAGCGGCTTCGTACATCGGATATACATCGGGCCGATATACCTTAAATACGTCGGGCCACCGTCGGAAATATCAATACAAATTCTTCGACGTCGGATACCAACCGTCGGCTATACGTCAGTTATACGTTTATATTCCGATGCATTTCCGACGAACTTCCGATGGTTTTTATACGTAAAAAAATTGTTTCTAACCTTAACTGACCCATAGAACCCTTACCAACCATCCATAATTCACATATTCATACATACACCATAGCATATTAATATACAACATAGCATATTTATATATTGCAACTGAACACTAGTACTTACCCGGGTTTGAACCGGGGACCTCTTGCATCCTAGGCGCGGAACATACCTCTACTCCACGGCGGCTGGGGCTGAATTGGCAGCGTAATTAAGTGGTCTAATGTTTCTATTTCGTCCCAAAAAGTTTACTTCTTACATTTTCGTTTTTCGTTACCGCTGGCGCTTTTAAATTTAGTTATTTGTATTGTCTTTTCCTCCTTTATGTTTGCTGAGGGATAGTTTATTGAGGCAAATGATAATTTTCAAGTATATTCATAATGCTCCACTATTGATTCTTCATAATGTCCCCTACTAAACGTCAATCGATAAATTTCCGACGCCGAATAAGCATCGGAAAATATGCGTTTTATAGACGTATAAAAATACGTATAATATACGATTGCAATATCGGCATCTTTTTTCCGATGTATTTCCGACGTCGTTTATACATAGGAAAATATGCGTTTTATAGACGTTTAAATACACATATAATACGCGTTGGCAATATCGGCATGTTCTTTCCGACGCTGTGGAATATGTGGAGCACTCGTACACAACGCAATATATATATATATATATATATATATATATATATATATATATATATATATATATATATATATATATATATATATATATATATATATATATATATATATATATATATGTATATATAGATATATATATAGTTTTCATTTCAAGTTATGCGTGAAATACACAAATTTAGAGATCCAGTGGAAATCTGTATATTTCCGACGTTTCACCAACAAATATAACTATATGTATAATATACGTATATATTTATACGCATATTACATGCTTGTAATATCTTAAATAAAACAAATAAAGTTCCGTTGGAATTCGGTATATTTCCGACGTATAGCCGATGCAGTGATATATTTGTATATTATACGATTATTGTAATGCGTCGGTTATACATCAGTAATATTTTTTTCAAAAACAAGTTTTGTTCCGCCGGAAGTCCGTCTATGTCAGACGCTGGGCCAACATATACAAATATATGTAAAATATACGTATAATTAAATACATCGAATATACGTGTGCAATATCCATTTCAATTTTTTTACCATTGGTCGGAAGTTTATCTATTTCCAACGTATAACCAATGCATAAAAATATATGTATAATATATGCATTGAGAAATACGTATAATATATGAATACAATATTTAAAAAAAAACAAATTCCTAATTGGTAGGAAGTTCGTCGGAAAAAGATGTCGGCCCGATGAATATTTGCTAACATCTATTAAACTAATGAAAATAATCATCGGGCCAACGTCGGTAACCGATGAACTTCCAACGAATGGGGAAAAATGGAAATTCGACTATTGCCAACCTATAACCGATGCATTACCGATGCATCGAAGCCGATGCCGACGTTTTAAGACCTGATTTATACCGTTCCGACGTCGGTCCGACGTTACGCGAGTGTTCGGGTAACACGATTTATTCTAAAACGGAAACATCTAAAAATCCCAGACTTTAAACAAGACATTAAACAAAGAATTTTAAGTCCCAAAAAAAGTCATGACGTTTACTTTGGCACGTTATGTAACGCAAGAATTTGCATTAACTTCAGAATGTGCGTGACGAATTGTGGAACAAAAGTTATTTAACCAGGTCAAAAAACCTGGAAATGTGCAAGCTTTCCACACTTTACTTCTTGCTACCCAACCCTGAAAATAGCTGATCTTTTCAAAATCTATCCCGTGTTTACTAAAGGGACGGTATATACCTGAATATGCTATTGACCCTTTATGTCAAACCTACGCGTCATTTCAAATGAAAGACGTAGTTCCTGGAAGTAACGATTAATGCAAGGGCCAATTAAAATAACAGAAAATAACGAACTGGATGTTGAACATCAAATCAAATTGAACATCAAATGTGTAACCCTGTTCCACATGTTATATATTTCGAGTGAAAAATTTCTCTTGCGAGTAAACGAAAAAAAGCAAACACCCTAGGCCTTTGGCTTTCAGTACTCACATGACGATCTTGCCGGGCCTCAGGTCGAAGTTTTTATTAACAATCTCGAGGAGCTGCAAGTCCGATCTGCCACCACTGCCAGTGCCATAGCTGTCGAGGTACACTGACAGCGGTTTTGAAACTCCGATAGCATATGACAGCTGTGCAAGGTTACAAAGTGTGTTAGGGGCAGTGTTCACAGTTTGTTACCAAGGCTTGCTTGCAAACATTTTATCGACTTGAAATTTTGAAATTTCTCAAGCAAACATTAACAAATTTCCGAAAGTTTTAGCAGGTGTGACTTCTTCTGGGAAAGAATATTTCAACGGTACAGTTCTTACAAATAGGCTTTATTTGCTTTCTTTTTGGCGTTTCGAAACTAACTATTCAACTTAATAACCATTGTAAAAAAACGTTTTATTGAGTTTTCTCCATTTTCAAGTGGAAAAAAGGATTCGAAAAGTAGGCGATCTCACTTGAACCAGAACTCTACGGCAGAGGCCAGCCTTGACGAGAGACTTGGCCACCCAACGGCACGCGTAGGTAGCCGAGCGGTCGACCTTGGAGAAGTCCTTGCCTGAGAAGGCGCCGCCACCGTGGGCGCCGAAACCGCCGTACGTGTCTACGATAATCTTGCGGCCAGTCAGGCCGGCGTCGCTCTTCGGTCCGCCAATCACGAAGCGCCCCGACGGCTGCAATAGTACATAAAACAGCTTGTGATCAAACATTATGTGGCTTGTTAACAAATAACAAAATTGGCGGCCAGCCTTAAAAAGCTCAGTTGCAAGTATATAACCTTCTCCCATACTTTTTTGCCCTTCCATAAAATATACTACCCTGAGCACTGAGGAACGATCCTTTGTAAAATTAGGTAGAAAAACAAAAAATCCCCAAAACAACTTTAACTACCTGGAGATGATAAATAGTCTCGTCGTCGAGGTACTTTGCCGGGATGACAACCTTGACGACCTTCTCCATGAGGTCGGCGCGGAGCTGCTCCAGAGTCACGTCCTCCGAGTGCTGGATCGATATGACCACCGTGTGCACGCGAGTCGGCACGCACGCGCCACCGTCAAGCTTGTAGTTGCACGTCACCTACGTACACAACAACCTAGTGTTTCCTTTCCTTCTCGTTTCTTTCTTTTACTTCTTTTTTTCCCGCACAGTTTAAGACAAAAGTGATGATAACTCGTTGCAAAACAGCCATCACATATAAAAATATAATTCGCTGTGTCACCACACAAGGTTATTAAATTTCGTTTTATTTTTTGGACATTGGCCCCATGAGGTGTCAAAATAGTAAAGACGCAGTCGCAATTGTCAAGCGTGTACTCGCACGTCACCTGGTTACACAACAAATTTTTCATTCGGTTCCCTTTCCTTTATATTGTTCCCTTTTAGATACAGTTGCGGTAATTTGTTCAACACTGTTCACTGCTCATGAAACGCTGTTCCTAAGTAAGTACTGTCTCGTGCTCGCTTTCGATATTTTTAATTGCCATCTAGGTTGATTGCGACATAACAGTATTTATTAAATAGCCTCGGAACAGTAGCAAAGACATAGCGCTTTTAAAATGCATAAAGTGCACTCGTAGCTGTCAAAATACTCCTTTTTCCTTTAGACATATTTCATAAAATTGTCAACAAAAGAGAAACCTGGGTCTTGGAGTCTGGCCTGGCCCATTGCAGTCCGCCGTTCCTACGCAGCTCTGCAATCTTGGCGTTAAGCTTGTGGGCGAGCATGAGCGTGAGCGGCATGCATTCTTCTGTCTCGTCCGTGGCGTAACCGAACATCAGCCCTTGGTCGCCGGCACCTACAACGGACCAGCGAGAGAGATGTTTAGCATTCCATTCTGTTCAGAAAAGCCATTGAAATGCAGGCAAGAGCCAACAGTTAGGGACCATTTCATTGAGAAAAAGACTCGATGTCTTAGACATGGAACTCTTTCATAAGAATCAAGACTATGATGTCATGGATATTTCCCTCAGTAATTACCTTCAGTACTTTGTTAATAACATTGTGATTGCAGAATCGACATCGACAAGGACCGACAATAATAATATCACCATGGTTCTTACCAATGTCCGCCTCGTCTCTTCCTTCATGCACACCCTGCGCAATGTCGGGAGATTGTGCCTCCAGCGCTGATAGAACACTGCACGTCTTGTAGTCAAACCCTGCAAACGAAAACAGAATGGCTTAGTCCACCTTTGTGTCATCCGCCGTTATTCAAATGTCTTTATTAAGCAAGGTTTACACCTTTCGTTCAAGTTCAATAGGCATTGGGAAACTCATCTTTTAGTTTCTTATTATGTGAATTGTAATATTTTTAATATTTTTGTTGTTTCTGTTGTTTTTCTCAATATTCTACTCCAGTAACAGTGGCATCCTGATGCTTTTGTTTACTCGGTACTTTTGGCTACTCGGTACTTTAGTTTGCCGCAAGTAAAGGTAAACCAACATTATTCTAGGTGTCTAAGCTCTCAATCAGCCCTACACTAAACCGTTTGCCCCTCAAGCTACACATCCATGTCTCCGTTGTCACTGAACTCCCGCCCCTCTTCAGTCGGCTCTGAAAATTGCTATAATTATGCACGAACTCAACAAATAGAGTGCGTAATGTATGGCCGCTTTAAAAAATGGCAAGACTAACATGAAGTTTCGCTCTGGAAACATTTAATTGGGACAGACATTGTAGCGTACGTTATACATTATCGCCCACAGTTTATAACACGCCATAACCGCTAAGTTGGTGTTTTGGCGTGTTATTTGCGATATCTTTTAACAAGAAAGAAGTGACACCACTGTTAAAATGTGGTCTTATCTAGGGAGTAACTGATCAGGAAAACGATCTGGTGATCCAAATTTCATACACTAAACGCATGATGTATATCAACGCAGTAGAAAAAAACACTTTAAGCTAAGAACAATGATAAAAACCAAATCAAGGAGTTATGTAAACTATGAACTACACAGGTCAGACTTGGTAGTGGTTACAGTCTGATAACGCTTAGGATTCTTTCACCGATAACAGAGATCAAAAAGTTAGTTGACAAATCGTAAGATAGGACTGAGTCAAACTACAACTTGGGAGACGTCTCTTCATTTCACGACCCCCACCCCCCGAGCCAGATCAGAAGTGTTCGGCAATCCCCTTGTTAAGTACTCATTAAAGGTAAAAAGTGTTCTAAATAACCCATGGAAGCATACAACGAAGCTTCTTACGTATTTTTACTGAAACCTGGAACCTAATTTAGTTTGTTCATTTTGGCCGTAGGACAGGAGACTACCAAGTTGAAACAGCCTGGACCCTGAAGAGAGACATACCTTTGTTGGAATCGTCATAACCTATTTGCTTAATGGTTTCGCGGACAACTTGTTGGTAATCTACTTGAGCTTTTGACGTGATTTCTCCAAACAACATTATCATTCCAGTTTTTGCGCACGTTTCTGCAAGGAAGAAAGCATTAACTAATCTACAAAGCCCAGTGAAAGAACTCGTTTAAACAATTACAGATCTTTTATCTAGGCATTCCACAACTAAAAAAATAAATAGACATGCGTTTATCTAGGCACTGTAATTGCAATTCCTCGAACCCACAGAAAATGGTGGGTTGATTTAGATTTTAGGAAAGATTTCTTTTTGGCTTCAGCCTTTAAAAAATGCCTCGTTGAATGTCCGTCAAAGTCTAAAGAACCTTGAACAGTAGGTTAACAAGTTGTAACTATAACGAATGCATTCAATTCAAGATGCCGAAAAATAGTTTTTCTACTTCATGCTTTCTTTTTACCATTTTTACCTGGAGGATGGCATTTTCAAGCATCCTTACTGTTCATCGTAATGTGTAAAACAAAAGAAAAACAGAAAAGGATGGAGTGTGATGTCTTGACTACAGAAGCCAATACATAGGGGCGTTACCTGTTTGAAATAACGTACATTTTGCTGAATCATCGTGCCCTATATGCTTAACAGATCTCGAAAAACCTGTTCAATCACCTGCTCCCAAAAAACTCAGGCCGGTCTAAGCAGCCGTCTGCTGTACAAACACACTTATCAGGACCTAATTTATTCTGAACATATTAAGAACAAGATAAGGAAAGTTCGCCTTAGAACTGGCACTAATAATAATAATAGTATAATAATATTAACAATATAAAGATAATAATAAATATATCGAATGTTAGCTTACCACAGGCAACCTTCGCGTTTGGATCTTGTTTGAGGTGGGCGTCTAAAACAGCATCACTAATTTGGTCACACATCTTATCTGAAACAATTTATTATCGTACCTTTGCTGATATTTGTTTTCAAAGTCGTATAATACCGGCGATCACTGTACCCAGATCGAGTCATTGTTTTATTGGCTGATATTCTCGCTTCAACCCAAACTCCCATTACCTTGTAAGATCTTGCCCTCGAATCATAACTGCACGTAATTAGGCATGTCTTCACATAGCCCTCTTAAAGAGGTGACCTCCAAGAACTTTCAGGTTTTGATGTTTTAGTTTCACGTATTTTTCAGGCGCTGTGGTTGAAGTACTGGATGGTTTGAGGGTGGCAAAAAAATTAGATGCATCAAGAATTGTTTTTGGAAACGCCTTAAGCTACCGAAAATATTGGAAGTAACATTACCAACGAACATAAAGAGCAGCTTACCTGGATGACCCTCTCCTACAGATTCTGAAGTGAATACAAACTTATCCATGCTTTTCCGGGCCATTGTTATTTTACCTCAGAACTACGGCTATTTTCTCTGTTTTCAGTCAGAAAGCTAAACAGAAAATAGGAAAAAAAACATATGGCATGCTGTGATTTATATTTGCGCAAAGCTACATTTTCCTATGACATATTCAGTTTTTGTTAATGTTAAAGAATTAATCTTTTTCGTACTTGACGCCTTGCACGGAACCTGGTGTGTGTTTGAATTATATGGGCATTTATAAAGAATTTGAATTTGCATCTCAACAATCCAGCGTTATCCTGGTAAAGCTGAATGAAATCATGATGTTGTCTCGGTGTCTATATCACAAAACAGAAAATAAATACCAATGCTGAAATAAATTCAAAGGTGAGATAGGTAATTCGTGATAATTTACCTTTTTGTCAGATTTTAATTTGATATAGGAAAGCTATTTTATGTTATATATTAAGGTGTCCAAGGTGCCAAAGTATTAAGGGTTGCATTATTCCAGTCTGCATTAACTCATAGGGAGCTGAAACAAAGCTTTTGTGTGTTTTCTCTAGAGTGGTATTATCATTTCTATTTTATGCTTGCCGAAGGTAAGCATCGGGCATGCATAGAACAACATAAATAGACGATGAACCCCTCTCCTCAACATTGTTTTTCTGACCAAGTAAAGCTTGTCTTCAGCAGTAAATGTGTTGACGTAATAAGTATTAAATGGCTGACTGTTATAATAAACCAATAATACTTACATGACTCATGAATGCAGGTGCTTAATTCACAATTTAATTAACAGTATTAACAGTATTAGTTTAACTAGTTTTGGGAGTTTATAAAGCAAGTGCAACGAGTTTTACATTCATTTTTTGTGGTGTTGGTTTTCATGTTATATACCAATCAAACCTCGCTACTATGGATGCCTCGCGATCCAGAACAGTAGACACTTTTTCTGCCAGCTACTTCACTAATCCACCCGCAATAGGGGTAAACCGCTTTACAGTGTAATTCCCGATTACTTATATGAATTGGTATTTGTTTCTTTCACTCAAAGTTAGCTAATTAACAAGAAAGGTGTATTTATAGCAAAATAGCTGAAGAAAATCTTTGACTGGTTTCATTAAATGATACGAACGCTCTCTTATAAAGTTAAAATGCTCATAGCCAGGGACGGAGAAAGTGTTTGAACATTATTGCCGTTCAATCTAATTTGATTTCTGCAGGTCGCATGTGTTAGACAGAAACGAAAGAGTGAAGACATAATTAATTTCTTGTTGGTGAACCTCTTCCCCACCCTGCTAGTTTAGTTTGCAAGCTCTCCTACCTAGTATGGACACTCTCGCTATTAGAGGCCAAAAAAGGACTAGTCAGGTAAGTGTTCGTAATTGAGGGGTTTTGCAGTACATGCTGTGCATTAATTTCGATAAATGTGTGAAGTTTTATTGCTATTGGAACTCTTCCATGCGAATAAAAACATTACTAACATGCAAACAAACTATTTTTCACATCAGGTCAAGATGATTTTATTGCTCGAAATTACGATACAGCTGTACGGGTCAATAATGTAGTGATCAGTTGTAAACAGTAGTAAATTGAATGACATTAACAGATGAATCTGTGCAACTGGACAGAAAATGAGCTCAAAGAGAGAATACATGATATAAATAACATCCCGTAAAATATATCACAAACCATGGGGCTCTCATATTTACCCTAAACTTAACCCTTAAGCGATACAATCACAGACAGTCTAAGTCTGTGATGTGCAGATACATATAAACCTTAAATGGAAAGAAAAAAGCACCAAGACAGCGTATTTGAGTTCACTGTGAAAAAAGACAGACAGGCCAATGTTAACGTAGAGCAAATTATTTGTAAAAAGTCGTCTAGCAGAATTATAACTTGGTAATTTTAATCTTGGTTTTCTGAATTTTAAAACACGGTTAAACTGGAGCTTAAGATTTGATAAATATTTAGTCATGCAATCTACAAAAAGTAAAAAGTTAAATGTTAAGTTACGATTTAAAACGAAAAAATGCAACACACCTTAGACTAGGACTGTTAACCTTCTCTTTTGAGTCACTTTCTTCGTGTTACTGTGCATATATCTTGCACCTAATATCGAGTTCTACACAGGCATGGTGCTTTTATAAGAGAGATAAGAATAGGATGGACACTATCAGTACTTCTCATCCTGCCCTGTAAATATGACACTTTCTAGATATCAGTATAATTTAGATTTTCCTTATCTATGTTCTAGACACTGATTGCAAAATTTAAAAAAAACGAATCAAGCTGATAGTAAATTCAGATTTGTTACTTTTTAATATATGTCAGCCAACAAGCATCAGTTGTTGCTAAGCATGTTCATAAATTCTCCAACTACTTTACATGTGATAAAGTTAATTAGGTATGTGCTTGGCGGGATAACATTTGAACAGTTTTGTACAGCAAAGTATTAAATTCAAATATTTCAAGTTCGAACTTGAATTGTTTTCGTCATAATCCATTAAAATATCACTGATTTATTCTTGTGATATCTTAAATCGTATTTCTTTCTTTCTTATTATACACCTTTATCTATATTTTTGGGACAGCAGCAGTTTTTGCTGAATCTTTAAATAATTTTCAGATAATGATAGTTATTTTCGTTTTCTTTTATTACCTCCGTTGCTTTCTTTATCGGATAACGAAATATCGATAAAAGTAAAGGGTTTACTTTGCAAAAAGTAAACAGTTGGTTTAATAGTTTATTTGTACAATACATTGTGTGACAAGGCAGCGGTTTGCTGTCTGAGAGATCAAAGAAATGCCAGTACCTCAGCACACACGGCTTTGTTTTGTTTAGACATAGCGATAGGAAGCATTCCAATGAATTCGTGTGTATTCACAGTCCATACAAATTATAATACATAAATTATTGTGTGCCTATTATAAGTTATTTGCAGTAATGCAAAATCATCGCTTAAAAATATCACTTATTTAGTCAGAAGCATAATAAAACAAAAACATTGAAAATTACTTAAGCCAATATTCGCTTTGATAAGTCAGAAAAGGTACGGTACGATTCGAATATGAACGAACTGCAAAATGAAGCACCAGCTCTCAATAATACCTCTCGCCAAAATAACAAACGTAAATATGCTTTGGAGACAAGGAAGCGAATAGAGCTGAGAGGTTTTTTGTCCAATGTCTAGTCATTCAGCTTGTTTGTTAATAATTTTTCTAGAGCTGATTTTGTAAATCAGTTGAAATATTTTCTTTGCTATAAAGTCTCTAATCAGATGAGAACACTAAAATGACAAAAAAACTTAACAATTAAGATGTACTTGGAATTGGTATTAAAAACCTTTCGGTATAATAACTGAGTAAATTCTATGGTTTGAATGGATGCAACCTTGCATTTCCGTTATGATTTAAAATGTTGACAAGAGCAAGAGCACTGGGGGGTGCTGTCTCCCTTGTTTCCCCTACTCATCAATCATTGCCATCAATAGTCGTTGACAAGTCATGTGAATTCACAAATGATTTTCTCATTGACATAAACGAAGAGCTTTTGTGCATTTAGATCTTTATTGATTTTCATATTCAAAACTGGTGACGTTGATTAAGAAGATCTGTTTCTCAGTTCAAGTTCGTCACTTAACTACGCAGGTATATTGATGTCGGTGCAGAGACTAAAACAAATTGAGGAAAACCTGTACCAACAATTATTTTTGTTTGTTCTTTCTCAGAAAATTTCATATCAAACATTCTTTTCTTTTACATTTGTTTTAAAGAACATATAAAGCTAAATAATGTGAGGGAGTATATCGGGTCTACTTTCTTTTAATGACTTTGGGTGTGATTTGGTCCTCATTTAGTACAGAATATTGGATGTAGTCTTAAGGGAAGGAGGTGACCCAATGAGCCTGAGGCTGCACAGATTCACCAGTTTGTTTTACTTTTGTACGTATCTATTTCCAAACAGCTAAAGCTGCGGAAAAAAGAAAAATACACAGACAGAAGGCTAAGAGATCTGGATCAACGTAAAACATTGTTTTTCTCTGTTGTCATCCACAGCATCTCATGATGGCATGAAACTTTTAAATAGCAATGTCTCAAAAACGGTTGCATTTACACTTTTGGAGCAAAATATCGCATTAGAGTACTTTTACAATGAACGTATGGCTGGTCTGGTGTAACTAATCACAATTCCGATATTTTAATTGTTTGGCAATTTTACTACAGGATTTAATCTCAGTGCGCAGAGAACAAATATAAAAGATAAAAATAAATTTGAGATATCCCGACCACTCTATCACATCCAGATCCCCTAACCTACTGCACCACAAATGGCCTTGGGAAGTCGTGAAAGCAAGCGTAATTATGTGTAGCTTTGTTAAAACTGTGTTGTGTTTCCTTTTTTTTTTGAAACTTAAGGTAGTTTTACTTTTGCTATAAGTTTTATCAGATTGCAAAAAAAACTTTGCGAATAGATGGAGCACTCATATGTGAAGGGGAATGCTCTGATTATATTTTGTCAATTCGTCAATTTTTGCTAAAAAGTTGCCTTTTTACACCAATTCGTGAAATTTTCAACAGAATAGTCAAGACCTGGGTAAAAAGTATTTCTTCTGTAAAAAAAATATTTTTTCCAATAGTTTCATTCCACTGGTATACTGACATTACTTTCAACAAAATTCAGTGTGGAATCTTATATTTTAAAGCCTTTATTATGGTGATTTTAGGCTCAGAAGTGTGTATTTCGCTATTTGGCAGCAACCTTAGTCTAATTATTCTTAAATTGTCTGATTCCTAATTGGCACGAAACTAAATGATACAACAGACCGCTGTTTTTAGCATTACTATAATTATCCGAAGTTAGAGTAGAGAGACATTTAGAAAGTGCAGTACTTAGAGAACAATAAATCCTTCAGGTGCAGTGCTCTGACTTTGCACTGTGCGCGTGTAAAAAAGTAATTTTACAACCTCTTTATCAATTCAAGTAGCCTGAAGGACAGAAACACAAATCTCAGCAAGTTTTTATAAAAAAGATCAAAAGCAAGTCTTAGTCTCTTCTTTTTCAATAAATTCGAGACTCTTCAAACTGTGTCTACACAAATACCGGTGCTGGCCAAGCATGACACTGAAGACAGCAAGTGGGTTGAACATGCATAACAACTAATAAATATTCTATTATTGGTGTACTTATAGCAGTTTCGTTTCACTTTTATAAGTGATATGTTAATGGTCTGTTGGCAGAAGCTTTAAGCTGTCAGTTTAAGTTTGTTCATATGTGTATAAATTAAATAAAACGTTTTGGGTTATTATTTACCATTTTCTAAATTTCCTAGTTATCACTGTCATAGTTGATTATCATTGTCATATTTGCACAATTGCTGTGGAAAGATTGGTTAGAACTAACACTGAATTAAGATCGTCTCTAAAGTTTGACCACTTTTCATGGTACCGGAATTTTACTTGCTGGAATTATTAAGACCACATCAAAATCACATTGAAAGACAGCTTAGGCTCTTTTTCGTTTACTTGTAAACCATGATATTATTCACTATTGAATATTTAAATGCACACGCTGTACATTTACCATTTTATGCCATTAACAAAACTGAAAGCGTTACACATCATCTGAGCTTATTAATCTTTTCTACAATGCAATTAACCATTACAAATATAATACATATCTTTAAGTGCACCAAGGGGACAGTTTTGCTGCCTGTTCTTAAGCTAAAAATGATGACGGCAATTCTTTGGTGAGAAAATGAATGTTCTTTCTGTATTTCTAAACACCAAATTGGTTTGCTTTTTCTAAAAAAAAAACAGTCAACCACAGCAGCCGTAAACAGTACAGCAGGATTAGTATACATACTACTGCAACAAGGATTCACTTCAATGGATGAATGTCCAGTTTGTCAATAAGTGGAGTATTTACCACTATTTATCCGTTTTATTTATTAAGAAGAAATCAAAGCAACATGCAACACACGCCGGAAAAATTATTGTTTCAGGAAAAGGTGTGTACAGTATGAAAGGGGTTTGTTTGCCTGTTGAGGCTTATTTGCATAGGTATGATTATGGACGAAAATCAAGGATAGGGAGTTTGTTTGTACTGAGTTTGTTTACCCAAAATTCCAGACCCAAATATTTAATCTTGATTTGTTTACAGAAATTAAATTTTGACTAGTTTTATTACAACTTCAACTTAAAGCAATAGCTGCAGCTGAGTGCAGTAGATGTCAAGTAAATCATACTCCTTTGCTTTAATTGAAAACACGTCAGGCGACACACTTATCGAATAGATTTAATGCGAACTCTCTAGAAAATGCAAGCGTATGAGCTTAGTATAAAATACTTTAAATAGCATTTCATATAGTTAGTGAAAGCAAAAGTGAAAGCGCTATTAAGATTTTATCAACTATATAGATGGTATCTTTCAAATTCGGCAGAGATGTCTGCAGATTCCATAACACTGTTCATACTATGCCTCCATCCACCCACTTGGCGAGATATCAAAATAAACTATGATAATATGTAGAGAGTGTGCATTGTTATTTTAGGAAATTTCTCTTGACTTCAAAGCCTTGGTGATTCAGGTCTGAAATATACCGAGATCCGTTCCCTGGCATTAGTTGCCTGTATTAGTTATTTGAACTCCAAAATTGCAAACAAAAAAATTGGTGACGGTTAGTTCAGTTGGTGAGAGCGTTGGTCTTATAATCCCAAGGTCCCGGGTCCCCTTCCAGCTCAGGTGGTAAGCAGGGCATTGACTTACATTCCAGTTGCCGTAGCTAGAAAGATAAAAACTCCAAAACAACTAAGTATGGAAACATGGGGGAGTCTTTTGCTGTAAAATTATGGTTAATTAGTGATGCCCCTAGCTCTACCTTGAGTTCTTCATGGATGACTGTTGACAAAGAAATATATGTTCAAAGAACATTATAAGCAGAACAATAAATAGCTACATTTTAGGCGCATTTTAGCACAACATCACTTGCTTTTGGACGACATGAAATTGCATCAGCTGATATTTTATTTGGTGAGTTTAGTAAACTCGGCGTCGTCACAACTCAATTTTTTGTAAAGCCTTTTGTCGCTTTTTGCAGTATTCTCAAGTTATCGTTAGAATACCTAAACGATATACAACTAATGTTTAAAACAAAACAGTAAGCTGATAAGGACATAGATTCTAAAACCCCGCACTTAAAAATCTTTTCGAAGAGGCACAGTTGTCATATAGGTAAAAAAGGGTGTGAACATCTGTAATAGCTCTGCTGAGGCCACACGCAATTATTGCGCACATTTACAAGACTTTTCTCCAGGAACTACAAATGACAGAAGGCAAAAATGCCTATGCAAAAAAAAAATGCTTTTGCCATATTGTATTTTCATTTTCAGATCAAAAGTCACAATTTTGTTTTCATAAATTAGTTTTAATGTCGGTTATAAGGCAGAACTTTACATGTGAAATGACAATGATACAGACCAAGTACCAGGTGCCAGCTAAAAACAGCCATACTTGACATATTTTAAAGGAATGAAATTTTTAAATAGCAATAAGTGTAAAAACTAGCATTAATAAGAAGACAAACAGACGTTGCTTTCATTCACCTGTAAACGAAAAATATGCTTCTGACATGTTTTTTTCTGTTGTCTATAGTCAGTGTTACACTCTGATAGTTTTCCGAGAACTTGCATTATTATTTGTAGTTGGCAGTTGTAGATACGTCTTAAAGCAATTGAAACGAGAACTTCACTTCGCTACTGAAATTTTTAACACTTGACAAAAATTAAAACGCAATAAGCCAAGTAGTGTTTGGTTTTTGTTGACTTAATGTTTTATTGACTGATCAGGCCTATGCTGGGTTATCTATTTACGCAGTGAGAGCTCGTACAAAGCTGAGCAACTGTGTGTTATGTGCTATGCATTAAATGTTCCGTATTTACTTGCAAAAATATACTCTTTTCACATGGCGTTTTAACAAAGAAAACGAAATCGAAGACGAAAATAAAAAGTGACAGATACACGTTCAGATCAAGCTCTTCATAAGTCCCAAGTTTCATGACCCTTTGACAGTAGTCCGATTCTTTGGAATATTATTAGCCGCATACATGCTGTGCCATAAGCTCTGTACATAGCTATATATCACACTGTATGTGTTACAGCGAATCTGAAAAAACCATGTAGATTCGCTGAAATTGCCTGACCGGTTATCTTTACCGACAGAATTACTTGTGTTGGGTGGTATTTGAAATTTAATTGCTTTTATGTGACTTCTTTACTCCAGAGATGTTTTACACACCTTTTTTCTGGTTTTTTTGGTGGGGAATGTGATATACAGTATTGCAATCAGAACTTTAAAATTACACATATTTTTATTTAACTAGCTTTTAAATGCAGTTGAAATGCGAATTTCTAGCCTCAAATGAAAAACAATATTGGAAAGTGTTCGAAAGTATCTGCTATCAATATTCACAAAGGCTTAAATTAATTTTCTTGTTTTTCTGAAAACAGGATATATTGCAATTGGAACTTTTAAAATTACATATATTTTTATTTAACTAGCTTTAAAATGCATTGTTGAAATGCGAATTTCTGGTCTCAAATGAAAAACAATACTGGAAAGCGTTCAAAAAGTATTTGCTATCAATATTCACAAAGGTTTTAATTAAGTTTCTCTCTTTGTGTTATCGTTTTTTATAAAAGTGATCACAGCAAATCATAATACTATTGTTTCTAAATAAATTGCAATCATAACTCTCCTTCTGAGTATCATTCAAATTGCAATTATTTTTCCATTAGTGCAACACAAAAATCTCTTCACCACCTTATATAGATTACTATTACGGTACGCTTATCCAATCAGAGTTAATTTTCGATGCTCCGCATACTAATAGTTTAATTTAACAGAAACCGATAGGACAAGCATTTTAACGAATAGAAACTTTATTCCGGTGTGATAGCATATAAATTGCAGCACATTCGTCAAATGATAAAAAAAGACCTCAGCTACATGACATAAGTTAATAGCAATGGAAACAAGAGAATAAAACTTGATTTTAATATATTCTTTTCACAAGAACAAGGTGTGAAATACATCTGGAGTAACGAAATCACACAAAAGCAATTAAATTTCAAATATTAGCAAAAACAAGCGATCACGTCGGTAAAGATGGCCGATCAGGCAATTTGAGTGAATCTGTATAATTTTAAAGGTGAAAATTTTCAGCGAATCTACAGATTCGCTAAGTGAGTCAACGAATCTACAGATTCGCTGGTTTTACCGATTCGCTGTAACATATGCATGTTGTAAAATACTGTAAATTGTAAATTATTCAAGAAATAACCCATTGAAGGAAGTATTTTTGTGTTTTAATTTTTGTTAAGTATTTAACATTTCGCTAGCGAAATACGGCTCTAGTTAACTTTGACTTTATCTAAAGATCATAAGGTCAAGACATAAGATTTATTGGCATTGTTACATGACGTAAAAAGTACACCAGAGAATATGAGTCCTCGAATTGATTTCAATTTGAAAATCCTTGAAAACCTTTTTACAGCGTCTTTGGTAAGCTTAAAGATTTTTATGTCAATTAAACTATGTTGAAACTGAACACGTCCTAGTTTGAAATTTTTTAGACGACAACTACGATGAACTATTTGAAGGAAATAGTGAGTTCATTTGTGTATAATGTGCACTTCCAGCTAAATCCAAAGCGGTAATATATTTCTACATTATGTCACTGATCAACATCCTACGCGAATTCTGGATGTTTTTGCTCAGAATTGCTTTTATCTTGCTTGTTACTCCAAAGGTAATGAAAGGAAATAAATGACATTTCATGAATCAAAATAGAATATTCATCTAAATAAACTTGAATAAAGTAAAAAAGACAGCTTTGTCAATTGTTCAAATGTAATATTGAAAACAAATTATTGCAAGCGACACTGTTAAATAAATAAAGAGAATATCTGAGTAACATTTTGCCAGCCCGCAAAGAACAAATTGTTACAATTCTATTAATCTTAAGCATAGCATATCACAATATGCTATGCTATTGCAACATGTCGACAAATTTCGACTGTTAAATGGGCCTGGATAGCAAATCATACAATTATTTTAAATCTGTGGACATTAGCGAGTGTATAAGGTTGAGGTTTTAACTGTGCGTTAAGTAACTGATTTTCTGTGTAGTGTCAAGCATGTAGGGAAATGATTATTTTAAAACGCCCAATAGATATAGTCTGAGTCCAAAAAACTATTCAATAGGGATGCCTGCCGTCTCATCCTTCATTTTCCCAAGCACTTTTTTGTTCACGTTGGAATGTAGGAAGTGATCCGGCGGATAGTCACTTGTGTCGAACAGGTCAGCATCTTGCTGCATATCCTTGTAGATATCTTCCGTTTCTATGTCGTAATATAGACTGTCGGTGTCACTGGCATTGGGATACTTGACCATGATGTAGTTGTAGTGAAAGTCGAACATAAGCACTTTGCTGAGGTCGAGAATGGTGAAGCCAACTTGAATGGGTTTATCCAAAAGCAAATCCACTTTGCGCAAATGTACAGCGGTCAAATCTTCGTTGAAAATTTTGAATTTGTGGAAAGAAGGTTTGGCTACAAGTTTCTTGAACCGCTTTTCCTTGTGAACCAGTTCAACACTGATTCGCTTTCTCACATTTTCCATGGTTTTACCAAACACAGAGTTGTTCATCAGTTTGAAGAAGTCTTTCTCAAACGGGTTCTTGGCCAATTTTCACTTTTCCGTGTTCAAGGTAATGTATTTTGCCAACCATTTGCTCTGTTCAAACATGATGGCGCGATGTACTTTGGTGACCTTCAACTCTAGTGAGACGTACTGTTGTAAATTCCTGTAATGAAGTACATATTTCTTATTGTCAGACAAGTTAGGAATGAGCTTTTTACTGGGTTTGTCTTTCATGCTCAGATCTTTCCGCAGCTTCTGACTGTACTCTGACAATTCTCCAACTTTACAACATTTCCGTTCTGGAGCCACTGGGTAGTGATTATGATGATCATGGATTGAATTTGGATATTCTAAATCCACTTTCAAAATGAATCCAATGTCATCATCTTCAGCTTCATCCATGAAGTCGAGGGATTCTGGCTCGCTCACCCACATAAATCCTCTTTGCGGCATGCTTTGTGACGTGGCTCAGCCATACAAGTTGCTTGCGTCGAGGTACATCAGATAGTTGTTTGGTATCTCGGAATTGTAATCTGCTACGTAGGGATTATTTGCCTTCGCATACTTGTGTGTGATCACAGATATTCCTCCACGTATGCCTTGCTCAACCATTTGGTACATGTCACTGTCATTGATCAATTCCAACTTCACCTTTGTCGCTTTTAACATTGCATCCCACGACAGTCCTGGTGCTGTATAGTAGTGAGCAGGATTCATACGTGTTGAGGCACACTTGACGAAAATTTTCAAACACGTCAGCTAGTAATAACACATCTGATTTCAGGTACAGGTCGTGGTATTCACCAAGTGTGGTACAGTTGAATGTATCCCACACCTTCTGTGCATGCGCAACATCCTCATCAATAATGTCCTCTTCGCTAAGCTGACTATAAAACTTGTCCTTTGATGGTAGCTGTGTTTCAACAAACTTGGATGATTCGTCCACGTAATCGTAGGGGTATACTCCCTTTCTCAGCAACAAATCTTGTTGGTCACTATCGTGAATGTGAGCGGTCATGTTGTAGAAGTTATTTTTCCCTTCTGCTGCAAGGTTGGATGCCAACTTCTGTAGAGAGGTACTCATGAACTGAAAGCTGTCTGTAAATTTCAGATTGCTCACGGTGAATGCAATATATTTCTCAATGGTGTTGGAAATGACTGTAATCGTTTCACCTTTGAATTTTCCAATTTCCTCCATGATTAGGCGACTGTCATAGCCTCGCAAATTGTGGAAAAACACGGGAATGATAAAAGAATCTTTATCCTCTTGCTTATCCTTTCTAAGTCGGAATTGTAAGTTGCATTCACTATGTGCAGCTCCACGATATTTGCCATTGATGTGGTCATGATCTCTCACACGATCTGCTCCTAGAGGTTCATGACAAATGTAGCAATCAACAGCGTTCTTGAAATTCTCTTTGTCTTCACGAGTCATCACCATTTCCTTTGGCTGCTCTAAACCACGTACAATACGATCACGTTCATTCACCATATGGTCTAAAAAGACTTTCACAGCATTGTCTCCTCAATACATGACTGGTGCACGTGTGTCGTACTGTCTCACAACCACATAGGCAAAGCTGTTTGGACGATGATGTTGATACTTGTCCCCTTCTTCATGCTTTTGCGTGAAACATTCAAAGTCGGCATAAATCACAAAAGGTGTTCGCTGTTGTTTAGCTACATTCTTGAACTTGATGAAGGGTTCCTAGGGAAATGATAAACGTTGTGCTCAATTCTTGTCACACACTTCGCGATGTTTATCTAAAAGATCTTGTCGTACAAACCCGTGAAGACAATTGAAACAATAAAAATATGCACACTTATGCTTTGATCGATAACACATAAGTCTACTGAAATTCTTGATGAGGCAGTAATGCATCGTCTTGTCATTGCTAATCAGAAGTAAGTTGATTTCTCTCGCACTGGTGTTTCGACTAAGTTTTATCGGAACAATTACATCATGTTCATATCCAAACACGTTGATGGCTACATTGTTCTTCTTTTCAAACTTTGGAATGTCAGTAATTGGTGTCGGAATTGTCATACCCTCTACCTTTAATTCCTTCTCAAATGGTTTGTAATGATTCACGCGATTTGGGTTGCCGTCATGAGGGTGAAGGTAAGGCAATACTGACCATAAGAAACACTTGTTGTCATCATTCTTAATGTTTATCACACCCTTTGTTTTCTTCACTTTCTTCGGAAGTGGAATAAAACTACTCGCTTCCAGAGGCACCAGCGTAGCTGTGTGTACTTCAATGTACAGTATGTTATCCAATACCCAGCCAGAGCCTTGTCGCTCATGTTCATCAAACTTAGTAAACAATTCTTTATAGGCTTCTGGCAAGTCCTGTTCAACATCTGCTGGATTGTATGCTGTATATGTTGGACTGCTGATAAAGGCATTATCCACTTGTTCTACCATAACACCTTCAGCATTTGCTGTCAGCTTCTTGAAACGTGCATGCACGACAATGTACCATTTCATTCCATGGTTTAAGGTCTCCAACAAATGTGCATTGATACGATTCTCTTGCTGTCGCATTTCAAGCAGTGAATCTGATCCATCCTCAGACTCAAACCGTTTTTCCTGCGCGTTTTCACCAAGACTAACCCTTCTACCTCTACCTACTTGTCCTGTCTTTTGTTTCTTTGAAACATGTTCTTCATGAGGCACATTTTCCATGTCAGCTGGTATGCATGCATGTGCCTCATAAGTATCCATAGATGGAAATTCTACATTGCATTCCATACACTGAACTGGACCGTATGGCCAAATGTCATCTTCTTCCATCTTTTGTGTCTTTGCTCCTTTTATCTCAGCTTTACTACATGTATGTGTCTCATAAGTATCCATAGATAGAAATTCTACATTGCATTCCATACACTGAACTGGACCGTATGGCAAAATGTCATCTTCTTCCATCTTTTATCTCTTTGCTCCTTTCATCTCAGCTTTACTACATGTATGTGTCTCATAAGTATCCATAGATGGAAATTCCACATTGCATTCCATACACTGAACTGGACCGTATGGCCAAATGTCATCTTCTTCCATCTTTCGTCTCTTTGCTCCTTTCCCATGCTCTTCACGTTTCATCTTAGCTGGTGTTTGTTCCGTCAACTGCTGAAACTGAAATGCTGAAATGTAATCTCAGACATCCCCCTTTTGTACACACTCATACATAGACAGAATTTGCGTTTTCATTTCACAACAGAGGATGGCCCTTAGAAGGGCCGAAAGATGTTAGTAAGTTGGCTGTTCACCAACTGCTCCATCGTGAAGGTCTTCTTGAGCACTTGAAAGGATGAAAATTGTAATATTTGATGCTTCTCAGCGTTGCACCGCACCAACAGCAGTCTGTGCTTGGCTCTGGTCCAGGTAATGTTGCCGTAAACTTGTACCATAGCAAACCACCACAGGTTTTGCAACAGTACCGACGTGGTGCATTGTGGTGTACCGGGCATTTGTGTGGTTGTCCTGGATATTCTAACCACACCCAACACTTGTAGCATTCTGTTGTCAGAGTCACTGCCTTGCCGTTTCGCATCACTGTGATTGTACAAGTTGTAGACATCTTGCTGCTTGTTTTGGGAAATGTGGCCTTTAACCCCCATTTATATACTACTACATACTAGCGACCATCCTCGCATTATATGCTGGCAACGGGTGGGGGGGTGGTCCTGACAGAGCACATCTATGAGTACCGGGGGGGGGGGGAGGTCCTCACTTTATGCAGTCAGTCTGCTTCTATCTCTAGGGGTGGGGTCCTTTCTCTATGGGGGGGGGGGGGTCCTCACATGAGATGGTATATAACTGCTAGTCATTTCAGTTCAGACTCACAACCGCTTTCAACTTTCACTACGACAATGGAGCTGTTCTTTGCCTTAAACGATGTCCTCATGCTCAGGGAAGTACGGGAGGTTTTTTTTTCTACCAGATGCTGCCGGACCCAGCCAACGCCAAGGTTCTCTGTGTTCCGGTCTTTTTTAACCGGAGGGTGACGCTCGGAAATATCAAGGAGCGACATTACGTCGAAGCTTACTTCCGCTGCACCATGCTGGGGGAATCGATACCGTCAGGACTTGAGGAGGAAGAGTATCCAGCATTGGCAAGATTCTTCCTCCAACCAGACATCGACATATGTATTGGATGCGGCTGCATGCTCAGTCCTGATCGTGGCATTGCTGTTGATTGCGGGCATCAATCGTGTATTTACTGTGCTGCACTTTGGACTCAGAGGATGGCGCTTGCTGATCATTACACAACCGCATGCTTTACCTGTGGACTGAAAACAGATCATTTTGTTTTCCACAGTCAGCAATTAACCCACTGTGCAAGACCAGTCCAAGATGTTCTAGAGTTCTAGAGTCCGGCAGCAGCAGCAGCAGCAGCAACAGCAGCAGCAGCAAAAACCTCCCGGCCCTTTTTAGGGCCACCCACTAATACGAAATAAGCGCTAATCGTGTCATGGTGTTAGTATGTATGTGTATGCATGAGAGTGTGGAAAATGCTAAAAAAGGGAGGGCTACTTTTTTACCCTTTTTTATACCCCCTTTTGACTTTAAGGGGTCTTATAGGTGAGCTATAACCATGTAGCTATGAGTTCTCTATTTATAAAATGGCGAACTTGTACGTTTGGGGAGGTGTCTCATCTGTCCGTCTGCCCACGTCTGCCGTAAGTGTGATGGAGAGAGAGAGAGAGCTCTCTGGGGTTAGCCTGCCTTAAGGAGGCATTGCTTGCTCACTTTTAATTGATTTTGCGATGGCCCGGTTGATCCTTTTTTTACGAAGGCCCGTTTGCCCCGGCTGCCCGTTTAACCGGCTACCAGTTTGAATGGCTGCCCACTATCCCTATCACGTCATTATGACGTTCATATGACGTTCATATGACCTCCACATGACCTCCATATGACCTCCATATGGCCTCCATATCACGTCCATGACGTCATTATGACGTCACTGTTTTAGAAACCCCATGGGGGTTCTAAAACACCTCGTGACGTCATTATGACGTCACTTCCTGTTTTAGAACTCCCACTTTCCCCCTTCTCTGGTGTCTGTCAGTTCGTGTGTCCAACTCAGGCTTGGGCTATCTACCCTTGGCCAGGAAAAGAGATAGTGTATGCCTTTTTCTTCAGCCAAAACTACCACGGAAATTCCTAACACTCAAGCCCAAATGCTTACTAACGATATCTGCTTGGCCAGTTAGTGCGTTGGGTCAGGGTTGAATACTATCCAAGCGACACTAGATCACCTCTTTTTAATTGAACATCTGAAGCTGGGTTCAGTCGAAAGCTGCCGAGCTGACACTGGCTCTAGGCTTACGACCCAGGGGAAGACCTTGTTCTCTCTCTATGTTTTAAGACACTTCATAGTGTCTAAACAGACAATTCTCTCGTACGGATGGAATCTCGCTTTGATGTTATTTATTACTGTATTACTTAGAGACAGCTGTTTAATTTGGTGATGCTGCAATTACTACAAAGACCGCTAGCATCAGGCAAAAGAAGACATGAAACACACACCTTAGACTGTCAAATGTTCAAAAAAATGGTGGGTGCCATAAAGCCTTCCTTTCTGTAAGGACAAGCTTTACTTAAGAACTTGTAAGTTTCGGAAAGTTGCAAAAAATAACCAAAAAGCACTAGTTATTTCATATATACAAAATTTTAACAAAGATTTTTCTAAACAAACCATTGCCAATCACATTAAAGGCGTAATTTTGGCTGCAAACAGTAAAACTCAGTCAGGACCCGAATTTAGAGAACGCTGCAATGTCAAAGCCCACGAAGAAAGGCAGGTCGCAATTCAATCAGACATCTGTGTAGTGTGCCCTTGTCAGATATATAAAAAAATGGGTTGTTGGTCAGGTTTGTCAGGCTTGTCTTCCCATGCCAAGAACAGGGGTGAGCACACACACTTCGTGCGTACACACTTTTCGATATTCGACCTTCGGCCACTAGAGACGATCTCTCAAGGATCAGGTACCATACTCTATCTTGGACACTAAGTGAGTACTTGATTGGGCTTTATATGAGCACGCTGTAGTGTGTTTCTCTGTCTTACATGAGTACATATCACTGTTAATACTTAATGCAGCGATATGCAATAGTATTATGATTTTTTGGCTCACTTCTTGGCTTCGTATTTTAAACGATGTGATTGTTTCAACCCTAGTCACCATACACAGGTTTAATTCTTTAACTGTAGCTAGTGACTAAGCAATAAACAATAGTATTAGTGTGCTTGGTCACAGATTTAGTTGCATGATCTTTATTCCACGATTACATTTGCAAAAGAGTCAATACATAATGGTTTTATTTGACTTCTTTCTTGGTTACACAACCGTTGCTCTAAGGCTGGGCTGTCATCCCAAGGCTAGATGGAGGGGGTGATATTAGCAAATAGTCACAGGTTGAGAGATGCTTGGTTATGAGTGTATTTTTTATCTCTTCATATTTTCCCTCATCCTTCCGTGTGCGAGAAGTGTCAACAAACTATTATATTTTGAATTCTTCAGACACATTAAACACATGATATGGTGTTTTCTTTCTGCCTTTCTGCCTTTTTTCGCCGCGTTGCTCACGGATCTAGAAGCGGAACCTTTGCAAATTTTCTCGGCTTGGCTTCCTTGTAGTTCAAGAGGCCGAATGGGGGTGAGTATGTGGAGGGGGAGCGCACTCACGCGTAGTCATCGCCGATACTTTTGATGCACTCCAGTATCTGCGTGATCTCGTAGTCGCGCACCATGGACAGCTGACCTTCACCCACACCGTCAAAGTAGATAAAATTACGGCCAGGCAGGAGCCAGTCGTACTTCCTCACCGCACCTGAAACATGTTATACTCGTGTGCTGAGGGGCAGGGGGTGAGGGTGCAGCTGTCAATATAAACACAGAAAGACTAGGGGCTGTCAGACAGCAGCGTAATTCCACGTGAACATCAAAGGTATCGGAAATTGTTGGCCATTTTCGAAGTGCCATTATTTCAACGATTCTTAGTCGTGCAACTAAATCTGTGACTAAGCACACTAATACTATTGTTTATCGCTTGGTCACGAGCTACAGATAAAGAATTAAACCTGTGTATGGTGACTAGGGTTGAAACAATCACATCGTTCACTGCATCATAGAAAAGTGCTGGCTTCGAAATGAGATAGACGGACAGGCGGACAAGCTCAAACCTATATCCCCTCGTTTCACGGGGGATAAAAACGCTTGACCTCCATTATTTAAGAGTTAGTGGTATATACTGTTAAAAAATTGTTCTATGTACTACATATTCTAGTTACGATTTTACAGAAGTAACTTCATTTTAGAAAATTTATTGTCTCAAATCGGATAAAGAAAAACAAGAAAAAATTCTGAGTCCAGTGCGACACTTGCATTTACCAATAAAAAATGAGGACACGACCAGGTGTGCAATTTCTGGAAAAAAGGGAGGTCCTGCCGGCCATGTGTACTTTTTCTCCTGAAGGTGATGAGAAACTAGTATATTTTTCCGGGCCTAACACTACCTGTATTATCTAATTTTGTAATCAGAATCAGGGTTTGGTTTTGCTCATCGAGAATAATGCTCGAGATTAACCCCCAAAAATAGTGGGTTCGCGAACGCTTGAGAAAAAATATTTCAAACTTCAAAGGGCTGGCAACAACGCACTAAATACACTTATTAGTGACCAGTTAAAAAAATGTAAAAACAAGTTTGGGATATCGTTTTCGTACATCACGTCAATATTTTCCAGTGTTTCCCGCACGAAGGTTATTTTGAATCATCTGACTATGTTGTTCAAACTACCCTATAATGCGTTACACGGTTCAGACTAGTCCCAGTGAACCCTTTCTATCTTGTTTGGGAGGAAGCAAGAGTCGTCTCGGACTAGATTTAAAAATATAAAAAAGTCAGAAAATTTGTCGGACGCATGTTTCAATATAATAATAATAAATAATAAAGTTGCATTTATATAGCGCTTTATAATAGCTCCAGAACATTATTATATAACACCTGAAGCTGAAAATTACAACTTATTAAAACTACTTTGTACAAAAAAATGACACCTTGCAAAAATGACTAGAGGAACATACCACAGAATCTAAGAAAAACATAGACTAGAATACCTACTCACAAGCCAGAGACATTATTTTATATTATAAAAGTATACCAAAATGCTCAGGGCATGATTCTAAGCAACTTTTACTCTAACACTTATTATAGTATGTGGAATGGTGACTGATCCTTCAAATTGTAGTGAGTTACTGGGGGCTGCAGTGCCATTAACTGAGTCAATACAGTGAGATAGGGTAGAATTATTATAATCTGAAATCGCGCAATTCTTATATTTCATATTATCACCCACAATTTTAGATTTGTTTGCCTTATATGCACTTTTACATAAAATTTATCTATTAAGGGCATATAAATATCTCACCATATGTGTTCTATCAGTTTACTACTAAAGAACATATCTAATCTTGTATTTACACATTTTTCATTTGCGCCAAAACCTTAAAATATAAACCTTGAACTTGCAAAATAGGTCAAAGGATACATGCATGGCAAATCAATTAGAGACACTCTTGAAATTCCTATTTCATTTTGGCTTCAAGCCGCCATTATCTTTAATTTTATATGTTTGATATACGATTAGCATAAAGTGAAAACTCCATAAAGTCGATATCACCCTAATGGACATTACTTAGGGTTCATTTTTTGAAACATTTTAGGTCGAAAGAGTGGAAAGGGAAAGGGAGGTTTAGGTCGATAGGATTATGCCCAAAAACACGTATATTTGAAGACCGTTTTCTTTTTGGCGAAAAAAAGTCCTCTGTACTAATGTTTTTTAATACTGAAAACAAACTTGTGCGGGTTATTTTGAAAAATACGCATAAAAGATGTTTTTACTCCAATTTACTGACTTTCGACTTATTGTCAAAATTGTCGACCTAAACCCACCTTTCTACCTACTGAATGATTCATAGTATATATATATATATATATATATGAAAACTTCATTTTGTAAAAAATAATATGTATTTTCTCAGCGTAAATAATTGTATTTGCTTGCTCCTTTCCATGATCGTTATAATATCGTGATAATTTGTACCTTGTATTGCTTTTCGTTGTGAATTTGTCAGAAAGTAAAATGATTGCCTGATTGTTTAACTTCACTTGATCTGAAATAACACCGAAGGGACACGCTGCTTTCACGGCAGACCCGGGAGCAGTGCAATGGTGTTTGATAAAATATAATCAACATTGATATCAATATCGATACTTTACAAATCACTGTGCGTTTTTAATTCTACATTCGAAGATAAGATCAACTCATAGCATAAGTACATCCATCTTTACGAAATATTATTTTTGTCCCTCATCAAGATCAATTTTATTTATTTTAAACTTAATCTATATCATAACTGCTCAGAAAGCCTTTAACGTCTCTCGTGTCCTCTCTCTCTCTCTCTCTCCCTCCCTCTCTCTCTCTCTCTCTCTCTATCTCTCTCTCTCTCTTTCTCTCTCTCTCTTTCTCTCTCTCTCTCTCACTTTTGTTATTCATTCGGACTTAGTAAATCAGCTTCTTGGGCTGTTCCCATGTGAATTCAGGACGGCCGAAATGTCCATATGATGCAGCTTTCTGGTAGATAGGCTTCTTCAAATCAAGATCCCTGCAAAACGAGAACAAAACAATATACGGTTAAAATGCAAAGTATAAAATGAACCGGTTTACGAAGTGAAACAACAAAGCAAGCGCATCATCAGACACACGATGTACTTTGTCGGGAATGACCGGCAATGATCTGCTTACGAAACACCATAAATAGACAGGGAATGCCGCATGGGCGAGTAAAAAAATGAATTGCTTTGGGGATAGGTTCTGGGGATGGACTTAAGGAGGAAACGAGTTGCAATGAACTGCCCCGTGGCATCTGGTGGAATAGGGATGCCAAAACATTAAGAATAAACCACCTCGTTGCGACAAACTGAATATCACTTTGACAGAGCCACCTACATTTGGGAAACTTTTTACCCTTTCCCTCCAGCGTTTGCCCAATACCACTAACTTAATACCACCAGTTTTTAATATCTTTCCTCTTACCTTTCAACTACATTTGTTATTCACTATTGGCCACAGATGTTGATTAATAACTTGATTTATTCCAAAACGGACGCAGGTAAAACGCAAGACTTCTAATGCAATCGAACAATAACACCCCTTCCTCCTACGCATAAACTGATTCAAGACAATTATCCCGTGCTATAAGGCAAATGAGCAGTCCGTAACGACAGGCTAAAGATTTCATTCAAATTACAAAGACAAGTCCCAAAATAAAGTCATGTCGTTCCCGTAAAACAATTTGGGTTGTATTAACGTTTTAAAAACGTTTTCCCCGAACCTTTTAAAGTTGCAAAAACGTTTTCTAAAGGTTGTATATGAAATGCCGAAGAACGTTGTTTTCACAACATTCTAAAAACGTTTAATAAAAACCTTTTTAGAACGTTTCATACACCACCTTAAGAAAACCTTTTTTCGTGAAACGTGGACAAAGCAAAAGATTTAAGCAAATATCCTTCAACATTCTTCAAAATAGTTTTCACCTTGGGAGGCTGCATCTTGCACCATTATCACATCATATTTCATGAACTTTTTGCAACTAACATTTCACGAAACATTCATACATGGCTAGGTTTGAAACGGGAACCTCTCGCGTCCAAAGCGACGAACTTACCTCTACGCCACGGCGCATCCATTGAAATGTGCGTCTAAGACAATTCCCTTGTACCAACTCCCACCACCTATACTCTTCCCACTTCGAATCCCCCTCCCCGGAACAATTCCCCCGTATGGAAATTCCCCCAAGGGCTATCCCCTCCATTTTTATGGGGTTTTTTATCTGCACATTAATGCTTAGTTATAGATTACAGTAATTAGTTAAATATATGTGAATTGAATTTGACGTATCGCATCTAAAATGCAATTCTTGTTATTGCGAATATATTATTCATATCTAAAATTACTTTAAAAAAGTATCAAAATACCTATAGCATTTCCTTGACGTTCCAGTATATGACATTCTTTAAAATTGATATAATAACTTATACAAAACGTTTGTTTTTGGTTCTTTAAAAATCAATTTCAATAACCATACGTTTGTTTTTGGTTTGGAAAAAAGTTTTTATTTGGTTGGTAAATGCAACGTTTTTACAACCAAATTAGGTTTGATTTTGGTTTGTAAAATAACGTTTTCATTTGGTTACTGAATATAACGTTTTTACAACGAAAAAGGTTCGTTTTTGGTTAGGAAAACTTTGATTTTGGTTTGTAAAATATCGTTTTCATTTGGTTACTGAATATAACGTTTTTACAACCAAAAAGGTTCGTTTTTGGTTAGAAAAACGTTATAACCTTTTCACAACCAAACCAAAACGTTCTTATGTTTAGCGGGTTAAAATAACAGAAAATAACGAACTGGATGTTGAACATCAAATCAAATTGAATATCAAATGCGTAACTCTGTTCCACAAGTCATATATTTCGATTGAAAAATTTCTCGTGCGAGTAAACGATAAAAGCAAACACCCTAGGCCTTTGGCTTTCAGTACTCACATGACGATCTGGCCGGGCCTCAGGTCGAAGTTTTTCTCAACAATCTCGAGGAGCTTCGAGTCCGATTTGGTACCAGTGCCATAGCTGTTGAGGTACACTGACAGCGGTTTTGACACTCCGGCAGCATATGACAGCTGTACAAGGTTACAAAGTGTGTTAGAGGCAGTGTTCAGAGTTTGTTACCAAGGCTTACCTGCAAACATTTTATCGACTTGAAGTTTTGAAATTTCTCAAGCAAACATTAAAAATTTTCCGAAAGTTTTAGCAGCTGTAAATTCTTCTGGGAAAGAATATCTTAACGGTATGGCCATGTTCTCACAAACTGGCTTTATATGCTTTCTTTTTGGCGTTTCGAAACTATTCAACTTAATAACCACTGTCAGAAAACGTTTTAATGAGGTTTTCTCCATTTTAAAGTGGAAAAAAGATTTCAATAGTAGGCGATCTCACTTGAACGAGAACTCTACGGCAGAGGCCAGCCTTGACTAGAGACTTGGCCACCCAACGGCACGCGTAGGTAGCCGAGCGGTCGACCTTGGAGAAGTCCTTGCCAGAGAAGGCGCCGCCACCGTGGGCACCGAAACCGCCGTACGTGTCCACGATAATCTTGCGGCCAGTCAGGCCGGCGTCGCTCTTCGGTCCGCCAATCACAAAGCGCCCCGACGGCTGCAATAGTACATCAAACAGCTTGTGATCAAACATTATGTGGCTTGTTAACAAATAATAAAATTGGCGGCCAGCCTTAAAAAGCTCAGTTGCAATTATATAACCTTCTCCAATACCTTTATGCGCTTGCATAAAATATACTACCTTGAGCACTGAGGATCAATCCCTTGTAAAATTAGGCAGGAAAAACAAAAAACCCACAAAAGAACTTTTACTTCGAGAAGTCACCTGGAGATGATAAATAGTATCGTCGTCGAGGTACTTTGCCGGGATGACAACCTTGACCACCTTCGCCATGAGGTCGGCACGGAGCTGCTCCAGAGTCACGTCCTCCGAGTGCTGGATCGAGATGACCACCGTGTGCACGCGCATCGGTACACAGGCGCCACCGTCAAGCTTGTACTCGCACGTCACCTTGTTACACATCAAATTTTTCTTTCGGTTCCCTTTCCTTTCTTTTTTTCTTTTTAGACACAGTTACGGTAATTTGTTCAACACTGCTCACTGTTCATAAGACACTGTTCCTAAGTAAGTACTGTCTCGCGCTCGCTTTCGATATTTTTAATTGTCATCTAAAGTTGATTGCGACATAACACTATTTATTAAATAGCCTCAAAATAGTCGCAAAGACATGGCGCTTTTAAAATGCGCAAAGTGCACTCATAGCTGTCAAGAATACTCTCCTTTCCTTTAGAAATATCTAATAAAATTGTCACCAAGAGAGAAACCTGGGTCTTAGAGTCTGGCCTGGCCCACTGCAGTCCGCCGTTCCTGCGCAGCTCGGCAATCTTGGCGTTGAGCTTGTGGGCGAGCACGACCGTGAGCGGCATGCATTCTTCTGTCTCGTCCGTGGCGTAGCCGAACATCAGCCCTTGGTCGCCGGCACCTGCAACGGACCAGCGAGGGAGATGATTAGCATTCCATTCTGCTCAACAAAGCCATTGAAATGCAGGCAAGAGCCAACAATAAGGGACCATTTTAGAGATAAAGAATCAATCGATGTCTTAGACATGGAACTCTTTCATAAGGGTCAAGACTATGATATCATGGATATTTCCTTCAGCAATAACCTTCAGTACTCTGTTAATAACATTGTGATTGCGGAATCGACATTGCCAAGGACCGGCAATAAAACACTGTATCGCCATGGTTCTTACGAATATTCGCCTCGTCTCTTCCTTCAAGCACACCCTGCGCAATGTCGGGAGATTGTTTTTCAAGCGCTGATAGAACACTGCACGTCTTGAAGTCAAATCCTGGAAGCGAAAACAGAATGGCTTAGTCCACCTTTGTGTCATCCTCCGTTATTCAAATGTCTTTATTAACCAAGGTTTACACCTTTCGTTCAAGTTCAATGAGCCTTCTGAAACTCATCTTTTAGTTTCTTTTGGTTTCTTGTTATGCGAATTGTAACATTTTTATGTTTTTGATGTTTCTGTTGTTTTTCTCAATACCCTACTCCAGTAACAGTGGCATCCTGATCACATGTTTCTAAGCTCTTAATCAGCCCTACACTAAACCGTTTGTCCCTCAAGCTACACATCCATGTCTCCGTTGTCACTGAACCCCCGCCACTCTCCAGTCGGCTCTGAAAATTACTACAATTATGCAAGAACTCAACAAATAGAGTGCGTAATGTATGGCCGCTTTAAAAAATGGCAAGGCTAACATGAAGTTTCGCTCTGGAAACATTTAATTGGGACAGACATTGCAGCGTACGTTATACATTGTCGCCCACAGTTTATGACACGCCATAACTGCTAAGTTGGTGTTTTGCGTTGTGCTTGTTATTTGCGAAATCTTTTAACAAGAAAGAAGTGCCACCGCTGTTAAAATGTGGTCTTATCTAGGGAGAGTAACCAATCAGGAAAACGATCTGGTGATGTAGAAAAAACACATTAAGCTGAGAACAATGATAAAAATTAATTTTTCTACGATATCAAGGAGTTACGTTAAATATGAACTACACAGGTCAGACTGGGTTGCGGTTACAGTCTGATAACGCTTAGGATTCTTTCACCGATAACAGAGATCAAAAAGTTAGTTGACAAATCCTAAGATAGGACTGAGTCAAACTACAACAATTTGGGAGACGTATCTTCATTTCACGACCTCCAGCCAGATCAGAGTCCCCCTTGTTAAGTGCTCATTAAAGGTAAAAAGTGTTCTAAATAGCCCATGGAAGCATACAGCGAAGCCTCTTACGTATTTTTACTGAAACCTGGAACCTAATATAGTTTGATCATTTTGGCCGTAGGACAGGAAACTACCAAGTTGAAACAGCCTGGACCCTGAAGAGAGACATACCTTTCTTGGAATCGTCATAACCTATTTGCCTAATGGTTTCGCGGACAACTTGTTGGTAATCTACTTGGGCTTTTGACGTGATTTCTCCAAACAACATTATCAGTCCAGTTTTTGCGCACGTTTCTGCAAGGAAGAAAGCAATTCAAGCTGCCGAAAAATAGTTTTTCTGCTCCATGCTTTCTTTTTACCATTTTCACCTGGAGGATGGCATTTTCAAGCATCCTTACTGTTCATCGTAATATGTAAAACAAAAGCAAAACAGAAAAGGATGGAGTATGGTGTCTTGACTACAGCAGCCAATACATAGGAGAGTTACCTGTTTGAAAGAACGTACATTTTGCTGAGTCATCGTGCCCTATATGCTTAAGAGTATCACGAAAAACCTGTTCAATCACCTGCTCCCAAGAGAAAAATCAGACCAGTCTGAGCAGCCATCTTTTGTACAAACACACTTGTCAGGACCTAATTTGTTGTAAACATATTACGAACAAGGTAAGGAAAGTTCGCCTTAAGACTGGCACTAATAATAATAATATTACAATAATAATAACAATATAACGATAATAATACATATATTATATGCATAGGAGCAAAATAATGTTAGCTTACCACAGGCAACCTTCGCGTTTGGATCTTGTTTGAGGTGGGCGTCTAAGACAGCATCACTAATTTGGTCACACATCTTATCTGAAACAATTTTTTATCTCACCTTTACTGATATTTGTTTTCAAAGCCGTATATTACCGGAGATCAGTGTACCAAGATCGAGTCATTATTTTATGGGCTGATATTCTCGTTTCCACCAAAACTTCCGCTACCTTGTAAGATCTGGCCCTCAAATCATAACTGCACGTAAATAGGCATGTCTTCACCTAGGCCTCTTAAAGAGGTGGCCTCTTGAAACTTTCGGTTTTTGCTGAATACCGCAGATTGCTGACACGAAACATTTAGACTGCATGAACACGAAACAACACTGCCTCACCATCAGTATTTTGAATCATGCTGCTGTGATTAAACTGTTAATACGTCTGGAAAAGTACAACAACTGTAAAACAAAACATAGTTATAAGCAAAATTCTTCGAGCGTGGAGTGCACGAACACTTTAAACACAGCCTTCACATTTATGTTTTTCCTTTATTTTAACAGAGACAAGTATGATTTATAGTTCTAGTTTCACGTATTTTTCAGGCGCTGCGGTTGAAGTATTGGATGGTTTGAGGGTTGGGAAAATAATGTATATGCTTCAAGAATTGCTTTTGGAAATCCCTAAAACTACCAAAAACGCCGAAAAATATTGGAAGTAACATTACTGATGAACATTAAGAGCAGCTTACCTGGATGACCCTCTCCTACAGATTCTGAAGTGAATACAAACGTATCCATGCTTTTTCCGGCCATTATTATTTCACCTCAGAACTACAGTTGTTTTCTCAGTTTTCAGTCAGAAAGCTAAACAGAAAATAGGGAAAACATATGGCATGCTGTTATTTATATTCGTGCAAAGTTACTTTTTCAAAATGACCCATTCCAGTTTTTGCAAGTGTTAAAGAATTAATCTTTCTCATACTTGACACCTTGGGTGAAACCTGGTGTGTGTTTGAATTATATAGACCATTTATAAAGAATTTAAATTTGCATCTCGACAATCCAGTGTTGTCCTGGTAAAGCTACAAAACTGAACCGGTGATGTTGGTTGCACGCGGCTACACATATATTGTTACAACTGACAAGTTAATCTGTTGCATAAGTTGCGTTTCGAGGTTGAATAAAATCATGATGTTGTCTCTGTGTCTATATCACAATACAGAAAATAAATACCAATGCTGAAATAAATTCAAAAGTGCGATAGGTAATTCGTGGTAATTTACCTTTTTGTCACATTTTAATTTGATATAGGAATCCTATTTTAGGTTATATACTAAGGCGCATAAGGTGCCAAAGTATTAAGGGTTGCACTATTCCAGTCTGCATTAACTCATAGGGAGCTGAAACAAAGCTGTTGTTTGTTTTCTCTAAAGTGGTATTATCATTTCTATTTTATGCCTGCCGAAAGTAAGCATCGGGCATGCATAAAACAGCATAAACAGACGATGAATCCCTCTCCTCAACATTGTTTTCCTGACCAAGTAAAGCTTGTCTTCAGCAGTAAGTGTGATGACGTAATAAGTATTATGTGGTTGGCTGTTATAATAAACAAATAGTAATTACTTGACTCATGAATGCAGGTGCTTAATGCACAATTTTATTAACAGTATTTAGTGTTAAATACTTCATATTGACAAATCGGCTACTTTGCTCTGGTCTTACATTAAGTACAGAACATTTTTTAACCAATTTTAACTAGTTTTGGGAGTTTATAAAGCAAGTGCAAGAAGTTCACATTCATTTTTTTTGTTGTGGTGTTAGTTTTCATTATATGACCAATCAAACTTCGCTACTGTGGGTACCTCGCGATCCAAAACAGTAGACACTTTTTCTGCCAATAACTTCACTAATCCACTTAAACTGACCCCGCAATAGGGGTAAACCGCTTTGCAGTGTCATTCTTCGATTATTTATATGAATTGGTATTTGTTTCTTTCACTCAAAGTTAGCTAATAAACAAGAAAGGTGTATTTAGAGCAAAATAGCTGAAGAAAATCTTAGACTGATTTCATTAAATGATACGAACGCTCCCTTAGAAAGTTAAAATGGTCATAGACAGGGGTGGAGAAAGTGTTTGAACATTATAGCCGTTTAATATAATTTGATTTCTGCAGGTCGCATGTGTTAAACAGAAACGAAAGAGTGAAGACATAATTAATTTCTTGTTGGTGAACCTCGTCCCCACCCTGCTAGTTTAGTGTGCAAGCCCTCCTACCTAGTATGGACACTGTCGCTATTACAGACCAAAAAGGGACTAGTCAGGTAAGTGTTCGTATAGAGGGGTTTTGCAGTAATGCTGTGCATTAATTTCAATAAATGTGTGAATTTTTATTGTTATTGGAACTCTTCCATGCAAATAAAAACATTAATAACATGCACATAAACTACTTTTCACATCAGGTAAAGATGATTTTCTTGCTCGAAATTACGATACAGCTGGACAGGTCAATAATGTAGTGATCAATTGTAAACACTAGTAAATTGAATGACATTAACAGATCAATCTCTGCAACTGCACAGAAAATGAGCTCAAAGAGAGAACTGCACGATATAAATAACACACCCGTAAAATATATCTCAGACCATGGGGCTCTCATACTTACCCTAAACTTAACCCTTAAGCGATACAATCACAGCCAGTCTAAGTCTGTGATGTGCAGATACATATAAACCGTAAATGGTAAGAAAAAAGCACCAAGATAGCGTATTTGAGTTAACTGTGGTTTTTAAAAGGTAAAAAAAGACAGACAGGCCAATGTTAACGTAGAGCAAGTTATTTGTAAAAAGTCGTCCTGGCAGAATTATAATTTGGTAATTTTAATCTTGGTTTCCTGAGCTTTAAAACACGGTTAAACTGGAGCTTAAGATTTAATAAATATATAGTTTTTTTGTAATTTATGTATGTCATGCATTCTACAAAAAGAAAAAAGTTAAATGTGAAGTTACGATTTAAAACGAAAAGATGCAACACACCTGAGACTAGGACTGCTAACCTTCTTGTTTAAGTCACTTTCTTCCATGTTACTGTGCATATATCTTGCACCTAATTATCGAGTTCTTTACTGGCATAGTGCTTTTATAAGAGAGATAAGAATAGGATTGACACTATCAGTACTGCCCATCCTGCCCTGTAAATATGATGCTTTCCAGATATCAGTATAATTGAGAGTTTCTTTATCTATATTCTAGACACTGATTGCAAAATCAAAAAAAAAAAAAAAAAAAGAATGAAGCTGATAGTAAATTCAGATTTGTTATTTTTTAGTATGTGTCAGCCAACAAGCACCAGTTGTTGTTAAGCATGTTCATTAATTCTCAAACTACTTTATATGTGATAAAGTTAAATAGGTATGTGCTTGACGGGATAACATTTGAACAGTTTTGTACAGCAAAGTATTAAATTCAAATATTTCAAGTTTGAGCTTGAATTCTTTTCACCACAGTCCATTAAAATCTCACTGATTTATTCTTGTGATATCTTAAATCGTATTTCTTTCTTTTTTATTATACACATTTGTCTATATATTTGGGACAGTAGTAGTTTTTGTTGAATCGTTAAATAATTTTAAGATAATGATAGTTATCTTTGTTTTCTCTTAATACCTCCATTGCTTTCTTTATCGGATAACGAAATATCGATAAAAGTAAAGGGTTTACTTTGCAAAAAGTAAACAATTGGTTTAATAGTTTATTTGTACAATGCTATGAACTACTCATTGTATGACAAGGGAGCGGTTTGCTGTCTGAAAGATCAAGAAGAAATGTCACTTAACTCAGCACACACAAGGGCTTTGTTTTGTTTGGACATCGTGATAAGAAGCATTTAAATGAATTCATGTGTATTTGCAGTCCGTACAATTCCGCTATTTGGTAGCAACGTTAGTCTAATTATTCTTAAATTGTCCGATTCCTAATTGGGCACGAAACTAAATGATACAACAGACCGCTGTTTTTAGCATTACAATAATTATCCGAAGTAAGAGTGGACAGACATTTAGAAAGTGCGGTACTTAGAGAGCAATAAGTCCTTCAATTGCAGTGCTCTGACTTTGCACCGTGCGCGTGTCAAAAAGTAATTTTACAACCTCTTTATCAATTCAATTAACATGAAGGACAGAAGCACAAATCTCAGCAAGTTTTTTATAAATACGATGAAAAGCAAGTTTAGTCTCGTCTCTTCTTTTTCAATAAATTCGAGACTCTTCAAACTGTGTCTACACAAATACCGGTGCTGGCCAAGCATGACACTGAAGACAGCAATTGGGTTGAATATGCATAACAACTAATTAATATTCTATTAATTGGTGTACTTATAGCAGTTTCGTTTCACTTTTATAAGTGATATGTTAATGATCTGTTGGCAGAAGCTTTAAGCTGTCAGTTTAAGTTTGTTATATGTGCATAAATTAAATAAAACGTTTTGGGTTATTATTTACCATTTTCTAAATTTCATAGTTATCACTGTCATTAAATTTCATAGTTATCACTGTCATAATTGATTATCATTATCATATAAGCACAATTGCTGTGGAAACATTGGTTAGGACTAACTCTGAATTAAGATCATCTGTAAAGTTTGACCACTTTGCACTTGTTGGAATTAATAAGACCACATCAAAATCACATTGAAAGACAGCTTAGGCTCTTTTTCGTTTACTTGTAAATCATGATATTATTCACTATTGGATATTTAAATGGTTCATTTACCATTTTATGCCATTAACAAAATTGAAAGCGGTGCACATCACCTGAGCTTATTAATCTTTTCTACAATGCAATTAACCATTCAAAATAAAATGCACATCCTTAAATGCACCAAGGGGACAGTTTTGCTGCCTGTTCTTAAGCTAAAAATGATGACGGCAAGTCTTTGGTGAGAACATGAATGTTCTTTCTGTATTTCTAGACACCAAATTGATTTGCTTTTACTAAAATAAAAGTCAACCACAGCAGCCGTAAATAGCACAGCAGGATTAGTCCATACTACTGCAACAAGTTACTAGACCGAAATTCGCACAGCGATTTAGCCCCACTTGGAATGATAACTCAAAACGGAAGGTAGATGATATTGCAGTTTGTTAACAATTTTCACGTGTCTGAATGTAGAATATCCTCCTAAATCCTACTAACTGTACCGGTAAGGTCAAGGCCTAAAATTTGCTATATCTCATACCGTTTTCGAGATAAAGGCCAACTTCCGTTTCGGGGCTCGAAAGTGACCTAGAGGTCAAGGACACCGGAAATTATAAATTACGTATCGTCGTATAGGGGTTGGAGGTCGAAAATGAGGCCAGAGTTGCTTTATCTCTTACCGGTTGTGAGATAAAGGCCAACTTCCGATTTCGGCTCGCAAGTGACCTGGAGGTCAAGGACACCGGCAGTTATACCTTATGTATCGTCGTATAGGAGGTGGAGGTCGAAAATGAGGTCAGAATTGTTGTATCTCTTACCGTTTTCGAGATAAATCATTGTTTTTCTTAAATAACTTTTCGCGATTTCAAGATCAAGGTCAAGGTCAAAAATTTTTATCGGTTGCTTCAGATCACATCGCCCTTTATATATGTGGCAAATTTGACTTTCTAGCTTCAATAACCTTGCTGTAGATGTCTGGAAACCGATTGACCTTTTTCGCGATTTGACCTTGACCAGTAAGGTCAAGGTCAAAAATTTTTATCAGATGCACCACTTCAGATGACCCTCTATACATGTGCCTATTTTGGTTGGTCTAGCTTCAGCGGTCTCGGAGGAGATGTCTGGAAACCGAATCGGCGGAAGAAGAAAAAAAGGGAGGAAAAAATAGGTGAAGAATTCAAGGCAATCCATCCCCATTTGGTATTTTCAATACCAAGTGGGAACAAAATCATACGCACATCAAAGATGTTTATCATATAGAAGAATAAATCACTTAATCACAGGATGCAGCCACACACACACACACACACACACACACATATATATATATATATATAAATATATATATATATATATATATATATATATAGAGAGAGAGAGAGAGAGAGAGAGAGAGAGAGAGAAAAGGAGAGAGAGAGAGAGTGTGTGTGTGTGTGTGTGAGAGAGAGAGAGAGAGAGAGAGAGAGAGAGAGGGGGGGGGGAGAGAGAGAGACAGAGAGAGAGAGAGAGAGAGAGAAAAAAGGAGAGAGAGAGAGAGAGAGAGAGAGTGTGTGAGAGAGAGAGAGAGAGAGAGAGAGAGAGAGAGGGGGAGAGAGAGAGACAGAGAGAGAGAGAGACAGAGAGAGAGATCCAAACTTGGACGATGTAGGCTTCATACTGTACATCAAATAGCGCATACGAAAAGCACAACTACTCCAAAAAATGCAGCAGAAACACACGCAAAAACCAAAAAAAAACACACACACACGGGATATGTAAAACTTGAAGGACGATAAGGGAAAAGAAATCTAACACATCAACCTCCCCCCCCCCTCGCCTCTTAACAACCACCATCACCATCCAATACTTGTTACATTTTGGCAATTAATGTCGATGAAATGTACCAAAAGCCGTCATAAATAATGTCACACTGAAATAAAGAGAGGAAAGGTGTTTTTGATTTCCCTCAATGCTTGGGATCGTAAACGACATGATAACATTGTGAAAGTTCATAAATACATTAGCGAGAGAGAGAGAGAGAGATTTCCGAGTCATTACAGCATAGAAAAGGACCTACCTATGATGACAGCAATATGATATATATGTAGGCCGTTTCTGAATTATAGAGAAGTGCGATAATAAAATCATACGCACATCCCCCGCCAACTTCTGGTTTGGGGCTCGAGAGTGATATGGAGGTCAAGGACACCGGAAGTTATACCTTACGTATCGTCGTATAGGGGGTGGGGGTCGAATTGAGGTCAGAATTGCTCTATCTCTTTCCGTTTTCGAGATAACTCATTTTTATTAAATAACGTTTTTCGCGATTTCAAGGTCATGATCAAGGTTAAGGTCAAACATTTTTATCGGATGCTTCAGATCACATTATTCTTTATATATGTGCCAAGTTTGGCTTTTCTAGCTTCTATGGCCTTGCAGTAATTATCAGAAAACCGTTTGAACTTTTTCGCGATTTGACCTTGACCAGTAAAGTCAAGGTCAATATTTTTTATCAGGTGCACCACTTCAGATGATCTTCCATACATGTGCCAAGTTTGGTAGGTCTAGCTTTAGCAGTCTTGGAGGTTTTCGAGATAACTCATTGTTTTTCTTAAATAACGTTTTGGCGATTTCAAGGTCATGGTCAAGGTCAAGATAAAAAATTTTTATTGGTTACTTCAGATTACATTGCTCTTTATATATGTGCCAAGTTTGGTTTTTCTAGCTTCAACGGCCTTGCAGTAATTGTCTGAAAACCGATTGGCCTTTTTCGCGATTTTGACCTTGACTAGTAAGGTCAAAAATTTTTATCAGGTGCACCACTTCAGATGACCCTCCATATCTGTACCAAGTTTGGTTGGTCTAGCTTCAGCGGTCTCGAAGGAGTTGTCTGGAAACCGATTCTGTGAAAGAAGAAAAAAAATTTAGAAAAAGCGAGAAAAAAATAGGTGAAGAATTCGAGGCAATCCATCCCTATTTGGCATTTTAAATGCCAAGTGGGAATAAAAGTTTGGGTGAGGATTCATTTCAATGAATGAATGTCCAGTTTGTCAATAAGTGGAGTATTTACCACTATTTATCTGTTATATTTATTAAGAAGAAATCCAAGGAACATCCAACACATGCCGGAAAAATTATTGTTTCAGGAAAAGGTGTGTACAGTATGAATGGGATTTGTTTGCCTGTTGAGGCTTATTTGCATAGGCATGATCGTGGACAAAAATCAGGGATAGGGAGTTTATTTGTACTGAGTTTGTTTACCCCAAATTCCAGGTCCAAACATTTAATCTTGATTTGCTTACAGAAATTAAATTTTGACTAGTTTTATTACAACTACAACTTAAAGCAATAGCTGCAACCGAGTGCAGTAGATGTCAAGCAAATCATACTCCTTTGCTTTTATTGAAAACACGTCAGGCGACACACTTATCTAATTGATTTAATGCGAACTCTCATGAAATAGAATTTTTTTTAAAAGAAAATGCAAGCGTATGAGTCTAGTATAAAATATTTTAAATAGCATTTCATATAGTTAGTGAAAGCAAAAGTGAAAGCGCTATTAAGACTTTATCAACTGTAAAAATGGTATGTTTCAAATTTATCGCAGATGTCTGCAGATTCCATAACACTGTTCATACTATGCCTCCATCCACCCACTTGGCTAGATATAAACATAAACCATGCTAATATGTACAGAGTGCGCATTGTTATTTTAGGAAATTCCTCTTGACGTCAAAGCCTTGGCGGTTCAGGTCTGAAATATACCTCGCTTTTGTAAAGCCGAGATCCGTTCCCTGGCATTAGTTGCCTGTATTAGTTAGTTAAACTCCAAAACTGCGAACAAAAGAAATTGGTTACGGTTAGTTCAGTTGGTGAGAGCGTTGGTCTTATTATCCCAAGGTCTCGGGTCCCCTTCCAGCTCAGGTGGTAAGCAGGGCATTGACTTTCATTCCAGTTGCCTTAGCTAAAAAGATAAAAACTTCAAAACAACTACGGAGTCGTCCTTAAAATATGGAAATATGAGGGGAGTCTTTTGTTGTACTCAAGTTAAAATTATGGTTAATTAGTGATGCCCCAAGCTCTCCCTTGAGTACTTCATGGATGACTGTTGACAAAGAAATCAATGTTCAAAGAACCTTATAAGCAGAACAATAAATAGCTACATTTTAGGCGCATTTTAACACAACATCACTCGCTTTCCGATGACATAAAATTGCATCAGCTGATATTTTATTTGGTGGGTTTAGTAAACTCGACGTCGTCACAACTCTGCTTATTTTTTGTAAAGCTTTTTGTCACTTTTTGCAGATTTCTTAAGTTATCGTTAGAATACCTAAACGATATACAACTAATGTTTGAAACAGTAAGCTGATAAGGAGATAGATTCTAAAACCTCGCACTTAGAATTCTTTTCGACGAGGTACAGTTGTCATATAGGTAAAAAGGGGTTTGAACATCTGTACTAGCTCTGCTGAGGCCACACGCACTTATTGCGCACATTTAGAAGACTTTTCTCCAGGAATTTCAAATGACAGAAGGCAAAAATGCCTCTGCAAAATAAAAATACTTTTGCCATATTGCATTTTTATTTTCAGGTCAAAATTCATAATTTTGTTTACATAAATTAGTTCACATGTCGGTTATAAGACAGAACTTTACATGTGAAATGACAATAATACAGACCAAGTACCAGGTGCCAGCTAAAAACAGCCATACCTGACATATTATAAATGAATGAAATTTTTTAAATAGCAATAAGTGTAAAAACTAGCATTAATAAGAAGACAAACAGACGTTGTTACCATTCTCATTGTAAAAGAAAAATATGCTTTTGACATGTTTTTTCTGTTGTCTACAGTCAGTGTTACACTCTGATAGGTTTCCGAGAACTTGCATTATTATTTGTTGTTTGCAGTTGTAGACACGTCTTAAAGCAATTGAAACGAGAACCTCATTTTGCTACCGAAATGTTAAACACTTGACAAAAATTAAAACGCAAAAATACTTCCTTCAATGGGTTATTTCTTGAATAATATATTGCAAACAACACAGCTTGAATACATCTTATAAGCCAAGTAGTGTTTGGTTTTTGTTGACTTAAGGTTTATTGACTGATCAGGCACACGCTGTGTTATCTATTTACGCAGTGAGAGCTCGCACAAATCTAAACAACTGTGTGTTATGTGCTATGCATTAAATGTTCAGTATTTACTTGCAAAAAATACACGTGGCATTTTAAGAAAGAAAACGAAATCAAAGACGAAAATAAAAAGTGACACGCACACGTTTTGATCAAGCTCTTCATAAGTCCCAAGTTTCATGATCCTAGGGCCTATAGTGACAGAGAAGAAGATACAAAAAATCGGAAGAAGAAAAAAGGACGAACGGCTGCTCGCACAAATTCATATAACCCTTGCAAGCTAACAGCTTGTCAAGTGTTAATTAACTTTGACTTCATCTAAAGATCATAAAGTCAAGACATAAGATTTATTGGCATTGTTATATGACGTAAAAAGTACACAAGAGAATATGAGGTTTTATTTGTAAATTAAACTTTGTTGAAACTGAACACGTCCTAGTTTGAAAAATGTTTAGACAATTACGATGAACTATTTGAATTAAATAGTGAGTGCATTTGTGTATAACGTGCACTTCCAGGTAAAGCAAAAGCCGTAATATATTTCTACATTATGTCACTGATCAACATCCTACTCAAATTCTGCATGTTTTGCTCAGAATTGCTTTTATCTTGCTTGTTACTCCAAAGGTAATGAAAGGAAATAAATGACATTTCATGAATCAAAATAGAATATTCATCTAAACAAACTTGAATAAAAGACAGCTTTCCAAATTACTGCAAGTGACACTGTTAAATAAATATGGAGAATATCTGAGTAACATTTTGTCAGCCAGCAGAGAAAAAACTGTTATAATTCTATTAATCTTAAGCATAGCAAATCACAATATGCTATGCTATTGTAACATGTCGAAAATTTTCGGTTGTTACATGGGCCTAGATAGCAAATCATACAATTTTTTAAATCTGTGGACATTAGCGAGTGTATAAGGTTAAGATTTTAACTGTGCGTTAAGTAACTGATTTTCTGTGTAGTGTCAAGCATGTAGGAAAATGATTATATAAAAACGCGCAATAGATATAGTGAATTTGGATGCTGAATGAAAGTTGTAACAACGCATTTCAATAAATAAATGGTCTTACGCAGCCATGCTTTATTTGCATTGCGGCTGTGTATTGGAAATTATACGAGAATAATTTTCTTACTGAAGTACTTAACAAGATTTTCCGGTATTTATTCAGGGTTAATTTCTAGAAGAAGTAATTATACCCGCCAAATAAAAAAGCATACTTGTAAAACATAGTCATTTTAATTTGTACTAATGAAAACAACAGATGGCACATTTAATTTTGTCATCCCTGTACCCACAGAGAATGCAAAATCAATCAAAATGGAAAACCATTAAAAATCAAATAAGAAATCAAAATCAGCTGCATGTCCTTCTGTTACTTGAAAATTACATTTAGGATTATTTGACTTAAAAGACTTTTCTGGCTAGAAATGAAAAGCTTAGATTAACAAATATTATTGATGTAAATTAGGCTTGAAGAAGTTGCTTGGGTTGCATTTTCGGTGAGAAAGCGTTAATTTCAGATGTTAATTTTATGACATGTCCTAAATTTTTGCAAAAGGTCCGAAACCCGCTGAGTAGTACATGCTTAAATAATTCAAGTCTTCTCCCCAGTCTCCAACTGTTAATAATGTTTGTGTAACTTGTGTCTACAAAGGAAACATCCAAGGGTTTACCTGTTGCAAAAAGTACAGAAATTCTGGTATCGTTCCTTCCAAGTGGCGTCCCCCAGATTTTGGAGCAAACTTCCAGAGAATATTCGTGACCCGAACAATTTTAGTGTTTTTAAAGGGAGTTAAAGACCATGCTTTTAAATTTGCATAGGCTGGCAAACTGTAAACTGACTAGTTATGCTAATGTTCAAAATATGGTTTTAGATGTACTATGCTTTTTAATTTCTACTACGTTTTTTCATTGTATCGCCTGATATTTTATGTGCACATTGAAAAGCGATTTTATGGTAAATTAAAAGAGCGCTATATAAAAAGTCATAACAATAATAATAATAATAATAATAATAATAATAATAATAATAATAATAATAATAATAATAATAATAATAATAATAATAATAATAATAATAATAATAATCATAATCATAATCATAATCATAATCATAATCATAATCATAATAATAATCATAATCATAATCATAATCATAATCATAATAACAAAGTAATTACGGAAGGGAAATAAGTCTAATTGGGAAATTGATGATGATATCTTGTCTTAACCGAATTGTTAGACACTGAATTGTTTTGATTCACCAGTCTTGTAATTTTTTATTTACCTACAGTGATGTGTCAGATGAAACACTTTGTCACTGTGCTTAAATGTATAGGCTGTATTTGGATCTGAAATTTATTTGATAGATCGCTTTCGGGTGTTAAATTGGTGTTTTAAAACTGAGTAGTCCGCGTATAAGGCTCTTCTAAAATAAAAAAATACGGTAATTGATATGTGTTACGTAATATTGAAAGCTAATTAATCAAAATATTATGCAGTGTTTGAAAAGGTTTACAAAAGTTATAGTGAAAGTGCATTAGGTGGACTTTGATGCGCAGTGGTAATTTTGTGGTGTACAAAGGTTCAGGGTCATCAACAATTAGCAAGTCGAAGAAATGCAAAGAATACATTGAAGTTGTACAGGGCCAGTGTTTCTTTTTACCGGTCTCTTACTTTGTTTTACTGTTGTTTTTTTATTTTCATGATCGAAACGCGAGGCAGAACACAATGAATATTTATCACCAAAAGCAACTAGTAAGGGCAGCAGTAGCATTTGAACAAGCAAAGTTCAAATGCCACTGCAGCCCTTAGTTGTTTTATTCCAAAGGTTTTGGAATCTGAAAAAAATTGTCTTCTCTGAAATGGAAAACAAAACCAAAGTCAGACAGAAATTTTTTAAACTCTTCTGGAAGAGTAAGTAATTTTAAGAATATCTTTTGTTACATGTTTAATATTTTGCTTTGAGATTCTCGCTCCATATTTTTTGCTCCATATCGCATCAGTACCTTATATTCATGTAACAATATAATAGCAACTTGCTGAGGTCTTGTATCGCACGCAGAATACTTGAAGTCTTTCTGCTCACAGCTGTCAGAGCTCTTGCAATAAACCCTTCTAGGAGAAAAAGAAAAATTTTAAAAGAATAGCGTGATCATAATTTTGATAGATACCTATAGAAGTAGGTGATCAAAATATTGCTTGTGCAAAAGCAGTCTCATGATTTATTTTGCTCGGAAGCTCTAAGTGTTTCGGGATATTTAGCTTAAAGAGTTCATTGGACATAGCTGGTGACGTAATAGATCATCAAAAATGAGATTCTAAAGTGCTATACATGTGTGTCAAGTGTCATTTAGTACAAAATAAATAAAATATGATTAAACAAAGATAAATGAAGAGAGAATTCAAATCGCCTCTTAAAAACCGAGAGTAACGCAACTGTATCTCAAATGTCTACAAAATATACTTAATTGCCTTGATTTTGATTGTGATATTAAACTTTAAAATAACATTTCTAAATGTATGAATGAAACATAATTACTAATTATTGTTTGAAATTGCAAATAACTTAAGTCTAAAGCAATTGTTTCTCCTGAAAATAAGCAAAATTGAATACAAATCTTTAAAGGATATGTACGTATAGAAACTCAAAAAATGTTGCATATTCGGAATAATCACAACGCAATGAAGAAGCATTAAACATGACATTTAAAGTAAACATTTTGATTGCCAAGAGAGGTCCCTAATGCCAAAATTACTCATTATAATTTATCATCGAATTGTGACAATAAAGAATAAAATATTTGATAAAGGCGGAATGTATTTGACATCAACTTGATGTTGGTGTGTAGTCTTACATATGATCAACGACAGACTACATAAAGCAGAGAAAAGTTTGCCTCTGAATCCTGAACCTGTAATTACTTTGTAATTTCAACGTAGGTGAAAAATAACGAGTAACCGAACAGCAATTCCAGATCAAGGACTTTGTAGAAATGCTGTTCCTATATTTGGAATCAAAGCTTATTACGACCGAATTGCAATTCTGATGTTATTTGAAGTTTGAGCAACAGCTTTCTAATATTTTAACTAAATTTTGTTCATGATGCAATATTCAACTAAAATGACATGTAAAATCCACAACTTTTATTCGTAGATGACTTCTGTGTTAGTCTCGCTCATTTTACTTTCCATGGTTTATATTGTGTTATTCTCTTGCGATGAAATATTGTTTTAATGAAAAAATAATGACATGAGACCAGATCTCGTAAAGACTTTAAGATAATATTCCTTACTGCCCTATATTCAAAGAGAAATCCTATGCCTACTGCATCAGCTATGGGGCTTTTTAGCATCCAAAGTAATCAGATCTACACTCCCCAGCGGTATTGTCTGCTCATTGTTTGACTGCTTGATGCAGGTCGCATGGCCTTAGTTATTATCATTCAGTCACATCATTGTAGACATCACGGCATTATCCATCTCACAGCGGAGAAAGAATGTTTTTTTGCAGGGTGGCAAACAGATGAGAGGGGAGCGCTACTATTTGATCATCGGGAAACGGCATCGCTTTTCAAAGATTTTTGAAATGTACAATTCTGTTATTGCGGTTTTGAATTTTTTGCAGTTTTGATGCTACAATTGTTTGCTTTTAATACACTATAACATTATTTTAACTTCAAATGGAAAAATGACGGCCTCAGATGACATTTACGCTCTAGATAAAAACATGCAATTACTAATATTATCAAAATACAAACTGTAGCACTTGGATATACTCAACTTTAACAGTTGTTTTATCTTTGAGAAAACTATCACCCTGAGAGGCTTCAATAGGCAACCACTTTGTTTACATTTTGGTCAATACACATTTTTTGCTGTGTAATACAAACTGTAAAATATAGCATTTAAGATCTAACATTTCAGCAAAATTTTCAATATTTGTAAAATTTAGATTTAGAACGCCTTGTATATAGAAATGTGATGAAAGCAAATGGCGTAGTGCTTCCCGATACTGTCTAGACCTTTTAAAAGACTCAACGAATGTGTTTCCAAAGGGTTTAATACATGGAATCTCACAGGGCTTGGTTGGCTTTTAAAACAAAGCATAGGAAAGAAAGTGAGAACATGCATAATTCATAAATCTGATTATTTGGGTTGGCTGGCACATCTTTTAAAAGGCGGTGAAGTTTCTCATTTTAATACTGTTTCAATACCATGCGCGCTACTATGTGATGTTTTGAAACGAAGTTCAATATCTTGGCTTGAGATTATATAAATAGAAGTTACAGAAGACACCTGTGTAATTTGCTCTCAAAGCTTAGATTAGTAGACACGAAAGGAAACTGGAAATTTGATCACCTCACAAAATCAATTAATTATGCCAATATATACATGTCACCATGTGGCAAACAATGATCGCACATGAGAAAGACACATGTATTTTGAGTAATAACTATCCTCCAACCGTCCAGGCTTAAAACCCAAAAACCCCGCCTTCCAGACAGCCCCTCCCGTGTCACGCATTAATGGTAGTGGTCCAAAAAGTGAAGTTGCTACAACAAATTCTATTCAATGGGATATGCAATCAAAAACCTCAAAAGATAAGAAATAAATGTAGATTAAATTTCATTATGTGTGTCTCATAAAATGGCAGCAAAAGTTTACTTTTGAACCCCTTATACAAGTCATAATAATTAGCTGTATAGCGTATATAAGCTTTGCAAATCTTACAGACGCCCTACAGCAAAGGGTAAGGGGAAGCAATTTCTGTGTCGAAGGGGAATAATAATAGTACAAAAAACTTTTTTGTGGTGTATTTATTATCTCGCCTCTTCTCCCACATTCTTGCTTTGAAATTCTACGATTTACTAACAGAAGAACGAGAAAAACTATTATTGCCTTGTTAAATCTATATATTCTTTCTCTTGGAACCCAGAATTTAAGAAATGCTGCAGATTTGGACTGCATATAAATCCTATTTTACTATCCTAAAGTAGTAAAATTGTCCAAAAATACTTGTTGTTAATATACAATAGTGTCTGTGATTTGACAAAAATAAATATTAAGAAGCTGATGACCTTCATTGACTTGAAGCAATACACCAAAAACTACCAAAATACCAAAATTTGAAACTCACCAACATGCAAATAAAAGGCTGCTCCCACTCAACAAGAATGCGGTGTAAGATTATTTGTGTGACAATTTTGCTCTGAGAACCTATCTGCGATTGAGAGGACCACAAATTGCATTCCCAATGAAAAGGGTTTTGCAAAGGGTTAAAATAACAAATGGCATAGGTTTGCATTACAAATACATGCTGGTAAGATACAGTGCAGTTTCTTGGGAGATTGCTGTTATTTGAGAGACCAGCGATATATCTGATATCCCGCTCACTAGTCATGTGTCTGGATACCAATCCATATGATACGTGTGTGCCTTGTGAGAACTGCATATCACTATCTTACACTGAAAATGCAACTATCAATCTAATAGGCTTTAAACAGAGTCTTTAAACATAATATTTAATATGAGTTTCAGATGATTTAGTACTCTAAAGCTAGCTTTTAACATTTAATGATTTGACAATGGAATATTTAATTTAAAGTATGATAAACAAATTTTATGCTGTCAAAGAGCTTATTTCTTCCGAACTTTCAAAAGAAGTAAAACTAAAACGTTGCAGGACGTTTCTGCAATGTGTATCTCAATATCTTGCCACTAGATGAGAAGTTCTTTTGTATTTTCCATGTCTCTCTCGACGACAAGTGGTCAACTCCACGTTTAAAGCGAAAGGCTACGTTCGTATAAAGTATACAAGTGACCATTGTTCAATCCATCTTGCTCTAGATAATTCATGGATTTATGGCGTCGGGTCTATTATTTTTCACTTTTACTAAACAATGTTGTTCCTTTTACGAGAAGTACTAATAAATCTCTTTCATTAAAAAACAAAATTTGCCATAAGAAACAATTCCTGATTTGAAACAAATAAATACATATGTTTATTATGACAGGGATCCCATAAATACTTTAAAAATTTGATATGATTATTTTGAAAGGTCTTTCGTCAAACAGATGTAAAATTCATTAATTCCATTGTTTATATCTAGCAAAGCATTGCAATTACAAGCATTTAAAATATTTGGAGAGATATGCTAGCTTTATACATTTAAACTTGAAATTTTCAATTATGTGTTCTTAATAAGTAATAAGTCCAAATTTTAGTGTTTAAAATATAACAGCCACCCCATATACATTCTAGGAAAAGAACTCTTAAAAGCACAACACAATAAAATATTTTTCTGCAATTAAATGACAGAAGAAGGAATTGCTACAAGGAAACTCTCCCAAAAACATTATTTAATTTTGGAATCTATTGTCAGATGAACATACCACAATCAATTCTCTAATTAGAAAACACATGCATTGCTATTTTCATAACAATTGGTTTATTACACAGCGCAGGTGTCTCACTACAATAGTTACAATTTTTAAACGTTTATTCTAACTTTAAAGTTATCACTACGTTTAAAAATTTAATAAGTTTACTGGCTGAGGATTAATTAATTTAGAGCGAGAATTTTAAAAACTGATCAAGCAAAAGGCAGTTTTCTTTAGTATTCTTTATAATTTTAGACTTGCTTCTTGAAGGATGCATTTATCTAATTACTTTCAGTTTATTACTTTTTACAGATTGCCAAAAATCCTACTTCTACGTATTCGGGGTAATTTAAGAAAAAACTCCATTTTAGTGCACTCGTATAAAAATATGCTTAACAGAAATAAACATGCAGCGGAAAATAAAATTCAAACCAACTAAACTTTAGATCCATCTGGCTTTTTTTGTCATATTTTGTATAAGAAACAATATATTTGTATTCAGTCTGAGACCGAGAACAGAATGAAAGGCTCAACTGCAAATTATATTTAAGTTATTTTATTTGAAAATTATTAAATAAAATCGATAGCACCAATATTGTGAGAAAGAGACACTTAAATTTAAACAGTGAACATTCGGGTATAGCATGGATATTGTGAGAAATGATACTCACATATGAACAATAAAAATTCTCAGAAAGCATCGATAATGTAAGAACGAGATACTCGTAGTTGAACAATAAACATTCGGCGATACCCACGATATTATTTGATAGATATAATTACACTTCAACGATAAGCACTCGGGGTAGCACCAGTATTGTGGGAGAAGCTCTATTCCTGGCTTTCAAATCAAACAGGATTCTTACATGGCTTGAATAACTCTTGTATAATTTATACTTATAATCGCAAAAATGAAGGTTCACTAGACGAATTCCTGGTACGAAAATAATAAATTAGTCTGATGTTAAATGTTGATACTATTTATGTTACAAATATAGTAATGCTTCCACTCTAATCGCACCCTAGAGGTAGTAACAATAATCAAACTGCTCATCACGCTCTCGAAAACCTGAAGACAACATGGCTGGCGTGCACAAGAACACACGCCTCACTGTGCTGTGAGGCACATTATGAGTGCTCAAATTACCCCCTTTCGATAACAGAATTTGATATGAAGCAATATCATTTTTATGGCGGATATTTTTCGCACAGCGTGTGGTGTATCGGAAGAATAAAAAGTAGATGACACTCCATCTCATAGCGTTATAAATGTTGTACTCTTAGTAAAGTGTCTTTGTATTCCCACACAAAAGCAATAATATCACAATAAAATGTTTAATAGCTTTCCTCTAATCATAAATAAATACCACAGAGGTATTATTGCAAATATGCAATGGATTTTGAATCGTTTTCCGTTTTCACACGTAAAAAATTATTTTTCGTGCTTAGATTGAAACCACTGCCCTAAATAAATCCACTATGGTCAGAAAAAGAATTGAATTTCTATTTATAAACCTTATTTTAAATAATTTCCACTAATATTATACCAATACAGAAACGAATATTGGCCGTACTATCAATATTTTTTCTGCTACAACTAATACTTAAAAATAATGAAAATTATAGTTGATAAATTTATACTTGTAAATTTATAATTAACCGACTTCTTCAAACATTTTAGACCTTTAACACAGAATAATTGCCTACAGTCATATTACAAAAAATATATTTTTCCTAAATGCTGTATACCAAGTTAATATTCTTAAAAAAGCAGATCCAGCGTCAGTTTGAGGTTGAGACGTCGACTCGACCAAACCAATAAACATTAACTCTGGCTGTGCTTTGGTTGTGACTGGTCACGAACAAAGATTAATGTCTTACCAATGTCTTTGATAAACATTGAATAGAATCGCAATTTTCTCCGACGTCTAATCAAGGTGTTTTGTGCAACGTTGACTCAAATTCTCGAAATTGACGTTGGATAAATGGCAGTCCAATTTGAAAATATATAAAAACAAGCACTTTTGAAAATATTCAGATAAGTTGACTTCATGCATATATTAAGTAATCGGATGATTCAAGGCCGGAGGTACTGTGACGGAGTGATGGCCATACTATGATTGTGGCACTCAAGCTGGAGATTCAAGAGTTTAATAGTTCTCCGAGGTTATACAACTCCGCTTTCCCGGTGTCTATCCAACCTCGTGAGATAGACGTTGTTTCGACTTCTATTTTGAAACTGTCCACAACGTTGATTAGACGTCTGATAATTGATGTCTATCCAACGCCTGAAGGTAGACCTTGTTTCGACTTCCATAAACAGCTAAAACTTGACGTTGATCCGATTTTTGATGCGACTTGCATCCAACGTTGATCAAACGTCGTAATGCTCACTGGGAATACAAATTGCATTTGTTGAACAAGAACACTGTCCATTAGGTAGAGTTGACGCATTTTTACATTAATAGTCAGCTGGCAGTGTAGTTATAGTAGTATTTGCTGATTTACCTTCCCATGTAATAAAATCAACCAGACCGATCAGAATGTCACTTTAAGGTAAAACACACTAGAGTATATAAGGTAGGTTTAATAGCGTCTCTAACTTTTTAGCATTTGATCAAATACTGTCTGTTCATCACTGCAAATACACCCGACCTGTTTACAACAGCATGAGTGTTATTAACAGTAAGTTATAAATTCGTTTGAATGTGAAACCCTTTCTTAATTTACAGGGTCCGCAAGAGGTCACGGATCGGTTTTACTCTTCTGGTTATAGATAAAAAGTATCCTACGCTATGACCAGTTTCAATAGTATTGTGCAGATTAAAAGTAAAAAAAAGATATATTATAAACAAATGTAACTGCGAATTGTATTTACTTATTATGATGTGTATGCCATGTCAGTGATTCTTTGCTTTACAGATGATATAGGAGCAGCACTAATTTAAATCTTCATGATATTATTTCTTCTACAAAAATTGTTCGTTAAGCATCAAAACCCAGCTCCGGTGTGTTTTTGATAATGCAGTGATGCAGTGGTGTGTTGTTTGCCCCAGTGGTATGTTATCAACCCCGAAGTATGGCTCACAATGTGCAATCCTCGCATGTCATGTAACGGTGCTCGTAAATATCAAGATGTCATGAGGATCAGAATAATTTAATAATTGCTACCTATTTCTATCAAAAATAAGAGATCTCATGACGATTTATCTGATAAACGCGAACAATAAGAAAATAGTGATAAGAAACTGGATGTTGAGAGATGATATCTGCTACATTTTATGGGTTTGAACAACTTGCAACGAGAAGCGGTTTCTTAAAGACGAAGTATTGAACACTAGGCCAAAAAATAATATTTGTTCAATTACTGTCTCATTTCTCATTATCCCATCCCCTACGACACTCTCCAAAAATAGGGCATAACTGCAGCTGATTATTTATATGAACATTCAGTATACTTAAAATCAGCAGGTAAGATTTTCCATCCACACGTCGTAGTTATGAAATGAACACTAACATTTCGCAATGATCCGTCTATCTGGGTGTGCAAGTAAAGCACACATCGTTTATGTTATACACAGTGTGGCTGTTGGCATATGTGAGAAGCTTCTAAATGTTGTTGCAGCACTTACGAGCTTCATTTCTTGATAAAAAAGCTTTTTGTTTTACGTGTTGGTCATGAAAATGAAAATAAGTGCAAAATCTAAAAGCGAGGTGCAAAATGTCAGATCAAATACTAGATATGTACAAAATTATGGAGTTCTAAGGCCAGTATAATCAGAGGAATAGCAAAGACAAAATGTTATACCATTAAAGATCCACAACATTGATCCCGTCCAACTTTAATATGCTGTTAATTCTCTAGAACTATAATGGGATCGGTCTCATGCACTGCAATGTGACGTTTAATAGCGTGTTCAAGTATAAACTCTATTTTGCTCTATAAATATTTCATAATGGACCGAATAACAACTGCTACAAAGTAAGTGCGAAACATAGAGTGTATTTTTTACTGGACGAAACAGACAGGCTTGAAAATGCTTTTTATTACCTGTCTGTAGGGTTGAAAAAAACGAAATTGACAATTAACTTTTTCTCCTTTGTTTGGGGGCAGGTCCCCTAGGTACAGAGTTACATCAAATTATAAAGGAGACTTGAGGCTGCAACAACTACTGATTCCTGTCACCATATTCATTTATTCTCTCCACCACAATGCTTTTTGAATCTGAGAACAGAGGACACAATGTGAAACTACAACTGTTACAGTGTGGTTGTGTACTGCCGCATCACGTCGTAAGCAGGGGATATCCGGGTGGGAGTCTTGTTAAAAGCACAACAACAGAACTTTGGCCTATTTATGAAAGTTTGCTGTGCCTTCTGCCTTGATACGTAAAAAATATGCCCGCAGCTTCACACATAAAAAGTGACTTGGGAATAAAGCAATAAAAATTGCTTTCCGCTTCGCAGTTTGAAATATGTCCATTTCAAGATATACACTGTTAACTATCGACAAACCTAATTTTGCTGCTTTGCATTCATTACATCATAAATAATATCAGCATCATAATTTGTCACTTATTTATTTTATACCTAAAATTTGGAGTTTGGCAAAAGTCCCAGAATCGTTTATCTCTATATAATCATAATATACATTATTATACGCAGCGAGAAACCGGAGCAGATGTAACCTATGTTGAGAGCCAAACCGAGAAAATTTTTCAGAGAACTCCACTTTTACTCGCAAAAGAACTTTACAAGACAAGTGAGATGATAAAAGGCAGAGATGAAACACCAGCAATATTAATTCATATGTTTTAATGTGACGAATGAATTTCAAAAAGAAATCGAGTTGGCTAGCATTCTCCCACATGGAATATATATGCTAAAAGACGAAGAGAGAACGAAAGGGAAAACCAAGCGTTGCTCAGCTATGTACCCACTTGCTAACACCAATCATTTCCAACAGGGGGAAGGTGAGGCGAACTTATGAAAGAAACGAAATAAATCTTTATTTATTGACCCTTTAACAAGCATGACCGTGATACCGAGGTGATTAAATAAACCTATGATCAAGCTCTAAAATGACTTGATAACTGCAGACACACTACAGATACACAGATACACAAACAAGAAAAAATGCTGTAAGGTGACCAGCCGACAACTATCACCATTGCGCAGACTAGAAGACCAAGCTTGTGACTCACGACTAAACCAAAAAACACAAACTCTATTTTACTTCGTAAAATTCGAATTCGCTTATCTTTATTTTAATGAGTTTCTCGTGTAACTCTGGGAACCACGCAATCAAGAAACAAAAAATTTCTCATAGCGGTTCGAACAGTCTCAGTCTAGTAACACAGTGTAGTAAATTTCTCATAGCGGTTCGAACAGTCTCAGTCTAGTAACACACAATCAGAATTGTTGGTGCCCTAGTCCAAGACTCATTCTTGTTTTGCCGCGGGTACCAACCACACGCGTTTTGCTAGGCAAGCACAAATTTTCTTGCTTCCGTCATCTGAAAGGTATTTATCTCCACTCCTTAACTTTTATTCTTTGGATAATATGTTCTATTATCTAGAATTGTACTGTGAGAGTAGCTGACTCACTCGTTTTGGGGATTTCACCATCGTACTTTCACTTCTGGTAAATCTGAGTTTACATTAGGGGGGGGTCCTTTCACCGATAAGTGCAATTCTTAGGTTCTTCACCGTTCGCTAGGTGACGACCCTAAAAGGAGTATAGGTCATTTCAGATTCCTGGTCTCAAACACAGTGTCTTAAGCACCAAGATTGTAGCCTCCTAGCAGATGGCCTGTAACTCTGGAACTGAGCAAGGTTACGTGGCAGTGTATGGAAGTAGAAGAATCGGTTCTTCTGGCCAATTCTTTCGCTTTCGAGTCTTGTAGACTCTGAGTACCAACATCACTTACCAGAGTTTGGCCATCCTCTGTACTGAGAACTGAGCACTTTTTACCGGGTAATCTTTACCTGAGTATAGGCTTTGAAGGTGGTGCTAGGTTGCGACTGCATACTCACCACCAACCTTGTATGCACCCCAAGTACCAAGCACACACCCCGGCATTGGTTCAGTGATTAGCCTTGGTGAGTCTTGGTTAGGGTTGTTCACGAGAGTGGGGCTCACTTATTACCAACCTATTTGCAGCAATTGGATTGGTTGTTTACAGAAATCTGGAATTCGAGTGTCTTGACGGGGAGGACACATGGCACCTACTTATCACAGACTTATCCAACCCCCCGAAATCCAAGCAATGATGATAGGATCAGAGGTAAGCCTGACCAATATGGAGTCTTCTCATTTGCTTTGTAGCAGACGGTCCTTGGTAAACTTCATAACAGATACTTTCAAGCAGAAATCGTCGAGGAAGACATCCCAAGGTCGTGATAATTGTGGCTGAGGATCTATACCGAGCGTTGGCTTGGTGGTGCTACCTTTTCTTCTCGATATCCCACAATCCAGAGTTAAATTCACAGACGGGCCCGTCTTGGTGTGAGTTCATTTCCAAAGCAAGGTGTTGCAGGGTTTCTGGTCAGACCGAATGAACAATCGCCACATAAATTGGTTGAAGCTTCAGATAGCATGGATCACTCTTACCAATTTGGCACACCATCAAAAGGGTAGGTACGTAGGGTTTATCTTTATCTAGTATCTCTAAGCAAGTAAAGCGGTATCAACTCACCAAGATGAGCAACAGCATTCTGTGTTCGGTTCGAGAGAAAGAAATCTTGTAGCTCGACACCGGTCCGGTTTCTTGAAGGTGTTAGAAGACCCTGCGTCTAGAAGTGGTCAACTAATACCCACGGACTGGTGTCTGTCAGCTCGTGTGTCCAACTCAGGCTTGAGTTATCTACCCTTTGCCAGGAAAAGAGATAGTGTATGCCTTTTTCTTCAGCCAAAGCTTCCTAACACTCAAGCCCAAATGCTTACTAACGATATCTGCTTGGCCAGTGCGTTGGGTCAGGGTTGAATACTATCCAAGCGACACCAGTGGTGGTCTCAGAGTTTAGATCACCTCTTTTTGATTGAACATCTGAAGCTGGGTTCAGGCGAAAGCTGCCGAGCTGACACTGGATCCAGGCTTACGACCCAGGGGAAGATCTTGTTCTCTCTCTCTATGTTTTTAGACACTTCATAGTGTCTAAACAGACAATTCTCTCCTACGGATGGGATCTCGCTTTGATGTTACTTATAACTGTTTTACTTAGAGACAGCTATTTGGCGACGCTGCAATCAATACAAAGACCGCTAGCATCAGGCAAAAAGAAGACATGAAACACACACCTTGGACTGTCAAATATTCAAGAAAAATGGTGGGTGCCATAAAGCCTTCCTTCGTGTAAGGACAAGCTTTACTTGTAAGTTTCGGAAAATTGCAGAAAATAACCAAAAAGCACTAGTTATCTCATATATACCAAATTTTAACAAAGATTTTTTCTAAACAAACCATTTCCAATCACATTAAAAGCGTTATTTTGGCTGCAAACAGTAAAACTCAGTCAGAAGCCGAATCTAGAGAACTCAAATGTCAAAGCCCCCGAAGAAAGGCAGGTCGCAATTCAATCAAACATCTGTGTAGTGTGCCCTTGTCAGATATATTAAAAAATGGGTTGTTGGTCAGGTTTATCAGGCTTGTACTCCGTCTTCCCATGCCAAGAACAGAGGTGAGCACACGCACTTCCTGCGTACATACTTTTTGATATTCGACCTTGGGCCACTAGAGACGATCTCTCAAGGATCAGGTACCAAAACTCTATCTTGGTCACTAAGTGAGTAATTGATTGGGCTTTATATGAGCACGTTGTAGTGTGTTTCTCTGTCTTACATGAGTATATTATGTCGCTGTTAATACTTAATGCAGCGATATGCAACAGTATTATGATTTTTTGGCTCACTTCTTGGCTTCATTTTTTATACGATGTAATTGTTTCAACCCTAGTCACCATACACAGGTTTAATTCTTTATATGTAGCTAGTGACCAAGCGATAAACAAGAGTATTAGTGTGCTTGGTCACAGATTTAGTTGCATGATCTTAATTCCACGATTATATTTGCAAAAGAGTCAATACATAATGGTTTTATTTGACTGCTTTCTTGGTTACACAACCGTTGCTCTATGGCTGGGCTGCCATCCCAAGGCTAGGTATCCCTCTTCCTGTTTCCAGTTCCATATAAAAGTTATTTTCGCAAATCGCTGTTTTACGAGTAAACGCGTAATTCGATTCTCCACTTTTATGATAGCTTGCCATCTACTACTCTGCTTAATCAAGGTGTAGTTGGTTGTAGGAAGCAAAACTCGAATGAGGCTTGACCCTACGGCACGAGCGATTCTGATTGGTTCTTATCTAGGATGGGACTATTTCAATCAGTATGAGAAAACGTCGTTTCAAGATTGATTGATTCAGAGTTTATGTGTGGGCAGTTCACATACATACCCCCTTTCTTGGTGCGAGAATGGAATACCAGACTCAGAAAGGGTGACGTGGCAAACCCTTACTTAGTATCCAGAATACTCAATGCACACACACAGTGCACTGTTAATACCAAATAAATGTAAAGTTGGATACACACAATAACAGTCAACGAACCAGCAGTACGACTCCTGAGTGAAAACATGTATCGTGCTGCCCTTGGTTCTGACCCTTCTTGCTCTTGTTAGAGCTCTTACCAAGGTGATGGAATAAGCTATTTTTTTGCTTGGACTTGAACTCGAGTTGGCAGCTGTTTCTTTACTGTACGTAGCTAAATCGACGCCTTTAATATAGTTGGAAAAAATAATCTTAGGCTTTGGACTATGGTTTTTATATTCCTCCGATACCTGCAAATACTTACGTAAAGCTCGAACCGGACAAAGAGAGACCAGAACAGGCTGGGTCTCTTCATCCCCCAGTGGTGGTAACGTAATTTGCTTAAATGTACCCGTGGTAATATGCGTCTGGCACCAAGCTTGGCATGGTTTGAATTAAGACCTTACGCCACTCAACGTTCTCCTTGAAGATCCAAAGAAAATCCTGAAAGAGAGATTTTTTGTTTAAAAATATACAAACAATATAGACAGAGTCTTAACCCGTAGAAGCCTAAAGCCTGGAGCAGATGGCCGCTCGCTACCCTTCGAGAGAACCTACCTTCAGTCTTTCAGACATAAAAAGGTAACTGACACTTAGCACACTAGCCGAGACAAACTTATTACACTAAAACCGATATATCTTTGCTGTGGATACCTTATGGCTATGTACCATCTGCTCCGCCACTATTTTAGAGACACCTGTTTTTTTTCTAGAAAGGCAGGGAAATTAACCATAAGTGTAAGTCCAGGAGCTGGGGTTTGATGAAAGAGCATCCGATGTGACCGTAACAGAATTTCCAGGTATGATGGTGTTCTCAGAGGAGGGTTAGTCACCCACTTGGACAGTAAAAAGTGTGTTTGGTGGCCAAGGAGTTACCAAGAGCGAGTGGCATGAGCCACAGAAACTCTCTGAATCACTTTTGGAAGAATGGATAGAACACCTCGTCTCCTTGCCAAACAAGGTCAGTGCGTCGATCGCCAAAGACTGACAGTCTGAGCGTGGGGACACATACCTAGGTAGCTTGGTCCCCATTGAGTTTGCAAACAAATACACCTCCGGGGTTCCCGAGACGATCGATCTGCCAACCAACTGAACTCTCGGTTTGACCGACACTACTCCTCAGGACCTGGCTGCGGACGTTAAATCTGCTAACACGTTCAACTGCCGTACTTGATGACGCCCTGACACATGTATCCCCTTCCCTCCAGCTAATAGGAGCATGTCGTTGGATAGTCAGATGGGTTGCAGAGACTTGGTAACGCCGTGTTTATTTAGGCTCTCGCTGTGGAGTTGTCTACGTCCATGCGCCTTAGTTGATTAGTTAACTTGGTCAACCAATCTACCTGTAATCTAAAATCTGTGTCAAATGTTGCTCTGAAAATAGATTCCCCATCCCGACAGTAAAAAATCGGTCTGTATCTCCAACTATTGGGGGGAGGCTGAGAATAGTATCACTTCGCTCATGACCCGTGGGTTGCACCACCAAACCAGTGCTTGGTGGCTTACTTGGATAAATAACACTGCACCTATCCAGAGTGACCTCCGATCCGAGCTTGATAGCTTGGATTGTAACTGAATCTTCTCTCGACGCTGGAGGTTTTCATAAGTCCGCACTTTCTTCAGGTCCTACTTTTCCTTAGAAATCCATCACTTGTTTTGGATCGAGGTCTTATTTTGCAATATTGACTAAGAGATCTACCCCTATTGCGTGCCTGATCAACGTCTCTCTCTCTCTCCCTGAAGACGTGCTGTTTCTCCCTCAAGGTGAGCTAGGAACCAATCGTCGAGGTATTGAAAGACTAACATACCTCCAATCCGGGCCCAGGCCTTGACAACCCTTACGCCTCGAGAACCTTCTTTGTGCAAACGAAAGGCACCGTGGAAATACAGAAGGGTAAAGCGAGCAGCCAGGATTTCTTTATTCGTACCTGAAACTACCTGAAAACATAGGTACTTTCTTCAGGATGAATATAGAGGTACGTGTAAGTACACACCCGACAGGTCATTGGGCATAGCCCACTCATTTGAAATGAGATCACGTGGATGAATTGACTAAGGGCAGACAGATCGATGACTAACCGCCAACCCTCCGATTCCTTGGGAATAAAAAAAACCCTGCTGATGATTCCCGATTGGTTTTGCAGCATCCTCGCCACAGTTCAGTTACGCCAAGTGTTCCACTATGTTTTGAAATACTTCGTGTTTCTCTGATCGTTTGTAGTAGGGCTTGGGGCCGCATTTAAAAGGTTGCGAGTACCCTCTCTGAGCAAGGAACTCCTTTTTTGGAGCACTTATCTCTCGCCAAGCTGCCAAAACTTTCCTAGCCTGCCTCCTACGTGCAAGGACGTACTGAAGGCCTTGTAAGTATTTGTACTTTCTGAGTTTCAAAAAGTATCGCTTAGAGACGAGACCCTCGGCTCTGGGAACTACTTTGGTTGGTTGCTACCAGTACTGCTGTAAGGCGTGCGGCAGTGTCTTGCCACTTCCAGACAGCTTGGCCTTGTCTAGCGGAGAAGCCCTCGCCATGCTGATAGACCAAGAGCTGTCTTGGCATGACTGCTTTGTGTGCTTGCGCGTCTGTTGCTATTGAGAGAAGGGGTTGCGTCACTCTGACCATGAGACACATATATTGAGACAAGGCCCTACTCCTTTGCTTCCTCTAGTCCTTCCTAGTCTAGAATAGGAGCGTGGGGAAGTTTGCGAACCCTTTCAAACTCGATCAACAATGCTGTAAAAAGGCATCGACTCACAGAAACACCTTGGGTGTGGTAGATTAGGTCGCCAGCTTTAATCGCGTCCTGTGTTGCCAAGGCCAGGCATTTAAGTTTTAAGTTTGTTAGCTACTGGGCTGGTCAGGTAGAGATTTTCTAGCCTTTTCATTGGAATCCCCAAAGTTTGATTCTGAATAATGCTGAGAGTTTGGCTATGGCATCTCTCTCCGCCAATGTGCTGTTTAATTCGCTGCGTACATCTTGCATTTGGTAGGTTGTAGGGGGTCCAGGGGTATAAAATCGCAGATAGAACGGCATAGGCAGTGTTTCACTGCTCACTACCTTGAATGATGGAATCGAGAAGGCGCTTGGCCAAAGCCGGTGTCTAGACGCTTGAATTCCCTACAGCGGGCTGATATCGCGCTGTTCACAGCCTTACTCGTATCCACAACGATAAAGGCGAGGGGTTGTGGAGGAGCGGTCTGAGACGTCATACGTTGGCGATGTCTCTGTTATTGGAGACCCACATTCAATGGCTGCCTGGCGATCTTTTGAATCGCACACAGAAAAGTCACGACCACTGAGCTCTTGACGAAGCTGGCGGAGAAAGACAGTGCTCCTGTAGAGTTACAAGTCCCGTGAACATAACATTCATATCTCACGTCTACCCTCCACAGGCGTTGGAGAGAGAATAGGGTCATTTCCCACACGGGAACCATAGTGACATTATTTATGCTTTTGTCAAAGCGTCATTCCACAAGTGAGGGTAGCCATGACAATGAACTCAATGTGGTGAAAAGAGGCCATTGTTGTAGAAATTAAAAGCACTACACATGGCATTACACATGTAGACATTCATATAGTAAAGTAAATGCATAGTAAAATCTCAGGTCCTGACACCCTCAATAAACCGGTCAGAATTCACAGTTCCTTGTTATTTTCCAATAACTCCAAAACTATTAAGAAAACCTCAGTAAACCAGACATTGAACCTGCACTTATAGAAATATATAGAACTCCGGAGTAGGTAATCTTTTATTAAAGTAAAGCATTGATATGAAAACTCCGAATCTTAATTTTTCTTTTGTGCAGCCTCACTTTTGTTTAAAAAGATAGGGCTACGAAGTAGTTTTCTTTCTGTACAGGCTTGCATTGATTTGACTTTGAAAAAGTAAAAACGTTTTTAAACAGTTGAAGTTCAAAGTTTAAAACAAAAATAGGTGATTCGTCGCACTTAACAGTTCAGGGGAATTCTCGGGAGGCGTATTAGTAGGGGGAAAACAAGAGTTCTACCACACCTGTAAACAAGAGTTCTACCACACATGTAAAGAAGAGTTCTACCACACCTGTAAACAAGAGTTCTACAACACCTGTAAACAAAAGTTCTACAACACCTGTAAACAAGAGTTCTACAACACCTGTAAACAAGAGTTCCACAACACCTGTCAATCGTCATGACGTCATCGATCACGTGATCAGTTAAGCAAAATAAGACAATTAAGCCTGTCAATCATCGTCTTTGAATGGGCTTACCATTCGAACACATCTTTGCTCTTCCCACATCACCAACCTGAAATAAATTAACATAACAAAAAAAAACATAACAAACAATACCCAAATTTTCACTTCCAACAACAACAACTACCACCATTGTCACTTTCTCTTCACAACTTCGCTGCCACGAGGGGGCCGGGCTTGATTGATGACGTCACGATGATTGATTTGTCCAGAACTTTCGTTTTTCTCCTACTAAGGGGCGGTGCTTGATGTCACGTAATTGATGACGTCGCGAAGATCGACAGATCATTAGCAGAAAGTATTAGTAGGTGGGGCTTAATTGGCTTAATTGATCACGTGATTGATGGCGTCACGATGATGGACAGGATTAATTGGTTTAATTTATCACGTGATTGATGACGTCATGATGATTGACAGATGTTGTAGAGCTCTTGTTTGCAGGTGTTGTAAAACTCTCGTTTACAGGTATGGTAGAACTCTTGTTTACAGGTGTGGTAGAACTCTTGTTTTCCCCCAACTCGTATTGTTGCACTATGCGAAAAGTTAAATCAATTGTCGTTAGGCGTATAGTCGTTAGGAGCATAGGCGTTTTTGCATATTGTCATGATACGATTCCAAAGAAATCCCGGATAACAATCCCTGTCAGACCCTCAGTATAACGGGCACCAAGTTAAACCGGATAAATTAGCTCAGTCTGGCTGTTGAGGTTTTACTGTGGTTATATTGGCCCAGTGACGATATTAAGTGAATCTGATGAAATACCCCTCTTGGGGGTAAAACGAACGTACGGATGTCTTACCTAATTAAGTAGCAAATGATTTCACTCCTGCTCGTATAAAATATTTACTATGTTAGGTTATAAGGCCTTGATAATGAATGAACAGTTCACTGCAGGAAACTTTGCCTTGGAAAGTATACAATGGACCAAAGTTTTTCTCAAGGAAAGGGTGCAGAAGGAGAAGGGGGAGTGCTAAGCCAGACCTACTGTCTTCCGCAAAATTGCTTTATTTCTTATTTCTTATTTCTTTAACATTCTAGTCAATCCAACCTTCCATGTGGAGTTGCGATGTCGATCCGAAGCAACCGCAACATTAACGCTGGTTGTACTTTGGTTGTGATTGATCGTCATCAATAATCAACGCATCACCAACAGCTCTTACTAGACGTTGGATAAGCAACGTTATTTAGACGCTGCTTTTGGTCACAACTAAAATGCAATCAACGTCTTTGGTACAACGTTGAATAGATGTCAGAAAATCAACGTTGCATAGACGTCGAATTCACAGCCAGACAAAAACACCGGATGACCTAAGGGTGTTGGTACTGTGACGGAGGGCAACCACACTATGGCTTGACGGCCATTCTAGCTTAATATTTTCCAGAAGTCTCTACAAAGTCGCTTTCCCTACGTCTATACTGCGTCGCTTTCCCTACGTCTATACTACGTCGCTTTCCCTACGTCTATACTACGTCGCTTACCCTACGTCTACACTACGTCGCTTTCCCTACGTCTACACTACGTCGCTTTCCCTACGTCTATACTACGTCGCTTTCCCTACTTCTATACTACGTCGCTTTCCCTACGTCTACACTACGTAGCTTTCCCTACGTCTACACTACGTCGCTTTCCCTACGTCTACACTACGTCGCTTTCCCTACGTCCATACTAAGTCGCTTGCCTGACCTCTTTACAACCTTAGGAGATAGACGTTGTTTCGACTTCCATTTGCAACCTTTACCCAACATTGATTAAGGTGGATAATCCACGTCTATCTAACGTCTGAAGTTAGACGTTGTTTCGACTTATAAACAACCAAATCCCGCCGTTGATCTGACTTCGGGTAGGGCGTCTGTCCAACTTTGATACAGCGTGGCACCAAAGATGTTGATTAGATATGGCAAACACTTTTAACTAACGTTGAACAGACGTAGATCTGTGGTGGCAACTAATCACATCCAAATTACAAGCAGAACTGATGTTGCGACTTTTTCATGTCGTTGAATAGACGTCGGAGAATTGACGTTGTACTGACGTCGAGAAATTCACGTCATATTCTGGTCACAGACAAACAACAACCTCATCTGGTATCTGACTCTGCATCCTTGACAAGTTCGAAAATAAACCAAAAGAAGGACGTCAATTATGGAAACTTCCCAGTTTTTCCCCACCTAGTGTTGAAATATAGTCATGAAAATTGCCTTCGTTGGCGGATGACCCAAGAGAGGAGGTACTTTGACGGAGGGTTAATATTTTAGCGACGTCTATACAACATCGCCCTCTCGATTTTTTCGACTTCTTTTTGACAACTATTGAAGACGTTTATTCGACGTCGGATGATCAATTTCTATCCAACATCGGCACGTAGACATTTTAAACTTGCATAAGTAGCCAAAAGTGGGTGTGATGTTTACCGAGTAGGTGAGAGGTAGAAGAAAACATAGAATGGATATTTGTCATGTACGTTAATAACTATGCCACGCCGACTTGTCTTACCTCTTGGTTTTTCATACAAGAATGAGAATACTAAACGTTTCATACATTTACTATGCGTTCATAATATCCACGCCTTTGGATAAATCAAAAATCGCTGAGTACTTTTGTCCGTTGTGGCAAGCCCTCGCCTGTACTGTGCACCCATCTCCTGCAAGCGGTCCCAGGAGATTGTGGACTTGGGTTAACCTGATTGATATAATTGGTCTAGTTTTTTGGCTGCGTTCATAAGTGTCTGTATAAATAAATGTTGGCTGAGTTGTAAATTATTAATAAATTATTATTAAGAGTGCGACACTTTCGAGCAGTATGGGTAGATGCTTGTAATGATTTCCTTTAATATTTGGCCTGGGATGGTAAACAATTTGAAGTCCATCCAGTTTCCATTTGGAGGAACCTCTTTTCTATTCCCCAGAAGGGGAGCGGGAAGAGACGGGGGGGGGGGGGGGGCACTCAGGTACATACTGGTTGGCGTGCATGCCCATGACTTTTTAAACGATCCCTAAAAGCGGAATGATAATTTTGAAATAATACCCACTTTTTAACCAAACGCGGAGTGCAAATGATCCCTAAAAGCGGAATGATAATTTTGAAATAATACTCACTTTTTAACCAAACGCGGAGTGCAAATGAAAATTGCTCCTCTTTTTTAACGCAATTGGCACTCAGCGCGGACATCAGCTGACCTCAGTATTGCCATCTTTCTCCGCGTTTTTTGACAAACATGGTAATCCCGATGATACCTTCCCCGCTTTCACATACACACAGGATGGATTCCACACGTTGGTTGTAAGCTCTTGTTAATACATAAACAATCACGATGCTTTCGGATGTTTCTGCACTGTATTATTAAGAGTTCGTAGTTATATTTTTTCGGCATTTTTAACGATTTGTTTCTGTTGTGTTCCCACTACTGTCAAACCAGGATTGTTTTTTCTGCATATACGGTTCCCGTGATATTGTCACTAACTGGACAAACTTTGTTTGCTTTCGTTAAAGCAGAATGCCTCATAAGTTGGATATTTTTAGCGAAATCATTCGAGTTCTGTGACAGCAAAGTGAAATAATAAACAGATGTACATCGATATGCTGCACGGATTGTTAATTTTTGTAGGGAATGTGCAAAGTATATTCTGTTAATGATTTAGGAATGTATAAATCATAAAACTCAACACTTCCCATAAAAACTTCCCTTATAAAAGCTTCATTTGAGCTTTAAAATTAAGACAGCCTGTAAAACAAGACTTTCGATTTATCCAAAGTCTAATTTTGGTCAGAGCCGAACTGTGATGGTATTCAGTTAAGTTTCCTGTTTTGAACCGAAAGTCAAGTTTTTTGAAAAACGTGAAATAAGACCACATTTTAAAATTTGAATTTGCCAAGTGAAATGGATATATATATATATATATATATATATATATATATATATATATATATATATATATATATATATATATATATATATATATATATATATATAGTATATACATTTCACTTAGCAAAATATCTACACATTTTAAAGACATCTCTCAGTAATGTTGAATTACAAGTATTTCTAAATGAATTCGAATTATCTCGGTTTGACTGGTGGCTATATGCATCTAGTTAATTTAATTGATAAATTCAATAATTTTTAATTGGTTTAAAAAAGAATTGCAAGTGCACGTGGATCAATGATATATATCTGTTATTATTTAGAATTATAACAATTAAATAAATTAATAAAAACAACAAACTAATGTGAAAGTGGCATTGCATACTAACTGCCTAAGTGTCATCAAGGCGAACTCAACAACGCCTATCTATCATTTACATCCGGGCAGCTTTATAACTCGACTTTATAACAATATTTATCAAAATCTCATGCAAGATAATAAAATCAGACATGAAAGGGAAATAAAGCCGCCCGTTTATTACACTCTGGCTCTCTTCCTAAGTGTAGTACACCTCCGTTTTTCCTGCGTAGTAGTTTGAAGACTCCTACGTCCACTGTGGTCCGATTTCAATCTGTGTGTTATGCTTAAAGGGACACAGCAAGGTATGGTGATTTAGAATGTCTTATAAAACGTCGATCGCCAAAACATCGAAGATCTAAACGCCGACGGACAAAAACCCGACCGCCAAGCAGTCAATGGATAAAACACCAACGCTCAAAACCAGACAAGTGCAAAGGCGGATAATACCGACAAAAAAATATATTGGCTAAATCGAAGCAGACGCTTCTGTTAATAAACTTAATTGGACCCAAGCAGCTACATAGTTAATTCACTTGTGGTTAAATCCACAAGTTATTTATCAACACTCTGTGTCGCAAAAGTGAACAATGTTAATAAAATGCAGCTCTCAATTATTTTGACCCACTCGGAATTCTGAACAATAGATGAATTGATACCAAAATGCAACACGCAAACTTGTTGCCGTGCAACGAAAGAAATCCAGACTTGATGTCGGATGCAAATTGCAGCCCTCCTTAGATACGGAGTGCCTTAAAACATGACATCGCATTGGCCGTTAAGCTCTTGGCGGCAGTATGGATGCAGGTCAAGCCCTTCGACCTCTCCCACCGCCCTCTCCCACCACCCTCTTTCCTTCCTTGACTGTCACAGGATAGGGCGGAGGACAGTGTAGACGTTAACCGAACATTTCCCAGTAATATTCTTTGAGGAGGGGACCTTCGGGCCATGGAATGGTCGACATTTTCTCTATGTTTACACTTATCTGCGATTTGACCGTCGACATTTTATCCGTCGACATTTTGTCCGCTGACGCTGTGAATATCGACGTTTTATCCGTTGACGTTTTGTTCGCCAAACGTTTTATCCGTTAACATTTTGGTCGCCTAAGTTATGTCCGGATATCAGTTACTCATTACAACTACGAACGTTCTTATTTAGGTTTATTTTTTATTTTCAAAATTAGTTACCGCTTGATAAAATTAACTAAGTTTATATTGAAAAAGCAAATATTGATTACTTACGACAAAGTTGATCAAATGCCGGATAACCAATATCTAACCAATGTCGGTAGGTAGCTGTTGTTTCGGCTTCCACAATGTGCCAAAGCAAGTTTGATTCGGTTTCGGGTGCAAGTTTCCGAGATAAAACAAATAAATGCTAAAACCGTTTCAGAGATAATACAGGTCACGCGAGTTTTAATTTTCAAACTCTTGGACAAAATTTAAATCACGCAGTTACTACTAATGTAACTTCATGAAGGTGGTGAAGTCCAAATATAATGTCGAAATCTCTCTAACGGTTTTCAGAGATTAATGTTAATTTATATGTGACCTTGACTCATGTTCGAGTTCTTTGGGATCAATCTATTATCCCAAATTACTTCTTTATCGAAAATTTGACCTTGACTCCAAACACCAGTGTTTTTTTTTCTAGATTTTTCATGTTCCTATCTCCCTTCATATGCGTGCCAACTTTTGTTTCTATGAAACCTGGAAAGTGCCTCCGTAGAAAACAAAAAAAATAGAGGAAAAAAGTGAAGAAGATTGGGTAAACATGCCAATGCCAAATCTTTGCTTTCACGTGGGGAATTATTGCTACCCTCGAAGTATTGTATTGCGCAAATGAACTCCAATTCATTAAAAGTAACAATGTGCCTTCTCTCAGAGATTTTTAGCTTAATAAAACATGGCACACGCTTTATTTGATAATGTATCCGTATATTTTATCCTCCAACTGGGAATGTACATATCGTCCTGTTTGACGTTTCGCTTTCATTTTTTATGAAGCTGTGACTAAATACGGGCCAACTGAGGTACAGGGGCCCTTAGTAAGGCCACTTTATATTCGTTTTACAAGGTCTTTCCAGATTCGCAGAAACTGTCAATTAAGTGAATTAAAGGAGCCCCCTTCCTTGGCTAAAGCTTTTAAATTCATTTTGTCATCCATGTCCATTCGAAATCATTCTTGATCTAAGTCAGTCCAATTAAAACTCACTTTAGGTAGAAGCCACTTGTTAACCCTCAGCCAATATTGGCTGAAGGCTATTTCTATCGGCCCGTCCGTCTGTCTGTCTGTCTGTCTGTCTGTCCGTAAACTGTTTTTGTCCGGGCGATATCTCGAAGCTTCACAAAACCTTACAGGAAGAAGGTATATATAGTGCAGATGTGCAATGGGGGTTCAATTTATCCCGTGTCAGTCCGTCTGTCCGTCTGTCCGTCCGTCGCACTTAACCTTTTTTCTTGTGTGGGCAATATCTCAAAAAGTATTCATCGGATCTTCACCAAACCTTACAGGAAGGAAGTATATGTGTAGTGCAGATGTGCAACTGGGGGTTCAATTTGTCCCTTGTCCATCTGTCTGTCCGTCTGTTGCACTTTCAATTTTTTTCTTGTCTGGCAGATATTTCAAAAACTATTTATCGGAGCTGCACAAAACCTTACAGAAAGAAAGTATACATAGTGCAGATGTGCAATAGGGGTTCAATTTATCCCCTGTCCGTCCGTCGCACTTAAACTTTTTTCTTGTGTGGGAAATTTCTCAAAAAGTATTCATCGGATCTTCACCAAACCTTACAGGAAGGAAGTATATATGGTATAGATGTGCAACAGGGGTTCAATTTGCCCCATGTCTGTTCGTCTGCCGGCCCGTCGCATCGGATCTTAACCAATCCTTACAGAAAGAAAGTTTATATAATGTAGATGTGCAAGGACCCGTCCCTCGCTCCACCCGTTGCGCCTTGTATATTGTTTTTGTCCAGGTGGTATTTTAAAAGAGTAACTGGATCACAGTGATGTAACCGCTATTGGCTGAGGGTTCTGCATCTCTGGTCAGAACAGAGGGCTGTTGCATTATCACCTGCGAACCTTACTGCCCACTGAGTTTCAATTCGTATATTTTCAAGCACAGACCATACACTTCCCCGTGTATTTTCCTGCTTTCGATCCATGTCCATCCAGTTTTCGATGTGAGCAATAACAGCTGTTGCTACATGACTTGGATAACTTTGCAAGCTGTTCGGTCGATTCCAGGTCAATTCCAAGTGAATATTGTTGAGCAGCACGAAGAAGTTCACATATATTACAATTTCTTATAATGAAAACCGGTTATGTCATGTTACAAAGCATATGTTTACTTATTTCGAGTCAACATGAGGATACTGTTGACCAGATTCGAAAATGTTCATCTAAAGTTCAACATTTTCTCACGGATCAATAATTGCATCATTTGAAAATAAGCTCCTTTCTGATTAGTCAAGAGGTGTTTGACGCTGTACGAAGTTTCAACCTGTCCTGATAAACCTAAGTAATGGCAAGACTGACCGCAACTCAGCGCCAACTCGAGATCGGGATGCTCCAAACCTTTTCGATCTCAGTGGTCGCTAGAGCTATTAGAGCGTATAAATCAACAGTGACACGCTTTAGAACCGTTTGGAGGAAACTGGGTCCGCCACAGACCGCCATCGACAGGAGAGACAGCCCACGACACCAACGCACATCTCCACTGGACACAGAGACTAAGTACCTTGAATTAAGCCGACGGAAGAGGGCACGCTTCAGCGAGGCCTACATTCAAGAAAGAGACCGCAGCCAATGTGTGACAGTATGGCCAAGCATATTGTTCGCTCAGCGCACTGAGCTACGTTTTGTCAACCGCATTCGCAACGCTGAACAATATCGGGAACAAATTTTGGAGCCATCGCTGGTTCCCTTTCTGCGTCAAAATGGTCCAGTTCTACCACAGAACAACGCACGTCCTCATTCCGCGAGAGCTACGCAGCGGAAACAGGACAACTCCCACCCGCAAACTCCCACCCGGACAACCCCCACCCGGACCACTGCCACCCGGACAACTGCCACCCGAGCAAACTCCCACCCGAACAACTCCCACCCGTGCCAACTCCCACCCATGCAAACTCCCACCCGCACAACTTCCATCCGGCTTTTTGAAAGAAAAAATATATATTTATACACACATTTATTTAGCAATTAGCCTAGAACAAAAATAGATTAACTTATGTTACACTCTTGTCCAAAACCGATGTCCGTGTGACAAATCCATGACTTCTACATGTGGATATGATGCGAAATCCAACGAAGGTAGTCGATAATATGTCGATTCGCATAATCCGCTGCAATTGTTGCGATTCTTCGGCTCGTTTCGCGGTAGGCGCGCCTCGGCTGAGCTGCATCGTGACCTCCTAACATCTGCGTCAAAAGTAAATTATTCAACGCATGTTCCCCTTTGAGCACATTCAAGAACCGCCACAGATTCGGGTGGTGTGCGGTCACAGCCGACAGCATCTTCCTGTGCCACCCTTCAACGTGATTGTTCGTCTTCGGAAGCTCGTTCTCTATCCGATTGGTCATATTCCAAACACTGTGCTCAAACTTTGGTGGATGGCTAATTGAAAAATGCACAATCTTTCCGTAATCCATCACACACCGGAGTCGATGGCTAATTGAATAATGCACAATCTTTCCGTAATCCATCACACACCGGAGTCGATGGCTAATTAAAAAATGCACAATCTTTCAGTAATCCATCATAATTAATACAGACATAATTGCGTGATTGATCACCGTGCCTCAAAAGAACCCAATTACATCTGATTCAAGTTCATACGACTTCAGTAGGCAATTGATGATTTGGAATAAAAGAAGTAAATTGCAACTGATACAAGTTCAGACGACTTCTGTATGTGGTTGATCATTCTGCCTCAACACAACCAATTGCAATTAAATGGGAAGGAATTGGTACCCTAACTTGTCGAATATAATACGGGTGGGAGTTGGCCGGGTGGGAGTTGGTCGGGTGGGAGTTTGCACGGGTGGGAGTTGGCACGGGCGGCAGTTGTCTGGGTGGCAGTTGGCTCGGGTGGCAGTTTTCTGGGTGGTAGTGGTCCGGGTGGGGGTTGTCCGGGTGGGAGTTTGCGGGTGGGAGTTGTCCTAGACTCCTACGCAGCAGTACCTTCTTGCGCAAAACGTCCTGGTCTTGCCCTGGCCGGCTTTTTTGCAGGATCCTTTGCCAATCGAACAACCGTGGGATATGTTTGAAAAGTGGTACGCGAGAGCAACATTCCACCTGATGTATTGCCAGAGCTAAGGCAAGCGCTTGCGGAGGAGTGGAATCGCATCCCACTTCACTAAATACAGAATTGGATACGATCCATGCGGCGCAGAATAATTGCAGTAAGGGGCGCTCGTGGAAGACACACTCGATATCAAGAGTGTATGTTTAATTAAGCGTAACATTGTCGCTTTTGACGCAAAGTCAGTTTTGTTTTCAGAAACAGAAAGTTTGGCATTTCAACTGCAACAAGCCATCGTCGAGGGCGCAGACCCTAACCAAACAATGTGATTGACTAAACGATAAAAATCACTGGAATATAGGAATCAGCAACCGATAGCAATGATTGGAAGGGAAAAAAACATTACCTGAACTGATAGAGAAGACAGAACAGTGAAATAGTACCATGTTCGTTGCGTCTTTGTGCCAGAAGCTGAATAGATTATCAGAAAAACTACTGTAGCATTTGCCTCTCTCTTTCGACAAACTCGCGTACAAAAGCACCCAAGTGTTACATCACAGTTATGTAAAAAATCTCAATTTTTGACAAGTCGTTATTTTGGCATTTTTTTGACCAATTTGAAAAAATAATACGACGTTGCACAACTTTAATATACATATATTCATATGCAAGGTAGCATATGCTTAAGATAAATAGTTTCGTGGAACTCGCGTGGAAAGTACCCAAGTCTTACATTGCAGTTATCTCAAGAGATCAAAATTTTTGGCAAGTCGCCATTTTGGTAATTTTTGGCCGATTTGAAAAATAACACAACGTTGCACAACTGCAATATACAGTGAAATCCCGCTATTAGAGACAAAAAGTGACTGAATAATTTTGTCCCTAATGGCAGAGTGTACCTAATTTCGAAGTGCTGTTAATCTGAGTTCTATCTGACAACTACAACTGAAATCTTTGACTATTTTCTCACACTTTTTCCATCACTAGCTCTGATTATTTTAAATTTATCAGATAGCGAAACTTCGTTCCGTTTTCTTTTCCCACCACCCATATTCAGAATTAACACTTATTGTAAAATAACACCTTGTTTTACGTATTAACTGAGTATAGAGACAATGACATACTTGCTCTTTTATACGCATTTTAAAAGTCAGAGCACATGTCAATAGGGATTAGTGGTATAAAGTTCTCTTAAGCACACATCTTTTGTAATAAGCCCCATTGTCTTTACATGCACTGTGTTCAATGTAATGTACTCAATACCCACAGACAACAACAGTAAAAAACCACTGCCGAGTAACAAGCTGATAGGAGTTGATAAAGCACGAAATATGGACAGCAATTTAACTGTCCACAATAGAGGGGTTGTTTTAAATGTGTAACCGTACTTATGGGATAAAAAGAGTGTCCCTAATTCTGAATAGAAGGATGTCCACAATAGAGGGGTCTAGATATAAAGGAACTCTATGGCGTTTTAAAACAGACTGAAAAATGTTGTCCACAATTCAGGGGTGTCCATAATAAAAGGGTGTCCATATCCGGGGTTTCACTGCATATATTTTCACTGTGCAAGGTTGCATATGCCTAAGGTAAAGAGTTTCGGAAAACTTGCGTGCAGACAAAACAGCATCCTAAGACGGACAGACGGACGGGCAGACGGACTGTTGTAAAGTAAATACAAGCCCCCATTTATTTAACTAAAGAACAGTCTGCTAGCAAGCTGAAAAGGTGACGGACTAAGTGCTTCCAATGCTAATAAATACTAGCTCCTCAAATATAAAAAGTTTATTCTCACCTTATATACATAAAAAATACAATAAAAAATTACCTATGCTCAGATCCTAACACAAAACCCCTTATTATTTTTTCAACACAATTGCCTGTCCCAGTTAAATAATCCAACACACAGTGACCTCGGTTAGGTCACCACAGACGAACGATGTTAAGCAGGTCCCATCCAGATGAGTGATGTCATCAATAGGTCCCAAGCAGACTAGTGACGTCATCAGAAAAAGTCACACGTCATCTAAAAGGTCACAGACGGGTGAAATCATAACAAAATCACATGCAGACGGGTGACGTCATCACAAAGATCCTGCCAAACTCCCATACATATGGTTGACGTCAAAACAGGACACGTGACCTGTAACTTTATCAACGGTCAGACGGCGAATAGCTTAAATGAGAGACGTCCATAACATCCCGTAATGTCAAACCAGATGGAAATATTCATAAGATCACACAGGCGACGATATTAATCGAATCTTGTTCCCAGTTCCACTCAAAAGACGGCCATCATGAGGTCACACAGACAAACTCAGATGACCGACATCACGAGGTCACACAGACGTACTCAGATGACTGGCATCAAAATATCCCACAGACGTCTCCACTCAGCAACACGATGCAAAAAGGCTGTGGGAATAAATATACACCATAAATATTCACTTAAAGTTGAATTCTATCAAGCTTTGTTTTACACATTTCCAAAATTCCCCATTTTTCTCAGTTTATATCTAGCTAGATTCTCTTCCCCTTCCAGCAGATATTTGCCTATGAAATGCACGCCAAAATCTATTACACTCCCTCACAAAATACTCATATCTATATGGAGAAATAAATATATTACTAAATGATATACCTAAATTAAATTAACTCGATATAAAATTAAGTTAATACTATATCAAATTAACGCAACGCAATATAAAGTTAACGTACCCAGTGAATCGTATACACGTCCGTAAATTACCAACAAGTGATCAACACATATTTACACAAGGCTTTTTCTGTTGTCCATATCCATTTTATTTAATACAAGAGGCATTTAGCCCAACACATCACAAATGGCTGCTTTGACCAGCACATCACAAAGATCCGCCTTAGCCCAACAAGGCACACCTGCACGTCTTGTGCCTTTGCCATCGCTGCACAGAATGAAATCAAAATGACCGCGACCCGCGAATGAAAAATCACATTTGACCAATGCTCAATAAAATGTTCAACCCAGGTCAAACATTGAACCCACGTGTGCCTTTCAAACATTAGTCACAATGTTTTTCAAACATTGGAACAATGGGTACACGTGTTGAACGTGCACAAGCACTTTGGGACACAAACAATAAATTTTTGCACATCAAATCAATTTACAGAAATTTCAGATGAAAACATTTAAATGCATAGAATTTATGGGCCCGGTCAACAAAGATGGCCTCACTCGCCAACTGGTGACCCACAGTCCATCTCATACCTGTACATTATTTGCCATCACAACACGGAGGGACAGAAGAACGGAGGGACAGAGGGCAACCCTATAGACCCTCCGGGCTCGCCCGGTTGGGGTCTAAAAATATGTAATTACATTGAAGCTTAATTATTTCTGACATTATAAATTTTACATGTTTCAAAGTTGAGTTTTTGTGTTTTAATATTTTTAATATATATATATATATATATATATATATATATATATATATATATATATATATATATATATATATATATATATATATATATATATATATATATATATATATATATATATATATATATATATATATATATATCCGGCGTCTTTAGAATGTTTAATTTAGAATTGTTAAGAATTTCAAAGCACTTTTTTGTCTCATTGCTTCATATTTGCGATTTTCAGCTGAGTATTAGACGGTTGACTCCATGACACCCATGTTCGTTAATCTTTGCTTCTCTGCCTCTTTCAAATGCAATGAAGCACTTGTGATACAGCTAAGAGTAAACATTACTGCCTGTCACCTTCCTGGTGCAAACTGAGATGAGCAAATCCTTTCTGAACATTTTAAAAGTTTGACCACGGTTGAATGAAAACTATGAAAAGGCAAATTCGATCAACTTATGGTCCATCAGAAATGGAACCATGCCAAAACTGGGAGCAAAACCCATGACAGCACTGTGAGAAAAAACCATGACAGCACTGTGAGAAAAAACCCTGACAGCACTGTGAGAAAAAACCATGACAGCACTGTGAGAAAACCAAGGCAGCACTGTGAGAAAAACCCTGACAGCACTGTGAGAAAAACCATGGCAACACTGTGTGGAAAACCATGCCAGCACTATGAAAAAAACCATGACAGCACTGTGAGAAAAACCATGACAGCACTGTGAGAAAAACCACGACAAGAAAAGTTGCCAAATCGAGTCTATGAGCATTGTTTTTTTCATGTTATTTCAAAGGACTGTCTGTTCAATACATACACTTATTTTCTCTGATGTCTTGGCAAATAACGTTCCAGAACCATCGCTTAAAATCTCTGCGTTGCAATGTTTAGCGAAACCCGTGATGTTTATTTGGGGGGAAGGTCAAACCCTCAGAAGTGTGGATGGGTAGGGCTTGAGATCGTAGTTCCGCTCCGCACCACCTTTACGTTATTAAAAGCCAAAGCAGTAACCCACCTCATCTCTATATGTAAACGCAACACAAACAACACCCTGCCGCCATATTCACAAAGGCAACTGCAAAGTTAAATGCACTACCAGAAGCGAAATTCATATCACGCAAACAGTGTTTTAGATGGACTCATTTCGTCAAACAAGAAAAATTTATAAATTTACTTTCTGACGTTCTGGTTGCTAACGGAGCAGTTAACGAAATCAGTTAACTGTTAAGTTTTGTGAAAACGGCGACTGGGAATTACAAAACGAGTATGCCCAAAGCTTGCCCACCACACTAAACACTGCGATGTTGCACTGACGTCGATTAACTTTGCAATCCAAGGTCTGCTCAACGCTGCGAAATGTTTGCTGATGTATGTCGAAACAACGTAAGGTGTTTTATACACCTCGGAAAAGCGACATTATACAGGCGTCGGAAAAGTGATCTAGTATCGCCTTATAGAACGTGACAACCCTAAGGTTTCATGGTCATACACATATATTCATATAACAACATCGATTTTCCAACGTCTACAACGTCGATTGTGCAGAGGCTGTTTTAGATTAGATGCCGGGAAAATTGGGTGTTTGGTCGAGAGCAGAAGCAACACATAAACAACTTTTATTACCCAACATGTTTTCTTTTCTTTTTTTCAAATGTTATTTGGAGGTGACTAACATACGACGTTAAATAAACATATTTTCGGTCGCGACCAATCATAATAAAATTGCAACCATATCTCATGTTGCGGTTTGGTCGTGGCGACGTCACAAACTCAAATCGACGTTGGACTGACGTGGGAATGTTTATTGGTTAAATGTAAACAGAATGCTTTTTCCAACTCCCGTTGACTATTCCCACGCCTACTCCTTGTGAGTACAAGGTAGTCCCCCTACTTATAAGTGCCGTGGCATGCATTTACTTGTAAATGACACACTCAGCAGACCTGCGGATGGACGTTTTGATTGTGGCTAACAAAGCTCTCTTTGTTACTTCACAATCGCCTGCGATTTGTCAGAATACAATTGTTTAAAAGCACCTATAATAGTTCTGTGATTTATGGCCTCACATTAATAAGTTTGCTCACATAGGATATTGCACTAATTTCATAATTACGGAAAACTATTGTCAACAGTGACCCAGCTTTTTATTGCTTCCTATGCAATGTGGGCAGGAAGCATGATGGACGATAATTCACATGAGAAGATCCCTGTTGGACTAAAACCCTATGCAGGTTACCCGCTTTTACCAGCAATGTCAAAACACACGCTGAAATTTAATATGAATTTTTTACACGCTCGAAGACAATGCTCCTGGATTATATTTGTGTTTGCATTTGGACTATCACTAACAACAGTCAGTTGTAAGTACGCTTTCTTTTAATTTTTATTTTGTGCAAATTTAGTGGCGTCATGTGGCGGGACTTAATTAAGAGACAAAAAAATGGAGTATAGCTGTTCGTAAAAAGATTTTTTATTTATTTTTTATTAAATTTTCAAAAAAAAATGTTATAGCTGTGTCCAAGAACTCGATTGATTGGAAATCATTACAAATAAATATAAATATGGAAAATAGTTCTATTTTAATAGTTTAATAGTCGGTGGTATATAGTTTGATATGAAGAAAAGAAAACAATATTTATCTTTAGTTGCGATATAATTGTACAGGTTACATGCTGTTAATAGTTTTCTGGAACGCACTTTCGAAAAGTGAAAAAATCTCCCCGTGAATATTCGAATGTTGGCGTCTATTAGAGGTCAACATTTTGGTTCCGTTTGGATTGGTTATCTCTTAACCATATAGCCTTTTCGTCTAATATAAATAATAAAAGGTGTAAAATGGTCCTTTAAGAACGTCACATTTTGTTATATCTGATCTGATGTCAAACATTTAAATGCATTTAACTTATTAAACAAGAATTTTTTTACGTTTTTTTTTTTTCAAAATGAAGAATCTTAAACTGAATGCGCCACAGTAACACTTTCCCCCAGCTCTTCTGATTTTTCTAATCCAAACTTCCATTTTTTTCACACTGATTTTTCCAGTTTCTCTGGTCACTACATGTCGGATGGAAACGTTCTCCACAATTACCACAATTACACGAATAAGTGAACATCCCTTGAACAAACACTTCGCCTTTTCTCGTTAATTTACCCCAGGCCCAATTGAGTCCCCCCTTCCTTTCCGAAACATCGTCCTCATTACAAAAGGAATGTATAGTAAAAGGACTGAACTCGGCCCGGACTCAACTCGATCAGAATAAACGTTACACCTGTACGGACTTCATTGCGACAGCGTGACAAGGTGTTTCGTCCCACTGTTTCGTTGCTATAATAATAAAATTAAAAAAACGCACACACACAATATTCAAAGAGAATGCCGGATAAAGTTCGACATTCAAAACATCGACTACCAAAACGCCGGCAGCCAAAAGACTGACGGATAAAACGACGACGGTCAAACCGGTGGATAAAGGTGAATAACTGTTGGACTCACTGTTGCCCGGGGAGGGGGGGGGCACTCTCGTACCAACTGGTTACTATGTATTTCCATGGCTTTTGAGGCGACCGCTAAACACTGAGTGCTAAGTTTGAAATAATACCCCCCCTTGTTTGCAAAACGCGGAGTGCGGTTCCGAAAGAACCCCCTTTTAAGGAGAATGCAAATCCTTGAATAAAATTTACCCCTTTTGAACTAAAAATATCACTCTGCGGGGACCTCCGCGGGGAGGAGGGCGGCTGAAAAGTGCCCCCTTTTCTCCTCAGACACACATGGTTATGCATATAATACCGAGTGCCCCCCTCCCGCCACAATGATCAAACGTCTGCTCACTAACTATTATAATGTTGGCTGGAATGGACTAGAAATTTCTCTTAATAAATTAACTTAAACATAATCAGTCCTACAATGAATAAACTTGTGATATGATCAAATATATAGTCATTTATAAACACTATCATCATATAAAATAAATAATGCTAACGGAATAAAATGCAGCTCACAATGACATAGAGTTCTATACATTTGCCGATTTTGGGGCAAGGAACGGATGGAAACGGAAAAAATAGTACACCTTCAATTTTTCAACGCCTGTTCAACGTTGTACCAAAAAAAAACTTTACTCCTTCGACATCAGTTCAACGTTTTGTCAAAGACGTTGATTTGACGTTGATCTTTGATCGCGATCAACCACAACCAAATTATAACCGATTTAATTTAGTTGTCGATTTTCAAACCTCTATTCAACGAAGAGTCAAAGGCATTGGTTAGACCCGAAAAAAGTGCCTTTTTGGTCTCTACAAGCACATGACGTTGATGCGATGTTTGGTCGAGAGCAATCACAGCATTTCAATACTGATTTCACCTGTAGCCTTTGCCAAGCATTCGATGAAAAGGTACCCGATGGTTGGACCTTTTTGTTGTGTTTTGTTGCTCCCATCCTCACTCACTCACTCACTCACTCATTCATTCACTCACTCACTCACTCACTCACTCCCTCTCCCTGAGCTGACTGAGCATTTGGTATGACTATTAAATAGTCTTATATAATCACGATCCAATTCTGGAATTATTTTTGGAAGAGTTTTGTGTCAGTGGTAGTCAGTCGCATATGATGGCATGTGCCCCCCCCCCCCCCTTCCCACTCTGATGTGAAAGACGAGATACAGTTTTGTGCCTGTGGTAATCAGCCGCATATCATGGCATTTCAACTTTAATCACTCAGATCAGAAATGACAGTTAAAAGAAAATTCCGACCTTTTCTGTAATAATAAAATAGAAGTACTAAATAAATACAAACATAAATATACAAAATAATAAATAAATAAATAACAGAATGTAACCAAAATTATTGTTAATACAGCATATAGCGCATGAGTCAAAAATTTCAAATTATACGTTGTTCTCATCCCCCACTCCACCCCTACCCTCAACCCAACCTCCCCCACGCTCGCGCCCCCAAACACAAAAAGCTATTACCTTTTTTCCATTTTCTGGCCAAACATGTGTCATTCTAAAAGTTTAACACATTTCCATCGGATTCAGTTAAAAAGTCAGTGGTTATTAAAAACGCCATATAATGATGCCCTGTACAGCTCTCTCTAATAGGCACTGTGTAGTCATTTTTATAACTTCATTTTCGGTTTGGTTGCAGGTTTTAGTATACACAGTCGCGGCGCGGCTGCAGGCGACGACATGGGCTCGGCTGTTGATGACATTGTACATCTCATGTTTTATAATTACCCCGCCTTAAGATTGCCTGGTGAGTAAAATGACACCATAAAAAAGAGGGGTATTGCGATTCCTCTTGTTATATACATCCTTTGGGTGTTTACAAAGCATTCTCTGAAATAGATTTAAAAGTATGATTTAGTTGTATTTTGTTGGGAGTGTTTGCACATCTGTGCTGTTGCTAAGAATATGCCTTCGCGTACGTGAGGGCAAGTAGTTAACGCTAGTCTTACAACCCACCGTACGTTTTTTTGCACGCACGGGCATCACCAATTTTCAGAAATTATTGGCCGTAGCCATCCGGAAGAGGAAGTAGGGTTTCTGTGGTATTGCAAGTGTGTCGTACTTCTGGAGCAAGTGGTGCTCGTGCAACCAACTTGTGCGCCGCTCGCCCGAATATTTGCCAGCTTTTGAGCGTGTGTTCCAGGTGTGTTCCAATACAGAAAATCCAACAAATTGAAACTCACCGGAAAAAGGGCCGCCTTAGTTTGGTCCTACCGCCCAGAATGGAGGGGGGGCACTTTGTGTCGTGTATGTTACCATGCATGTCCAAAAAACGCAGAGAAAGGGGTGGGGGTTAATTCTGAGGCGAGGAGTGCCAATATCGTTATAAAAGGGGAACGTTTTCATTCCGTACTCCGCGTTTCACGTAAAGTGAGTGAGAAGTGAGTTTCGGAGCTGCCCTGGTTAAAAAGATGGTATTATTTCAAACTGCAGAGCGCGTTTAGGGGTCGTTTTTGGAAAGTCTTAGACACGGATGGCAACTAACTGGTAACCTGCAGTTTTGAATCAAAGTGACTAATACCCATAATATAATTTTACAAATCAAATTAGTGAAATTGTGAAATTGTTACCTTTGCCTGTTTTAACCAGTTATTATACAAGTTGTTGTATACCAAAACATACCTTGCCATTGTCTCAATTTGATTTCAACTGAATACCGAATTGTCTTTTTAAGTACAGTGAAACTAGGCTATTGGCGACACTGAATGTGTTTGTCCCTAACGACGGGGTGTCCGTAATATACAGGGCCACCAATTAACGTACAAAATAAAGATGGCTTCGCTCTTAATCTCTCTTACTCCTAACCCATCCGACATGCAGGATTCATATTAAAATGAAATGCAGTAACTTTCGAACACTTACCCTTGGCTTTGTTCGAAAAGATTGCCAACTCCATTTGCTTTTAATGCCTTCCATCTGCGATTTCCTTAATCTACTTTGCTATGATCACATCTTTTTTTTTTTTTTTTTTTTTTTTTTTTTTTATTAATTAAGCAACCCTGTATGGAAGCAGACCACCAGTTTATATAAATAATCCCGGTAAATTGGCTTTTTTCTTAAGAAGGTTTGTTTATTTCGATACTATTGGAACTGAGGCTGTCATCTAAATCAACAAAGTAACACACCGCATTCAGAATTCACGGCTTTCTTTTATTTGGAAAAGTGATGCGATGTACTCAGAGGACAAAACCTCTGAATAAGATACTAAGCGTAATGCGATGTGTCAACATTTAACAAGTTTGATTAGTAGAAAATCCAATGGCATTTTAAAACAGAAAGTGTCCTTAATTCAGATGTGTCCTGTACATGCTACGGGAACAGGACAATTCCCCCCCCAAGACAATTCCCCCAGTCAATTCCCCCGACAATTCCCCCCGAACAATTCCCCCCGTAGGACAATTCCCTCCGAGGACTATTCCCCCCGCCCCCCAGTTCATTTTTTTCTTCGTTTTTCTTTTCTTTGTATTTCTCTCTCCTTCTTTCTCTCTCTCTCTCTCTCTCTCTCTCTCTCTCTCTCTCTCTCTCTCTCTCTCTCTCTCTCCTTTTTTTTTTTTTTTTTTTACAAATTATTGCCCTTTTATCTTCAAATTAGAGACTGTGTAATTGTCCTTTCAACATTGTCGCAATTCCAATTAACATGCCTTATCCAAACCAATGACTTTTAAGTTGGCCACTTCAGTGCCAGCAAAAACGATTTTTTACATGTTACATCGGTCGAATCCGCCCTAATGTTCGCGGTGCATCTGGTCAAATTATGAGTGGCCGCTTGCCCGAGCCACCACGTCGCTGGTACGCCGACTCTGTGCAGCGCATTCGTCAAACAGTCCGCGACTTCGGAAACCGACATACTGTTGACTATTTGTGTGGAATTGCCCACAACATCAGGTTTTAAATGGCAGAAAAAAACTTTCGTTCCAGACAGAAAAATTTTTCATTTTTGATTTTAAGGTATTTTAAAAATAAAGACTTTGGCATTCAAAGTAAAATAAACTATAAAAAAATTAAGGGTGGTGGGGTAGTCCTCGAGGGAAATTGTCCTACGGGGGGGAATTGTTCGGGGGGAATGGTCGGGGGGGAGTTGTCTGGGTGGGAATTGTCCTAGACCCATATGCTACAGGTTAACTGCTAATTCATGCAGTTTACAAAAAAGTGCCTCAAAATTTAAAAAAAAAACTACATGGTTCAATCAATCTCTTTGTAAAATTGCCTAGAATTTTCAGCCACTTTCTGAAGTAGCTGGTTTTACAGCCCTAAAATTTTACAGTTTGTCATAAATGGTACTTATTTTGTAATGTTAACAGAAGGGACTAATTTTTAATTGTTAATTTTAATTGCTTATCATAATAGTTAAGTGACCTACTGTGGGTTTTCTTAGTCAAAGAATGAACGAAGAATCCTTGTCAGCTCGAAAAACAGTTAACCTTAACAATTAACCTCATTTAATTAGTGATTTGGAGTAAGTCATTTTGTTGTAAGACCTTTGACTTGTTTTCGTAAGCCGGAAACAGCCCACCCCTGCCCCTGTGCACAGGAAATGGGTTTGTTACTGGACAGTTCTTCCTACAATGCTGTCATTAGGGAGGATGGTCTTTGTATTGTGTCTCCTCCATGTAATCTCTCTATTGTTATTACCAGGTGCTGCCTCAGCACAAAACAGTACACAGATTACAACGAACAGCCCCAAGGCACAATGATCTAAAGTGAGATCACGAGAACAAACTAGACAGACAGAAACCAAAACGTATTTGGTTTCTTCAATAAAATTTTACATGTGAATAATAATAGAAAAGCAAAATAAAAACAAAAAAGCAACATAATCCACACGATTATTTGAATAATGGCATTGCTGACCCTCTAACTGACAAGACAAACCCATTAATCACCAAAGGCAAGGGCGTCTTAGAGTGTGCATAAGGCAGTTTCCGCTTTTTGCTTTAAAACTACAGTACACTGGTAACCAATAAAGCAACCAGCTCCAGACTTACGTGGGGAGGAGGGGGCAGAAGAATCCATTACGGACCACTGTGACGTACAGCTTTAGAAGAAATAACCAGAAACCACGCAAGAAGCTAATCGTGTCTTCCCAGAATCGACACGGCAAGTTTTTTTGTTCCAAAGGACCTTTGAAATTACAATTTTACCTAGACCGAGACTGGTTACTCCTTCATAAAGCGACTGGGTACAAGTGTTAAAAATAATACTTATGATATTTATTTAGCACAAAATAATGACAGCAAGAGAATACTCAAAAGGAAAACTGAAAAGAGTTAGCAAACAGGCATAAATATTAGGACATAAATAGGACGCCAATGTTAGGGCTTTTAAATTTCTTTCTTATATCATAATGGTTTCTCTCTATGTTCTAGCCCACACAAATATCGCTACCCGTGTTAATGCACACTAACTCCACTGGGACGAAATCATACAACATTGATGGCCTGTTCACTTGAGGTAGTCATCTAATTAGCAACGATATGTTTATTTTAGTGGAATTCTTTATTGAAGTTGATAAGAATAATAGAATTTGCTTCTAAATGTACTCCCGAAAATAGTAGAACAACTTTGAAAGGTTTGTTTATATTTTGATCTTTATGATTTTGTGTTGTTTGTAACCACTGTTTGTAAGTACAAAATAGGCGTAGCCAGCACAGTAAATGTTTAAGGACTCTCTAAATGATCTACTAAGCAGGCTTGGTTAATGTAATACTATTCTAGTTATATGGACGCAAAAAGGGACAATATCAAAGCAAACCTACATAGGTTTCTTCCTTAATATGAGTGATGGAATCGGTAAGTTCGATCAATTACGTTAAAAGAAGTGGAATCTTGTGTAAAAAAAGACCAACATAGTTTTGCTAAGTTAAGGATGAAAAGACTAAAAGCCATAACATCTCACTTGTGGATATTCTACTTGAATGTGTCTGCCGAACACAGTATACATTCAGTCCGTTAAGGTTAAGTTGTGATAATGTTGACAGTTTTTGTTTCTGTAGAAAGCTTTGGTCAATATACAATCGCAAATTCCGAATTAGAGCAAATTTCGTTTTTCTGACAAATAAATTGATTTTAAACCAAATATACTAATAAAACACGATCTATCGATGGTGAAGTCTAATTTCTAACTAATCAATTCTTCATTGTAACTATAGTTGGATACTTGTGGTTATGTTTTGTTCAACTATGTCTTCCGTTTATCCTCTTTCAAAGTAGCTAATTTATTTGAAATGGAATCCTGTAACCTGATGATAAGTATTGCATTTTATTAAGCAGAATACTACCGACAAAAACAGCAAATGTTGACCCCAGAACTAAAAACACACTCCATCCCATTGCATGAGAACCGTGAATATTCATAAACAGTCCTGCCAATGAGAATACACCAGACTTGATTACAGCAGAGAAAATTATAATCTTTGTTTATCCTTGGGCAATCTTGCCAAGCTATATATAATGCAGTAGCCATAATAGCCTACAGAAAAATGCCCAATTGCATGTGTTTGATTTCCGGATATTGGACTGGAGATTGGATTTTACTTAGATCCAAGATTTATTTGCGACAAACCTTTCGCACATCTTCCATTCCCTGTCCAGTAATACTTCTACATGTATCATGGAATAGCAATAAAATTGCCCGACAGTTTATCGTTGGCCTAGTTTAACACCATACTAGATAATTTTGTCAAGCTCCAATTAACCCGGAGCCCTTTAATAAGGGAAAGTGGTTTTAAGTATGCAAGCTGTTCTATGCAAACCGATCTATATACACTGTTCTAAGCAAACTGTGCGAAGCAAACTGTTCTACGCAAACTGTTCTACGCAAACTGTCTATGCAAACTGCTCTATGCAAGCTGGTTCATGCAAACTGGTCTATGTAAACTGTTCTATGGAAACTAGTCTATGCAAACTGGATTATTCAAACTGATCTATGCAAACTGTTCTTTGCAAACCGTTCTATGTAAGCTGGTCTATGAAAGTGGGTCTATGCAAATTGGACTTTGCAAATTGGTCTATGCAAATTGTTCTATACAACCTTTTCTATGCTTTCTTTTCTATTACGTCTGCTTACTTCTGTGCCAACAGAAATATCTTTAAGATTTCAATATAAAATTCCTTGTTTTAACGTTTGAATTTTTGTAATACATTTTGTAAGATTCTTATGAAAACAATTTAAATACACAAAAGGTCTAACGTAAACGATATCTATATTTGTTCACCATTTCGTTTAAATAATAGTTAAGGCCAACATTATATTTATATTATAAAACTGGTTTGATGACTTAGAAGGGATTGGAAATACAATTGTACAATATTTAAAAATAATATCTAAAATTTACGCATCAAAATTTATTAATATCTTCTTGAGTTTTTCAGATTTATATGTTAAAAAACCATTTGTACCATTGCCACATTAAAATTTTATTATTGAAGATAACATATTAAATTTTCAGGAATCTGTGACAAACACATGTTTAGAATACATTCACAAATGGTATGTAACAAACAATGGTATCATATCTGTGAATTGAACAACAAGATAATTTATAATACAAATATATTAGGATATAAGTCCATAGTCTTGATTGAACAGCCCGCAGGATTATCTAAAGTTAGCTACTGACAGTTCGAACAGAACCTGTTCTCGTTGCTGTTCTCGTTTTCCAAAATGTTACTGCAGTGTGACGTTAGGGAAGGGCGAAATTTAGTTTATGTTAACCACATGTGTCTTAAAGAAAATGCAAACACGAAAGTAAAATTGTGGTAACAAGCTATCATCGGGGCACAATCCCCGAAACATGTCTAATTTGGTTATGGTGGGTCAGGTAATGTGTTTGGTGGCGGCCAAAGAATCCGAAGACTATTCCCAAGTCCTAAGATATGGTGTCTGTTGGTCAAATAGTATATTTTATCCTGTAAACAAGAAAATATGGAGGAAATCATAAGTAGTTGGCCCAATGTGACTTTGAAATTGGGTCAAGACTAAATTAAAATGACTTAATTAAGATGACGCTGTGGTAGGTCAGCCATCCAATATTGAAAGAAATGTATTATTAGTGTAAGAGTAACAACGATCGATAAACTGACAAAAGGACTTACAAACTGACGGCTGAACAATTGGACAAGACCATGACATATATTCTGCCTTCCAGTTTATTTCAGTAATGTTTTACAGCTGACCATGCTGGCTAAAAATATCTCTCAAGTTTGAGCTATCCAATTATAGAGGAGGTAATATCAGTTAAAGCCCCGCAACATATTTATGATTTGCATAATGATGACGATGTTATAAAAATGGCCCCTTTGTGGTATTTTAATCAGACCCGAATGCATTTGCACTGAAGTCGAAATTAATTAAAATAAATCACCTTTAATAAATTAAATGGCAATGGTAATTTAATTAAATTTTACGGCACTGTTTTCGCAGCAACGTGAAATAAAAGTAAGAAAGCAATCAAAATTAGTAGCTTACTATTTTTTTAATTTCCCCTCATTGCATAAAGCATCTAACGACATGTTCGTGTGATAACTATTCTGTTGTTATGTTTTATGTCCGGTTGCTACTTTTTCTAGTTTTGTTTCTTATCGGAAATTGTTGCCCCAAACTTTCCTGACATAAGCACCTTTGGGTATACCGTTTTATGTGTCAATGAGATTTTTAATGAGAAATTTCTTATAAAAATGCAAATTTTCTTCAAATATTATTCTATCAGAGTGTGTAAATATATTTCTAAATTTTGTTACAGTAACGCGGAGTGTCTTTCCGGTACTAGCAAAGTTTGACGACGTGTTTTACAGTATTCAGAAAAGGAAGAATCGAGGATGGTCTTATGAACGGAAAAAGGCTTTGCAGAATAATTGCGAAACTCTGGCCAACTTAATCAAGGTGTGTTATTTGCTTTATATGACTTATAGATAGGATAGCTTAGAATCAGACATTTCTTGTTAATGGAAAGAATTTGATAGTGATTGAAGCTGCAGACCAGAGTTATACAGCTTGCCTATGTTCTATAGGTTTTCAAAACTAGTGAAGAGTAGTGTTCATTACAGAATGTTATAGAAAGCTTGCACTATATAATGGAACCTGAAGAACTAAGAGCAGGTTTGAAAATGCTTGCTGCTGAGGGGTTCAACATTACGACCTCAACACAACGCCTTGAACTAGCCTGTCTTGTTTTATGTAAGTAATGTAATCAGTGTACTTACTGTGTACTCATTTTGTAACGGAGTGTAATTTATGCAAGCAGGTCTTAGTGTTTGAATGAAATATTTCAAATCCACTTTTTTAAAGGCCGAAATTAAATGCCATTAAATATCAAAATTAACAGTCCCTGAGTAGTTAAAACATAACAGTTAGTTTTTGCTTAAAACTTACGTGAAAATTGAGGGAACATCAATCTACTGACTATGAATGTATCGCTTGGATATTTTTGTTGGTAACTGAGTGCCAGCAAAAAGAGTCAGCATCAAAGAGTTTGATTTGATGTTTATTTCTCACACCTGTCAATCAAATGCTAGATACCGAATGCCACGAATACATTAATGAAGCTCAAGTAGAAAATTCAGGCATTAATGTGAAGAAAGTTTACATTTTTGACAATTTAAAGACTTCGAAAACTTCAGTTTAATTATGTTACATTTACATGTCGAGGAAAACAATGCATCGTCTGTTGATTCCTTATTGGTTCTCCTAAACACAGGTATTCCATGAAACTGGACAATATCCACAAGACTAGTATTTTATTTGAAAAAATTGCCAACATAATCCATCAAAACATTTTTATTGGACTAACTTTATCTGATCTATTAAATGGATATGAGAAAACAACACAGGCGGAGAATTTCTGAACCTCGACAATGCTTGCATTTATTGCACGGGCGAGTCAATAATCACAAGGTTAACTCAATTGTTCCACCAAGATGTTATCTAATACCATACCTTATAACTTGTTTTGAATTGCTTCTTTCTTGTTTAACAATATAAAGAATATGGTATTGGCAATAATTAATAGCTCTTTGATATCACGAGAATACTAGTGTACAACACGTTCTAACCCTGAAAATGGCAAACAGCAGTTATTGGTTAAAATGATGTCAATACCAACAATATGCTGAACACATCATTCATAATTAACTCTAATTTTAATCGGCAGGAGTTACTCCACTAAACATTTAAAGAGTCTCTCGTGAAGATGTAAGTGACTTATTTGTTACACGATAGATTGTTTGAAATATTTTCACACCTGCAGCGTCGTGACAAAATACATCTTGATACTGGAGACCTACTAATTTAACACGAGACGAGATGATGACGCCCTTTTCAATTTGGGTAGTGGTTAATGCGGCATCAAAGATTTTTATAAAAGCTCTTTGGCCATGAGAATATGTTGGTCAATTGTGAAACATCATTAAAACTCTTTGCTTACAAAAAGATTCATGATAAATGCTTTATTCTACTGATATTGACACTGAGACATTGACACTGACACAAGAAGTACTAGGGTGCCTTTGTTATGTGAAAACAGGTACTAATATATTAACACACAACCCAAAGGTAAACAATTGCAGCCTCATTCCGTGCTTGTTATAAAGCTCCACTTTATAACGCACAATGCAAGCCTCACTGCATAGCCACGAGTCTATCCACACAATGTAAGAGTAATTGTCTGTTCAATATATAACCACCGATATATATATTCTTATATATATTCTTATATTTTATTTGTCCCATTACCATTCAATTCAAATACGTATACGCATAAAATAGGTACAAATTAACAAACCGTCCAGATCACGCTTAATTTCACAAATCGAACCATCAATAGGGCAGTCAGCGAAGAATGGGCAAAGGGGTGCTCATAATATACACGCTCAAAATCTCGGACTTTTTTACTTACTTCCTAACGTAAAATTTATGAGATCAGACAATGATTATAACATAGCGTATGCTCAGCCCCAGGCACACCCCTCTATCCATCCGTGCGTACATACTTTATGAGTTACACTCTGATGAATCTAGCAAACATTCTAAGGCCTAAGCAAAGTCGATTTCTGGTTTCGACGTAGATGCGACCAAGCCTAAATTATAACGTGCTACTTTGGTTGCTATGGATCGCGACCATATATCAACGTCTAATTAGCGTCCTTGACTCAACGGTGAACAGACTTTCGGTAAGCGACTTTGTTCAAACGTTGGTTCTGCTAGCAACCAAAGCTTTCCCTGATGTCCAATCAGCCTATTTGGTGTAGCTTTGAGCAGTCATCGAAAAATCGACGTTTGGTAGTTCAAAAACTCGACGGTGTATAGAAGTTGCGCACGTGTGAAACAAATACAACTATCTTGTGTTATCATGCACGTAGTAGACCGAACAAGGACGTAAAATATGGGAATTTCAAGAGCACACAAGATTTATCCCGCTTACATATGAAAATTGTTAATAAAAATCCTGCGTGGCTGGATACAGAGTCGCTGTCCATGCGTCTATACAACACCGAGAGATGGACGTTGTTTTGGCGTACATATGCAATCTTTGCGCAACGTTGCTTAGACGTCCGATAATCCAACTTCGAAGGTAGACGTTGTTTTGGCCTTAAAGAGCCAAAACCGGATGCTGAACCGGTGTATGGTGTGTGGAACATTTTTCTCTTATAAAAGAAACTATTTATCTACTCCCGCCTATTGGAAATATGAAGCTTTGTCCAGTGTGAATATAATATCATGATACGATATATATTATACGGTATAGAACTTTTGATAAGCAAAGACTTTTGTAAATCTAAACATAAAATGCAATAATGCTCGTTAAAAGCCAAATTTCCCTTTTCCTAACTTAATTAAAGTTCCACATATTGCCGTTTCGCCAGTTTATTTTTTTATATTTTTCAACCCAAAGAATACTTTGTTACCAAGTCATAAGTACCTCAGTTTTAATTACAGGGAGTTTAAGGTTACTTGAATACCTTGGAAAAGCTTGCATTTTAATGACCTTGTAAGGAGCAAGCAATGAGGCTTGGATTACATGCATATATATATATATATATATATATATATATATATATATATATATATATATATATATATATATATATATATATATATATATATATATATATATATATATATTGGTGGCTACATAATGAGCAGGTAATGAGGCTTGGATTATGTGTGTGTATATATATTGGTGGCGACATAACGAGCAGGCACTGGGGCTTGGATTATGTGTGTGTATATATCGATGGCGACATAACGAGCAGGCAACGAGACGCGGTAACAAGGAAGGATTTCCTGACAATGATTTTCTAGTAATATTTGGGTTCCCCCAGTTCAATGTAAAAGGCGACAAATTTGAAAGAAGGTCCATAATAACTGCCGCATAAGAAAGATACGATATCTTCCAGAATACCTCTTTCTATTTCGCTTTTGTTTTTTGGGACAAGTAGGACACGGGAAGACGAGTTTTCGCAACTCAGCTAGGTTCAGTTTGGCCTCACAAACTATTCGTCCCTCAAATTTTATTTTGTACTTGCTGCACAACTTTGCTCCAAATAAAAGGACACTTCAGCTAGGGGAAAAGATTGAATGGCAATGCGGCGACGAGATGTGTGAAAAGTTCAAATAAAAAGCGAAAGAATTGTCTGAGACACAAATACTCTAGAAAACGTTATATGCTGTGTCGAAATTCACAGACAGATATCAGCATGCTCAGAGAAACCGATTCCTATTTTGATGCCACTTGCACAGGATGAAAAATAGCATTTTTTTGCAAAGGAGTAAACCCCTACTTGTGCCATGATAGTGGAAGGCAGAGGTTGTTTAATTGTGAGATACTCAGCAGAAAAAATGTCAAAAGGGAATATGTGGAGTTGTGTTCTTTCTGTAAATTATCTATTGATTCTAAGGCACGCTAAGTGTCTTTTGCCAAATCATTGTGCAGAGGAAATCTAGCTATTTTGCGATTATTTTATGGGGACTTTTGTAGATTTGTAGGAATAAATCTGAGGATTCTCGGGGCACTGTATGCACATAGATGGGAAATAAAAACGTATGATACTTACTTTTTAGTACCCTCAGATAATATGTCAAAAAAAGATTCATAATGAAGACAAAGGTCTATTGTAAAACTATACCATGAGAATTGTAACACTTTAAGAACTCTTCCAAAAGTCGTCAGATTGGCGACGTTTGGCTCGTCCAAAACGATGATACTTGAGGGCTCGTCAATAACCACCAGGTGATGTTTTACATTTTTGTTTTAAATTCAATACTTCAATGTAACAACAATATGCATATGGACTCGGATGGGGTCGTTGCAAGCACAGGCGATACGGCCAACTCAGCTCCACAAATGACTGCTTTCCTAGATTTTGCCATTGAAACTGTTATAGACAAAAACTGGGCATTAATTGCTCTATAAAAATATGCCCAGATGCATTGCATTTGTTTGTACTAGTTCTTTAAGTGAAACTTCTGAAAAAAAAAGCAAAATGCATTCACAACACATTCTTTCATTTTAGCTAATTGCAACCAACGCCCGTGAGTTCACAATGAACACTTCGCTTGCAAAAAGTACATCTTTTTAAGTGTATTTGAAATATTTCAGTAAGGTTTAGTTTCTTTCTGGAAGAATTTTACATTAATTAAAAAGAATATGATATGGTAGCGATGTTGTTTGTAGTTCATAAAATTCATTACAGTTTGGTCAGGTATAGCTGTAGTCTTATAACTGTAATGCTGTTTGACATACACTTTGCTAATTTTTCGACCACAAACATTGAAAAAGTAGTCTAAAGAAATTGCTATGTTGCAACATTTACTAGCTGTTGCTTACTGAACATTCTGTATGACATATATTTCTTCAACGTTCTTCAACGTTCAGAACTGTCGTTGTTGCTCATTACGCTGAAAATTGTACTTTAAAATGTTTTATTTCCCACCAACTCTGCTAATTTGACAGATTCACTGTAACACATATAGTTCTTGTTGTGTGTATAATCTATGGATATATTTCTCGTGATTTATATCATTTTGGTCCAGATAAAGGCCCAGGAATGGTCTGGCGAAGAAGGTCGAACAAATAACATCCGGCTGTTATTATTTGTGATGATTGTTTTCAATTTATTTGAGACTAAAAAGCAACTTTTCCCAACGTCTATTCACCGCCTTTGACACAACACGGAATAGACGTTAAAAATTAACGTCTATTCAAATACTCACTATATTCGACATTTATCGACATCTCTGGGGCAATGTTGAATAGACCGAATAGATGTGTAACTCGCAACGTTATTTAGTATAATCTAAGCTGTTGGCATAACGCTGAAAACATATTGTATAGAAGTTGGGAAATAAACGATTTATAGACGGCAAGACCACAACCAAATAATACACTGCACGTGTTATTGTCCTTGGAAAATGAAAGCCATTATAGGAAGCACCGTCTTTTGAAAGATATTCATGCAAATTGACTTCATACATAACTATGTGATGGAAGAAAATCGATGAGAGGATAACATTATTTCCGTGTGACTGCAGCTGTCTAGAATATTATCTATTACACAGCTTTTCTGCCGCCTATACAACGTTGCTCTTTCGACATCTATTCAATGTCCTATTTATCGTCTATTCAACGTCACGGTGACGCCGCTACGTTTCTTCAACGTTGTCATTTCGACATCCATAATCAACCAAAACGAGACATGCGAAGTCGGATAGCGATATCTGTGTAACATCGGAAATCTTCTTGAGGGAAGCGGTAACAAACTTGTTTAAAGAAGTACAGAAATTAAATAATACACTTCATCGCAGAAAAGAGAATAATTAAGACGACATCAGTGGCAATTTTTTTTTCGAAAATTGATGGGTCCATACGATCTTTTTCAGTTTGCTTATTTGTTGAGCCTCATACACATCTCCTGTGCTTAGAGTGTCATTCTTTTTCATAGTTCTATCAGAAAAATACAGATGTTAAGAACTAGATTTTATATAAGTTGTCTGCTAGAAAATGTAAGCATTTATTGCTTTCCCAGGAAATATTTCTCGCCCAATTGTTTTTAAAGCAAGGAGAGGTCGATGTGTGTCCCTAAAAAGTTGCCAACGCTAAATATTGCTATTTGCTGTTTGGTGATTTTACATTTGGTAGATTAAGGCCATTCGTTTTGCCAACGGATAAAATACTCTAAAAATACAATATGAACACGTAAAAAGATATAAATTTAAATTTACAGCATGAAGCTAAAATTAACGTATCACATATTTAAAGGAGTTCAGTTGATTAGAAAATTTTCGAAAGTGTGATGTTGGAAAAGCCAATGCAGTTACGCGAATATAAGGTGTCCCCTTCTGCTCAGTTTCCCTGCATTTTCATTAAACGTTTTAAAAACTTCAGTGATAATTATAAGCATATTTATTCAAAACTTTCCTGTAAGCGCTGTAATTTTTATTTTCGTTTTTGTGTGTGATGCCAGTTATTCTCACACCAAATGAAGTTATCTGAAATGTCTTTCGCTCTGATAAAATTTTATGCACAGAGGGCATATCTTAGAGCTTCTATTGCCTGTTGTTTTTCTTTTCTCCATATTTTATGCAGTAATATGCTATTTTCTGATTACTTTTCGCTATGAAAACAACCAAAGTGTTTTCCTTTCGGTGATTGCATTCCTTTTGAAATGTCATCATCAGACATAATATGAAGTATATACTTGCGCAACCGTTTTGCCTTTATTTCTTGGCCTATCCTTTCAAATTATTGGCGAAAGTGTCATCCATCCGGTTTTTGCATTTGTTGCTCTTACATTTAAAGCATATTATATATATATATATATATATATATATATATATATATATATATATATATATATATATATATATATATATATATATATATATATATATATATATATATATATATATATATATATATATATATACATTACGGATAAAGCAGTAGTATTAGTAGCCGAGGCAGATGAACTTTTTTAAAAATATTTGTTACGTTTTGACATGCCACTGCGAAACTGCTCGTCGAAGTGCAAGGACTAATTCGTTAACTGGGTTGGCATTTGCTCCACATTAATTTCCATGTTCGCATTACTCAGATTACTCAGAGTCACAGATCATAGCTGGAGCTGTGGACCAGGTGAGGCCACGGCATCCATGGCAACGGAAGTGACATCACCTTGACAAACTGACGTCATGACTGCCATTGCAACTTTAACAATATTTTATTATACACATTCTTTGCAGCATAAACTTTAATACTCTGCTCCATAACAAAATTTTACCAACGGTTGTCAATGAACCGTATACTGTTAACTCTTTGCAATGCTTGCTGCTGGTTGCCGTACCTGCTACCTAACTGGTTCCAATGTAGCGTGTCGTTATCCACAACGCTAACGCATTTAGTGGTTGTTTTGAAAAGTATTGCACACGCAAGGCAACCATTTGGTACATGAGTGCTCCACCTTCCCAGGAGTGCCTTACATTTCATTGTCTAAATCAAACACAATGTTTCGTCCTTCTCAGTCTTTTTCTCCTCCTTCAGGTTTGCACGGCGTTTCCTATATCGCGATCGACTATATTCTACATTTGTTGCATGGGCTATAACATGATCAACTATATTCTACAACTGTTGCATTGCGCTTTCTGTACCATGACCCACTATATTCTACAACTGTTGCACGGCTCTATACCATGATCCAGTATATTCTACAACAGTTACAGCCTCATGTATTTATTTTGCCCTTTCTACATTTAAGTGCATTTTTAATCCCTCTGCAGCATCTCTGATGATACTTTCTTTCTATCCTTTCTTGCATAACGAAACAACAAGATGATAAAGATCATTTAGACGGTTAGTTTTCTCCAGAACTGTTTTTACCTCAAATAATAACTGTTCTCGCCAACGTCCATTTTTATTCTTCCATGCTCACAACCCAGTTCATTTTCATCCTCCTGCCCCTGTAGCCCCTGCCCCTCTATTGCATTGCAAAACCGTTCATTGCACTGAATAATTCAAAGTACAGTAAAACCTCATTCTTGACAAACCCTGAAATACAGGACAACTGTCAATACCGGACAAGAATTCTCAGTCCCATTTTTCCCCATTGGTTTACATGACCCCTGAATACCGGACACCTCTATATACCGGACAAATTCCGCCAGTCCCCCTGTTGTCCAGTCAGGGCAGGTTTTACTGTATATTATATATTTGAAGCTGACATGTGGTATTTAACGATATTTTTTCATGATGTTTTCAGATGTGACCAACCACGAAGAAGCTTGGTCCGTATTTCCCCCCGGTGCAATGGACGAGTTTTACAGGAACATAGCACTGTTTGCAGAGTAAGTCAACAATTGAAGTAGCTTGTACTACTTGTTTAGCATAGGGGTATTTGCATGTTGAAAAATCCGAACAGGTAACCATGGGATACCTTTCGCATAAAGAAAAATCAAAGATATTGAAACAATGAAAGATGTCTTTAATTAATTTGAAGACATCAATAATTCTAAAAAAATGTACATTTCTAAAATTTCTAAATTAATTAAACATTTAAAAATAAATGTAATTTTTTATTTTTCTGCAATCAAAGTAGTTCAGTTATCCATTTCGGTTAATTGGTCTTTACGGAACAGATTTATAGTGTTAGATTTATAATCTGGGAAAATAACTAAGCTCAGAAATACGACTATACCCAGACAAAAATAGTTAACAAATTGTGGCTGCTTTCAGTGTGTCATTAAGTTAAACATCTCTGGATAATTGATAAAAATAGAATAAGAATGGCATCAATAAGAGGAAATTGAATACTGAAATGTAATCCTTCTCGTGACGTTTATTTTTTTAAAGCAAAAACCCAATACTATTCTTAAATAAAAAAATTAATGTTTGATAATGTGATTATTTATGTACTTTTCAGATCAGTGCAAATACTAGAATCTGCGACGACGTTATTGGACACTGATGATATGACCGCCGACCAATGGAAAGCTGTCAAGGCACTTTTTAAACTCTACAGTTTTATGCTGAAGGTGAGACAACAGAGACCTGCCAAGTCGTAACTTTAACTCTTGTGTAGCGGTTGCTATGCCACTAATTTACCAGTGCAAACCACTGATTTCATTTATTATGCACCTTAGCCTTGGGAAAAGACCATCCCGGAATAATAATAATAATAGACCAATCCGAAAATGAGACCACTTTCCGTCAGTACCATTCTAATTCGTTCTCATTTTAGAGGAAATAAGACTGGACGGGATGGTCTCTTGTTGCGGTTCTTTATACTAGCAGTGAATAAGAACGGGCCCGACACAATATCAAATGTATCAAAAGTCGGATATCAAATGTTGCTTCAATGCTCTTAAATTAGAATAGATTGAAAGGTTATGGACAGATAGTAATGAAAATATTGTATTAGAATATTGTATCATAAAGTATGGGCTCTAAAATTAGTAATTTATGTTGTATTATTTAGATGTTTCTAAGATTTCATAATAATATACATGATTTAAAATTTTAATGACGACGCAATTTAAAAGAGTTTCTAAAATTCAAATCATGAACAAGTTATGTGGGGTAAGGATTTAATCTCCACAAATAACAAGATCGAAATGGCGCAACGCCACAGTTATGTGCATACGTGATAGGCTCATTCAGTCTGCTGCAGGTTTGAGAACAAAAATTTCATATTAAATGCAATTCAGTCAAACATTTGGTTTTCCATTTCGCACGTAGCTATGTTGTCTGGAAATAAATTGTAGCATGTCTTTTGTAATTGTCCTCAAGCAATGTCTGTAATATGAAGTATTTTGAAAACGATTAAAATGGCTGTATTTCATTGCATTGATTTTATATTTTGAATATCTTCATTTATAGGCTAGCAAAACGAGTTATCTATAACTGTCACTTTTAGAGAAACCCCCTTTCAATGGAAGCTTTTACACAAAATTGTGTACATTTACAGTTTATAATTCTTACATACAAATAACTTAGTTTCGGATGGTCTTGTTGTCTAAGGAACAGTTACCGGAATCAGTTAACTGCATAGTTAACTTTTGTAAATGCGGCCACCAGTGAATTGTAAACTGTTTGTCTTTGAATGAAATGGGTCTGTGTATGTAGTGGGAGTGGGTGTTTTTTTCTATAAAGGGATAAGTAGAACGACCGATGTGGCGTACTGTATATGCAAAATGAAAAAAGAAAGAACAGACATAAATTAGTTCAAAGTTTTTCAGATGCAACAAACAAGTTCATAAATAATTTTATACATGCTGGCGAAATGTTAACGAAAACGAAACATAAATTTCATAACATTATTCTACAACTCTCTACGATTGATTTAAAGCCGCTCAGTCGGTTAGATGGCACAACAGTGTTAAGGTGCTTCTTTGTGAAGTTTTCCTTTATTTCGAACAAATCTCGTTGATATTTTTGGAGTGTCCGAACAAATGCTGTGATTGTTTTCGAGACTGACAGTTAATTTTTAGTTGTGGTGATTTTTATATAAAAAATAGTGGCAAGGAAGAAAAATCAAAAGGTGATATGAAACTGATATGAAACAAATCAAATGCTTTCGTAATAATAATCCAGCATAACATAACTATGTCATATGCAGTTTGACAATATAGAAGAACATAATAACTAAAGAATAAAAACAAAAAATATGATAACATAGCATTCTATATTACTTGCCTGACTGAAATCATTTTATTTGTTTTTGTTTCAGAACAACATTATCCGGGACAGATGACACATGAAAACAGACACCTAGAACCATTTAATTGACACCCTACCAACACTGCCACAACGAATTCGAGGCGCTGGATATTTCCACAGAAGCAATTTGGATTGATTAAAAACACAAATAGATACTTCGTGTATGGATTCTAATATCACTGCATCGTTAAACAAACCAATTTCCTAATGCTCTGCGGCTGCCATAGTGTGCGTTTGATTCTTTGAATTCATTAACTTGAAAACTGCTCGTGTTCCAATGTTTTATAATTTTTAGTTAATGGTTCCAAGGTTTGAAATCAAGCACTTAATTTCGGCCAATAGAGGTTCCACTAATCGAGTACCCGCTTCACTTATTTCAGTATTTACACATTCGAACGATTTGATTTCTGACAGACTGCATTTTAATTAAAATTCATGCATTCATGCATACCTTGACACAAGAATTTTATTTCTGAAAGCCATTGTAAAATTACTCCCAACTGCCCGTTCTTTAATATGCCTTTATACGAAGAGTGGTAGATCTGAATGTGACCGCAATATAAATGGGATCGCCTTGCACGTAGGATCTCTGTTCTCTGTTACCTCCCATATGAAAAACCGCCCGGAAATAGAACCACTTTATTTCAGTCGATACGTGGTACAATTTGCGAGGTTCTACCGTATTTGCTTAAAATAAGCTCAAATTATTTTTATTCACTAATGGTAAAATAAGATAGGGAAGAGGAAAATACATACCGTGTCATCTTTTACTAAATGCAGAAATTGAAGTGCAAGACATCGGCTTTTTATGCAATATCTGGCGCAAAGCGCAGTGTAATAGATTAGCTATCTTCTGCAACCTTTCTTAATTAAAATTTCAATTTGGCTCAAATGTTTGTTTTGTTGTTGTTTGCCTAGCCCGCACCCTCTACAGCCCCTCTTCCCCTGTCAATCATCGCAATTCACAACAATCATCTTTAGTTAAAAATTAGAACCGAGAAAAAAAACAAGGTTTTATATTGGAGGACCAGATAATGTGGCGTGAGTTGTTTTAAAGATTTCGTCCTTTTTATATGCATGAAAATGCAATCTTCCAGTCCTAGGACGTTTTTCCTATATATCTCTCTATTTAATATCAAAATACCATTTAAATAGTTAACTTTGTATCCGTTTTGATAATGTGTAAAACTGAAAGATACGTGTGAATAAAAAACACGAAGACAAATCAAAGCAAAACAAACCAGAAAATGGGGTTTACCCGATACATGCCCTTGCGTCTTACTAAACGCGAGACATTGTTTAACTTTGGGTGGAATATGTTCAGCGGTTTCAAATTTTGTGTCCTAGAGCATTTTTCCTTAAATACCTTTTAATGAATTCGATTTATCTTTACCAGTTCTCAAAATCTTTGGCTTTCCATATATATTTTAAGCTATTAAAGCCAACTTACATATAGCAAAACCTGGCTGAAACTGGATAACGTTGGAACTGATACAATTTATTTGAATTAACAAGGTGCTCAGATTAGTCAGGTTATGTGATTATAACTTGTTTTATCTAATAAATAAACCACCTTTGATAACGCAGATAATCTGTCTGCTTCTCACAAGTCTTTTTTTCTGAATCACAATTTTGTACAGGTGGTAAAGATCGACAATCGCTCAGTTTTCCAATATTCTATGATGTTATCATTTTTTTTCCTATGACATAAATAAGAAAGCGGCATCGACTTTGGGATTAAACATGCACTCAAAGATCGGCATTTCCTTGTCGTAGTTAAACGGGCTATTTATACAGTAAATCGTGCAATTGAGACTGGAAAATTGTGACCGGTGTCTGGAATAGGGAGGTGTACGAATTCTCCAGGTTCTCATTGTGTAGAAATCATTGAAAAAAGAAAGAACTTAAAAGTGCCCGAAAGGGAGCTCTAAATGCTTTTACAAACAATGAAAGCAATTTATGTTCATATTTTAAAAAATATTTACAAATGCTAATTCAAAATGCCGTAAGACTTCGCTGCTTCGATGCAGAAAGCACAAATATTCCATTGTTTTTATAATGATAAATAAGCGCTTCAAAAGATGTTTAACGTAATCTTGCCAAGAATTGTTTAAAAATCATATTTACAAGTAATTGAAACATAAATACAAAACGCTTAGTAAGCTTGAGATCACCAAAATCCATAAGATGTAATAAATGTCACTAACTTGATTCAATATTCAGTACATTATGACGCATGCACTGAATATTGATGTCCGTCGGTACAGTTATGAAACATTTTTAAACGTTCACTTTGCACGTAAAAGTTTTTTCGCCAGAAACAAAACTTTTGTTATCATTTTGATGGAATTTTATTAATTTAAATGACGAAATACTTTGGGAATATGTTAGGTTTTTGAAGTTAAGAAGTCTAATCAACGTTTATATGCAACGTTGAAAAACGTGGAAAAAAGACGTCGGAAAATAGACTTTGGACAAACGACCAAAACAACTTTTTCGTTTTGACGCTTACCGAAAACTGCAACCTTGACAGGTCCCTAGAGACCAAAACGTAGGTGTAAATATGAAAATTTTTCCCATCTGCTTTTCAAGAATCTTCATGGGTTTCAACTTCATACATATCCTTGTAACCGGAAGACCCAAGGGGTACTGTGGCGGGGAGGAGAGGAGATGACTATCGCTTTCCAGACGGGGAATTTATATTAATGTTTTCCTAACCTCCAAACAAGATCGTTTCGAATTCCATCTGCAGTCTTAAAGCAACGTTGACAAGACGTCCCATAGTCGACGTCTCTGCGACGTCGGAAGGTATGTGTTGTTGTGACGTCTATAAAAAACAAAATAAATCATATTGGTACGACGTCATTTGTGAGTCTGTCCAACGTTGACGCAACGTCACAGTGATTAATAATAGTGAGGTTTTTTACTTGGATAGTTCTGTTGTACTTACTTTTGCAATGCTCCATCAGCCTTCTTCAAACAAAAATGCTAAATTTCATTCTCTTTGCCTGGGCTAGCAACATTGTCCGAAGAAGAAAAGGGGGTTATGCGAGAGTTTACTTGCAGTAAAGAAGTGCAGAAATGCCTTGGACTACTTGCCAAGCAGGAAGGTATTGGTTGTGATGGTTTGAGTGCTGACTTTTAGAAAACTTTTTCGCCTTATGCTTGTGATACTTTTTTGGAAGCAAATAATTTTTTGGGAGAAAATTGTGACTTTTCATCATCACCAAACCTGCCATTGTTATAATCATCCAGAAATGGGGTAATTCAGAATTAATAAAAATTAGCGGGCAGTGTCACTAACAAAGGTAGATTGCAAAATTTTAACTTGATCACTTTCTACATTCGAGCGTAGAAATTGTTCAAAAATATTATGCATGAAAACCAAAGTAATTTTCAACGTATGATTCATTGGAGAAAACATCCGGCCAATAGAAGACATTATAAATATATTAAATAAGCTAGGGGAGATAGGTTTATTTTGTCATTCCGAAGAGGCATTTGGTATTGTCGAATGGAATTATATGCATGAAGAGTTGAAACCCTTTAGCTTTGATGATTCCTTTCGTAGATGGGTAAAATCCTACTGAATAATGGGTACTCCTCAGGTTGGTTCGAGGTTTATTGTGAATTTCAGCAGTGTGCCCGTTGTCAACAGTCTTATTTGTTTTATATGTCGAATCCACTACCCCGCTGGCTAAAAAGGATGGAAAAATATCTGGTATAGAGTATGGTGCAGAACAAGATCTTTCTATTCGCTGATGATGCTACATAATATGTTAAAGACTATTGCTTCTGTTGGCAAATTTCAAGGCTTTATCGATTTATTTTTCAATATGTTGAGCAACGGAATAGGGGAAACAGTGTTCAGTGTAACAAACCAAACATCTCAGACAAAACGGAAAAACTGTCTTCCCGCTTAAGTCTCTGGAGCCAAAGGGGTTTGGCATTGCTTGGCAGAATTGGCATAGCTAAAAGTATGAGAAGGCCACACCTTTATTGAGCTTAAGTTGTATCTGGTCAAGGTAAAGATAATTGTACATTCATTTGTCTGGTCAATTATTCAATGTAAAATCAAATTGTCATTTGGTGGCTTTCATAATGGAGGCATCTCTTTGCCAGATATCATCACAATAAAGAACACATTGATCCTAGCTTGGCTTGCGAGAATATGCCTAAAAACCTGAATAATATACTACATTACACTTAATTTTGCCTTCTTTCAAAATGTACCTCATGACTATTTCTCCCTTCTATAAAGAATTGCTCATGTATTTTCGAGAATTTCATAATCAGTCCATGTTCTGAGGAGTGCTATGATATAATACGGACAAAAAAATAAATAATGAAACACTATATCTTAAGCATTTGGCACTCAAAGCATATATTGCATTAAAAGTATACTAGGAGCTGATAACAAACCCTTTCTGTTGACCGTGTTCGAAGCAAAACGTCTGATAGCAAGTTGTTAAAAAGAGTGGAAAATCTGGACAAACTAACTACTTCTTTGACTGTAATTCTCTTTTTTTCAAAGTAGTGAATGCTTCAGTAAACATAAAACAAGGCATATACAGGGGCTACTGAACTTAATCAATAAAATAAATAATCAATAAAATAAAAGTCTTGGGTACTGTGGAATGGGTGCAGCTCATGTTCTTAAAAGTATACAGATAAATGGAAAAAGTATACGAGACCCAGTTCTTCAAGCACTTCAGCTAAATAGTCCATAACATAGTGTCCACAAATAGGAAAGGACAAGAGTGGAAAGAGATGTCATCTGACGATTGCCAGTTTTGCAATTCCCAGAAGGGCAATAGTAATGGAAATGCAGATTCTCTCAGGGTGTAATTTATGGACACCTCAGCAAACTGAATCTTGAAAATATTGTTTTTAATAAATGAGATTTTCTTTTGGGCAAAAAAATGATTCAACATCATCTTCATCAACTGCGTTTAATGAACAGGGAAATTCTTTTATTGCGTTAACATGGAATGCAGATATTAGTAGTGTGAAGACAGCCCCTCAGAAATACAAATGGAGATTGTTTGATTAATGTGCTTTTAAGGGCAATTTACTAACTGTAATATGCTTAGATAAATACAGAAGTAGATCTAGTTTTTTTCGGTATTTATAATGAATTTCTTTGTTTTTGTTAACAGAATTTCATAGATAAATGATTGCATGCGCTTATTTTTACTGGCCCAAGCAGTGCATTCTAGAATATGGTTTTTCACAATAAAATTTCCCATAAAAAGATCTCATGCGAAAGTCAACCTAAAACGTTTTCCCATTACTTCATATTTAGCTGATGTATATTTTTTTCAAACTTTAGTGGCCCATGTCGTCGGTCTCGGCGACGTAACTCTCCAACTTGGGGGTCTGGTTTTCTCCGTATGCCTCTTGTGCATTGTATAATTCTTACAAATTTTTTATACTATATGGTTTTATTATTGTCATTTTAAATCAATCGTCTTTCGAAACAACAGTTTTTTTTCTGTGAACCAGTGTACATATTTTGCTTTGCGATTTGCTTCTTTTTTTGTTGTTGTTGTTTTTTTTTTTTTTTTTTTTTTTTTTTTTGTTGTTGTTTTTGTTTTTGTTTTTTTTGGCCCCGATCTCTTTAAACAGCATCACCGACAGTTAAAGGGCAACGCATAGTTCCAGAGTTCTTATTTAGCTTTTACTACAAGATGCATAGTTAGCTTGCTGCTTATCCCGTGTTGTAAATTCCCACCTTCTGCCGCGTATCCTAACCTTACCTTGTTAGTTTGAATTATTTGTTCTATATTGGCGAGATTGTGCTCAAATATATCTGCATATTTACTGTTTGTGGTTTTTGTAGTTGCTTTTCTCCAAACATCTCTTGTACATTGTAGTTTGTTGTGTTTGTCCAGACGCCTGTTGCACAATACATAATTCTTATAATTTTATGTAACATATCAATACGCTTTGTCTTTTCAAATAAATGGCCATTTGTAAAAAAAAAAATAAAAAAAAAAAAAAAAAGCAAAAAAAACTGTATTTACTTTAATTCCTGTCGGATATTTTCTTTCCCTTGAGATCACAGCAATAAAAGTAATTGGTGAAAATTTGTGAAGTTTGTTTTACTGTGTTGCTAAATAAACACTATTTTCTTACATATTATTTTGTTCAGATGAAAGTGACTTCAAAGTACGAAAAAATGATCCCAAACTTAATATTCCACACTTTTCCACAGTACTGTGGTATAGTTGATATATCGCCATGTCATATGCGTTAATGAACTACTTGTATACTTCAGTGGGTTATCAACGACGATAATAAAGTTTTTATTTTATTTTCTTTTAAAATCTTTAAAAATTATGTCATGCATAACAGTAAATCGGTTAACCTGCATAGAGAATAAACTTCTAAAGAGATATTCATTTTCTAAACTAGAACCTCACTTCGCTAGCGAAATGTTAAACACTTGACAAAATTAAAACGCAAAAATACTTCCTTCAGTGGGTTATTTCTTGAATAATATATTGCAAACAACACAGCTTGAATACGTCTTATAAGCCGAGTAGTGTTTGATTTCTGCTGACTTTAGGTTTTATTGACTGATCTAGCATGCGCCGTGTTATCTATTTACGCAGTGAGGGCTCGCACAAAGCTCACTGACCAACTGTGTGTGATGTGGGTTAAATGCTACGCATTTACTTGCAAAAATACACTCTTTTCACATAGCGTTTTAACAAAGAAAACGAAATCAAAGACGAAAATAAAAAGTGACATGCACATGTTCAGATCTGGCTCTTCATAAGTCCCAAGTTTCATGGTCGTAGGGCCCATAGTGTAAGAGAAGAAGAAGACACAAAAAAATCGGAAAAAGTGTCAAGAAGAAAAAAAAGGACGAATTTTGCTCGCACAAATTCATATAACCCTTGCAAGCCAAAGGCTTGTCAAGTGTTAATAAATGCTGACTGTGCTTTAATGAAGATTTACTTATCTAGACACACGAAAGTTATAGCAGCACTTTATTTACTCAGCAACCAAAGAAACGCCTGGTTATAGAAATCGCAATATTGTGTTTCACAGCTCTTTAATCAGAACTTTCGTTGTACACACTTGAAAACACTTGGGAAGCATATACACATGGTAAGTCAGGAATATATAGCATGCTACGGTTCACATAACACGAAAAATGTTTCACAGAATATCGAGTTACAACTCTCGAACAACAACGTGTGTCCACCTTTGGCGTTGATGACTGCCTTCCATCTGACCCTTACTGACGTAACCAAACGCTGAATGCAGGTGTTTTGGCTCTATTTCCTTCTGAGCCCGGTCCTATGCCCCTGACTCTTTGCCCCCATAGGCCTTATGCCTCCGGCCCTCCAACCTCTTCCCCCTAAACAGTAAACACAGATTTTTTTTTTGTTTCGAAAAAAAAATGATTTAAATACTAAGATATAGTTACAAGTTCATAAGAGTTTTAAACCATCATGTACAGTATTTCCGTCACTGAATCTCAGATAAATTATCGATGAAATATCTGTACGTTCTAGACTGCAGTAAATTTTTTTTGTCTTACATAGAAAAAAAAATTAAAGGATAATTGATTTTTCCTCTGCCTGTGTTTATGTATTCCATTTTGATTTGATATGTGCAGGGGCAAAGGGGCGGGGTATATTGGAGGGGACACATAGGGCCTGTTACCGAATGTATTAATCTGCCTATGCGGTGCCACTCCACCACGAGAGTTTCGAGTAGTTGTGGTAACATAGACGACGGATTAGGTCGTCGAAGGACTGCTCGACCCAGTGCATTTCAAACGTGTTCTATGGATTGCAGATCATGGCCAAATACTAAAATTCAATTGTTTCGTTGACACCAAAGTGTCTCACAACACGAATTTAGGTCATGCTGCACTCCAACGTTCAGACCGCGTGCTCTCGATCAGATGTTGAAGCTGCCGGATAGTAATGAGTAGAGAAAATTTCAATATTTTGTTGGTTTTCATCTAGCATAAGCTTAACCTTTGCTGTGCATTTCATATTTAACCTAAGTGCCATGAGTCTTGTTTATAGTGTCCCCAAACACGATCTATGAAAATGACCGCGTGATTGAATAGAATAGAATAAGGCTTCAGATAAATTAACGTAATTTCCATTAAACAAATAAGGGGTTGAAAAAGAAGCGTGTTGGTGTCAACACAAATCATATAAGGTTTCCTAAAACGTCAAAAATAGGTAAGCACGCTGCAAAAATACCGAGCGCTTCTGTTGGTGCTGAGTATAATATGTCCACTTAGGTGCGTTAGGAGCAGAGTGCGAAGCAACATGATGAAAAAATGCAGCTAAACATGCCTGAATAATTCCCCCTTTTGCCACTTTAATAAAGCAGGTTAGCCTTAGTTAGCCTTCCACTACTTCTATAATGCTTTGCTATTGTGTGTGCCTTCTTACGTTGCATTTAAGAAGACAGTATGCCTTTATTTATTTGCAGTTATGTTGCTAGATCTCATGTAAATCTATATGTGTGCATTGTTGTCTATCATCTGTGTGTAATTTGAGGTTAATATTAATTAATAACTGAAACTGTATGTCATGAATTTTATTTTGAAAACGCTATTCTTTACACAGATTAAAGTTCAGGTCTCTTTAGACGATATATATAGAACAATCACATCCACAAACATCATAAATCAAGTCACGTCACGGATCAAGTCACGGGTCACATAGGGGTCACGTAACGGATCACGTAACGGATCAAGTAACGATTCACGTAACGGGTCACGTAATGGGTTCAATCACTGGTCACGGAATGGGTCACGTCACGGGCTACGCAACGGGTCATGTAGCAGGTCAGGTTACGGGTCACGTGACAGATCACATAGCGAGTCACGTAACGGGTCACGTAATGGGTCACATAATGGGACACGTAATGGGTTACGCCACGGGTCAGATAACGGGTCACGTAACGGGTCACGTCATGGGTTCAATCACTGGTCACGGAATGGGTCACGTTACGGGCTACGTAACGGATGATGTAGCAGGTCAGGTCACGGGTCACGTTACAGATCACATGGCGAGTCACGTAACGGGTCACGTAATGGGTCACATAATGGGACACGTAATGGGTTACGCCACGGGTCAGATAACGGGTCACATAACGGATTACGGATTCACAATATAAACATCTGACGACTGGAAAACATATGTTGAACGGTCGTTACCAAACTAATTTGATTCTCGAGCCGCCATCATGTGTGGTACCCCTCCGTCACAGTACCCCGACACTTCGATCATCCGGTCACGCAGAAAACTATGAAGGCCACTTGCTTGGATATTTTTCAAAATTAGGCGGGAAAAACTTTCGCACTCTTGAAATTCTCATATTTGTTTCGGTCCATCACCAAAGTAACTTGTTATGGCTATCATTTCCACTGATTGATGACACATGGGGGTTGTTTTAATTGTGAGTTCAACGTCTTTATAACGTGGCTTTTCCAACGTCCATTCAACGTTACCACAGCGTTGATTATACGCATTTTGGTTGCGACCAAAGGCACTGCCTAAGCAACGCTGCTTACCCATTTTCTATTCAACGTTTATCAAAAACATTGGTGTGAAATACACGAAATTTTAAAGTAAAAAAAAAAACATTTTGCCGGAAGACAGGATAAGGGTTGAAAATGGCCTTACAGGGGACAAATTTATGCTCATTTTTCTGCGCTCGCACCTTCGACGCTGGTATTTCCATACAGTAAACACTTCAAATGCCGAGAGCAACTTTTAAATCCAACTTTAAGTGTTATGTCATTTTAACATTTTTGAAACTAATAAACCATAATTTGGGAAATAAAAAAAAACGAAACAAGAAAGTTTGTCACTGCTGGGTGACCAGTATGTTAAAAAATAAAAATGAATGGGCTCCGGCCGCGACAATTTAAAAGAATGGGATGAGAAACAAGACTAGTTTCTTGCTGGTCTAATAATAGTTATGGAATTTGGAAAAAATAACAATAGCAAAGTCCAGGATGTTTCTTAACTGAAGTGTTCAGGATGTTTCTTAACTGAACACTTCCAGTGTTTGTTCCTTTATAAATTAATTTCATTTCAAGACGACTGGTGCAATTTCACATTAATTATGTGTGTGAATAGAAAAACGCAACTGACAAAAGAGAAAAATAATCTAGAACGGTTTAATTAGGTTTATTTCAAACAAAAGCAAATGCATATTCTTCAATTAGAGGTCAATTGCACTTATCTAAAAACAAAAAAAAAACGGTTCACATTTGGCATTATCCCGCATAATTTTTATTCATTATCAAAGACGTATATTTAATGTTTTATCTCCACAGTGACGAGTAGTCAGTGTTACCTACATATAAAAATCCCTTTCAAAAGAAAAATCCGAGTCATTTTTGTTCAAAATAAGCCACTTCTTTCGGTAAAATTAGACACGCAAAATACAGGTCTGCTTGAATTATTCTAGGTCGTCAGTTTATATGCGAAAGAATGCATCAGATTTATTCAAACCAGTAATATCATAGAAAGCAGTAAATCTACAAATTTTGAAGTCGATTTATAGAAATTTATCAGGTTTTATCACAATGTACGCCATGAATTTTTTCAATGCTACATTTTTTATAAACAAATGACCTTTTAATACTTTTCGAGAATTCAGAACGGTTTGAACTTGGAAATTTTGTTTGGGCCTCTGAGTGTCAGCACTGCGCTTCAGTTTATCTATTCAAAGTAGTCCGGAGAAGGCTTTTGAAAACTAATTAAGTCATAAATGCACACGTTCGTTTACCACATTTAGCCAAAAATGTCAAAGGTTTCTATAATTAGAGTTTAGAAGTCTGTATAAGACGAAATAAATGTATTTCTTATTGATACTCCACAGATAAAGTTAGATGTTCTGTAGATGACACATCGCCGTCCGGTGTTGCCTCATGCTCTAGCACTCATCCAAGCATGCCTTCATAGCCATTTGACAGGCCTCCGGACAAGAATTCTCCGTACATACGCAGGTGTTGTGGCAGTCGTCCTCACAACTTGCAGTGACCAGCGTCATCAGCGCGATCAGCAGGACTGCTGCCAACAGCTGCAACAATATCAAGAGGATACCACAGGCGCAAAAGAAAGTGTCATACCCCAGGGGATGGTGGAGGGGGGGGGGGAGGGGCACTTGGTATCATATGTGTTACAATGCTACTCTAAAAACGAGGAGAAGGGAAGGTTGATTTTTAAGCCAGACGCGGGGTAATTTTTATTCAGTAATCCGCGTTTCCCACAAAAAGAGGCTTCTTTTACAACTGCACTCCGCGATTGGTCAAAAAGAAGGTATTATTTTAAAATTATTTTAAAAATCCTTGGACACACACGGTTAACACCCTTCCCCCCTCCATTAGGCCAGGCCATTATCGTGTTAAATGGTTAGAAATTTCAACCCAGCCTAACACAACCCAACGTCTATTTGAGGTTGTACCGTCGACCCAGCTAAACCGCAACTTTAACTCTTGTTGTAATTTGGTGCTGACTGGCTGCAACCACAGATCCATGTCTCACCGATGTTTTCTTGATACGACGTTAAACAGGCTTTGGATAAGAAACGCTGTTTACACGCTGCTCTTCGTAGCAACCATAAATGCCACTTTTTCTGACGTCGAATCAACGTTAACGTCAATGGATAGACGTCGGACTCACAATAAAAAAAACAACCTTCTCGTGTTATGGCTCACCCAATATAGTAGTCATGACAGGCCACTTCGAACATAGATCAAAGCCAGGACGCAGAATATGAGAATTTGAACAACACGCAGTTTTGTCCCACCTACTTTCATGTAAATGGACTTAATACATATCCTGCCTGACTGGATGACCAAGAGGGTAACAGTGACGGAGGCCGGGGGTGGGGGGGTGGGAAGGCTGTCTTGACGGCGATTCTGGATTAGTATTTTTCTTTACAGGGTCACTTTCTCTACGTCCATGCAACGTTTAAGCAACGCGGGTAAAACATCGGATAATCAACGCTTATCCAACGCCGGTAGGGAGGTTGTTTCGACTTACATAAATAAAAACAAAAACAAAACCTAATGTTGACCCGAGGGTGCAACATCTATTCATCGGTGTTGCAACGTCACACTTTTTACTGGAGCCACTATCCAATAAAATAAAGCAAAACCTTTCATTTCTATTCTTTTATATCCAAATTTAAATCTCAAGAATTCAATTTTTCAAAATTAAATAACTAATATCAAGAAGAGACGTGAATATGTGAGATTCAAAATTGTTTTATTTGGAATTCTTTATGTTTGATATCAAAAGTAATTTAAATGTTATTAAAAGATATCAAAAATCATTTTTGATACCACTGAACAAATTTATGGTATCAAAAATTAACCATTTGCTATCAGAAATATTATTACTGATATAAAACATAAATTTATAATATTAGTAATCAATTTCTAATTTTCAGAATTAATTTTTGGTATCAATATTTTTATTTACACTATCGCTAACATAATTTTTGATATAAAGATATTTATTAAGATCAATAAAGGAATAAAAGTAAATACGGCAAAGCACAGATTTTTTTAGTTGTTCTTCGAATCCAATATTAAATTACCACGAACAGACTTCCCTCTAAAAAAATCCTTCCTTCTCGTTTCCATCTTTTTTTATTTATTTAGCATGATTAAATCGGTTTAATATTTCGTTATGTGTCTGTTAATTAAAAAATAAAAATAGTACTCTTACCCAAAGGTTAAGTAAAGCCCTCATTTTCAAATAAATTTGAATGATACACTGTTGAGTTGTCTTTATGGTTTAACAGATGTGAAGCGACTGACATTCCCTTTAAGATATTACGTCGTTAATATATTTACATAACGCCGGATTGTAACACTACGTTTGCTAAGCCGTGATTACCCTAGGGCAAATACTGTAAGTGCAAAAAAGAGGATTTATTCCACAGAAGGATTTATTGTTTGTCTTCAAAGCTGTCATAATATTGTTCTCACATAAAGCAGCGGCGAATGTAGTTTGAGTGTGTTGCAGGGGAAGGAGAGGCGGAGTGGGGATTGGTGTGGTATGCTCAGGTATGCTGGGAAGTGAAGTTTTTGCAGAAAAGTTAAATGTGGTTTCTCGCTTGATGAGAACGTGCATATAACACGTGTAGTGGGGTTGGGGTGGCAGGTCTGAAATATGTATAATCCGAAAGAATTGAACGTACTGGTAAATGGCCCTAAGGCTCAAACCAGCCAGGCCTTGTCGCTTTTATTCAGTTTTAGGATACGCTGGATATTTTCAATTTTAAGCTTTACTGCTTTTAAACCACTATTGATGACGTCATCCTTTGTTCTTAGAGTGTATTAATTTTCACTGATACATTATTGTTTGAACATAACACATGGACCTGACCAACACAGTGTCCAGGGAATGTATCCAAGTTGTGACCCTGCATTTATTCAGACACGTGAAAATTACACTTGCCTCTAATCAGGTCTATAGGCGCCACAAACGGTTTGGGTTATAAGCATTGTTGACAGAGCGACATCTTTACTAAGCCATTGTGACGTCACAAATTGAGGACCATTTAGCCGCTTTCACGCGGTACCATTTTGCAGTCGCAGAACTGACCAGAAGCGACGCTTACACAAGGACGTTGTAACGACGCCTTTTTAACGTTTCAAAATGTCGGAGTTAAAGTAAAATAACCAACCTTAGAAAATATAAGCACCAAAACCATACCTCAGCGACGTTAAAGGCGACACATGTGACTGATGCTTGGCGTCATGACAGCATCCAGTGTGTCATTATTTTTCACTCATTTCACGTTTAGGTTGAACCAATAATTTGGTGCAGTCCATCCTATTTGTTAGTATTGTAAATTTTGTCTTAATCACAAGTATCCAATTTTACGTCTAAACAGCTTCTTCTTTTAGTCATCATTCTTAAAATTACGGATAAATCCTAGCATTTGCCTTAATGCAGTGACTCTTTCAACTATGAAAGTGTATTATGTCGTTAGTTGTTTAGTGAATGACTGCTCTATTCACACCAGCTGTGTGTTATGTTAAAAGAAAAGACATTTTATTAGTCTGAAACAATTCAAACACAATAAACGTCAGGTGATGTGTTAAAGTCTGATAAACCATAATACATAATACATGAAACATAATACATCTCGGGTAGCGAGGCCACCCTTACATACCAGCTCCTTTTCATTGTCTCGCTATGACATAAACCTCAGTAAACGCATTATACACGAATAAAATATACTAATATACATAAACATACGGAAGTGACATAGTGAACAAATTACTGGAAAGCTTATCCAAGGCATTTAATTTACTATTTTTCATAAACCCGAAACAAACAAAAATTACAAACAAAGCTATCGTAATTTACCTCCTTTTTGCTAACAATACCGCGCACATTAACACAAAAGAACTAGCAGCCGTGCTGCTAGCCACGCAACGCTGGGCAGCGGCACTCAGTGGTCAAAGCATCACTATATTTACCGATAACACAGTGACGATAGAAACCCTTAGTAGAGACAACGAATAACATTATCACGCAGATATTCTTACAAGTGTTCTGTTAACGTGTATTCAGTTTAATATTCGTTTAAAAGGAGTTCACATTAGAAGCAGGCAGAATAAATTAGCTGACGCCATCTCAAGGATGACCAGCTTCCACCACCCTACGTACGCGCTCGCCCATATCCCCTTTATAGATAATGTCAGGAGTGGTCCAGCGGACGAGCTAACTGGACAACGAAATCAGCGAATACCGCAGAGCTTCAGTGCTTCCAACAACGCCTACCCTCAGCTGCGGACGTTATCTTCATCTGTCTGTATTTCAACTGCAGACAAGCACCCGCAAGCACCTAGACACTCCTTCGCTGTGTGGCCTTCTTGTGCCGCACACTGAAACCTTAGTCAGTACGGTGCTACCTAGCAGATGTCCGGATCCCACACCTCAAACTGGGTTTCCCCAACCCCATTGCAGATAACTATTTCATCTCCCTAGCTCTCAAGGGCATCCAAGTCCTTCGCGGCTTTCCCCCACGCAGAAGCTGCTCCCGTCCCTGGTCATTCTCAAGCGTTTCCCCCGTGCTGGACATCCACCTGCTGTTGTGTTTTTTTGGACAGCGTGCCTGGTAGGTTTCTTCAATTTCGCCAGAAAAGCAACCCTACTCACAGGTACCCACATCAGCCACTCGTGTTTAACGGACCTGTGCAGAGAGGGCTTTATTGAGCTCAGCGACGGGGCTGTTATCAGGGTCAAACGTACAAAGACACTGCACGATTTTTCAGGATAGTTGCTTATCCCGTCCCTCTCATCTCGAGCTCTTCCCTCTGCCCAGTGACAAAGCAGATCCGGCGCCAGCACACTCACCACTTCTCAGCTATTCCAGAAACTCAAGCACACACACCCTCACGCACAACCTGTTTTCCAAGCTGCTGACTAAAATCCTACGTGACATCGGTTTGGATCCAGAGCAGTTCAGCGGACACAGCCTCCGCCGCGGTGGAGCAAGCTTTGCACTAGCCTGCGGCCTTCCCCGGCCTTGATCAAGTCCCAGGCAGACTGGAAATCATACTGTTACCTACTTTATAAGACGTTCCCCTCCAACTTCGGCTACAGTGTTCAAGAACTTTAGTGGAGAAGGCCCCTAGATGTTGAAAACTCCTTACTCCTACACAGTTTTGGGTCCCTCTTCTTGGCTACAATTGTTATTCGCTCAGTCATTCTTCTCCTTTCGCTCGTTGTTTAGTGACTAAAAACACAGTTACCCAAAACTGAAAACTTAGGCTTCAAGGGTTTAATAAAACTCTGTTTTATTTTATTATAAAATGGTCACACTGTAGCAGACATGCTAACACTCAGCATACTTGTGAGACCACCTTTGGCTTCGACCGGTAGTTTGTGAGATTGTTCTTGTTTTAATCAAACTGTTTATGTTTTAACGGTCATATTGTAGCAAGAATGCATCACATTTAGCTTATTTTAAGGTCAACCTTGCCATTGACAGGTTATGTAATGGCAGCTTATTGTATGTATTAAGTGACGCGCCTTTATCAACCCCCCCCCCCCTTCTATAGACTAACTGTCGCCTCAGTGCACAGTCACCTCTTTTTCTTATTGGCCCTACAAAACGCGCATCCTCGGCGTTTTTTTAAGCAGCAATTCAAGCCTGTCAAGCAAAAAGCCTTCCCCACCCCTTCCCAACACTCCTCTTTTTGCTTATATTTAGATTATTTTATTATTATGTACTTACCATGCATGTAGTATTGTTAGTGGTGGTTAAATTGGTATGCGCTGATTCGTGCTTCTCCACTCGCTCGTGTTTTAGTGAAAAATACAGTTACCCGAAACTGAATACTTGTTTTATTTGTCGACTTGTCGCTATGGGTCGGAGAGCTGATAATTTTTAACTGCCAATGTTTGGCCGAGCTCAAACTAACTTACAGTAGCCCCAACAGGGCTTTACATTAACGACTGCTCCACCTGCCAGGGCAGGTGACAGGCCTGGTGGGGCAGGTAGACTCGCCCGGTTAGCTGCCCCACCTGGCAGGTAGATCCGTTCTGGGGGGGAGGGGAGATATGGCGTGGCACAATGCCTTATCAACATATTTGTCAAGTAGGCAACTGCAGTTATTGATCGGTGTCCGCTAGCTGCACCTGACCTACATACTAGCCGCTGGTGCGTTTCCAGGTTATATGTGGGTGCTGGACTGTGCCTAGACACGCGCCAAATATAGCGTCGCGTCACTTGTGATACAATAATTGAAGAATAATATGTAAAATTATCAAAATTATCAAAATGTCCAACAGAAAGACAAGGTGGGGCAGGTAAGAGTGCTGGTGGGGCAGGTAGATTTAAAATCTACTTGCCCCACCGGGGAGGTGCCGAAAAAAGTTAACGTAAAGCCCTGCCCAACTCTTCTAGGGCCACACGAACCGCCACCAAAGCGAATTCATAAAGTGCGTCCTGCGCGCTCGTCTACTGTTATCATCTGCTGTTCTCATCTGCTGCTCTCATCTTCTATTATCGTTTACTGTTCTCGACTGCTGTTTTCGTCTGTTTTTCTCGTCTGTTTTTTTTCTCGTCTGTTTTTTTTTTCGGCTGCTATTCTCGTCTGCTGTTTTCATCTGCTGTTTTCGTCTACTGCTCTTGTCTACTGCTCTCGTTTGCTGTTCTCACTTGCTGTTCTCATTTTAGCCTGCTATTCTAGACTGATGTTTTCGTCTGGTCTGTTTTGGTCTGTGTTTTTTTTTCATTTGCTCTTCCCATTTGCTTTTCTCTTATGTCGTTCTCATCTCTTGTCGTCTGCGACTCTAACCTGTTATTCTCGTCTTCTGTTCTCGAATATTGTCCTCATCTGCTGGTTTCCTCTGGCCTAGCTTCACACACATTCATGACCAAGCATGCCGATCAGATGGGTCACCCGAAGCCCCTAACTACAACTTAGGTGATTTTCTCCTCTCTCCGTCAATGTGATGAGTAAGGAAGAGAGATGTATTTTTTTTTTCGATTTAAGTCACCGACACATGGGACTTGACAATTGAAAACACTCCAACTTTTAATTCATCTCACTGCCCTAATAATGATTCAGTTATAATGTAAACAGATACAGTTATATGTAAAATATGCGACTTTCAGGAGCGCTAAAGCTATTTCCCACCTGCTTTTGAAAACTATTACTGGAAACCGATTTCACATGTATTCTGCGTGCCCTGATGATCAAAGGGTGAGGAAACTATGACAAAGTGGTTGACCACACTATGTTTGTCACTGTCTTAACAGGGATTCTAGATTAATATTTCCAAGTCTGTATTCAACGTTGTGTCACAGACGTCGTTAAGCGGTTGATCTTGGTCTCGACAAATCACAACCAAACTACAACCAGAGTTAATGTTATGGTTTGGTCGGGTCGACGACGTAACCTGAGATCGAAGATGAATCGACTCAAAAACACTTCCCGGCATAAAAAAAAATATTTTCAGGCACAGGATCACTTAGTATAGGAACTGTGGGTGCATTTGGGGGTAGCGGGGGAAGGACTGAGGGGCTTTGCGAAACTGCCTGCAGCTGTGTGAAAACTAATCCTGTACTCCAATGGTTGACGTCATAAATTGGTGTCCCGGAAAGGGAACAATTTGACAGTTTTCCGTAGGTCTTCATATATATTCCCTGAAGTATAATCACATGCTTTACATATCATATGTCAACAATATCGTAAAACCATCGCTATACCTCGTAAAAATGCTACAAAATATAATTTAAGCGGGATTGGGCAATGCTACCTCAGAGTTACTATTAAAGAGAAGATTTTCTTTTATTTGCATTTATTTGTCTGTTTAGAAAAGGGGCAAACTTGACTTGACTAATATTTCTGTGAATTGATTTTATACTACGGACTATGATCGTTACAAGAGTGCTACATTTGTGCTGATCAAGTTGTTGAACCATAGGACATAAATAAGAAAATCGTTCTATGCCCTTTTTGAGCTTATCAAGAGAACACACAATGATCTCATGCTTATTGCGAGTCAGATTTAGGGAATGAACAGATAATCCGATGAGAAAAACACGCACTGGTATTTGTCATACCTGCAGCCATGCGTTTTTCAGTGGCATACACCTCATGATAACTAACAATATGGTTACGGCAAATTTTCCATATGGAAACATATGTTAACTTAGTTTTTTGTTATGCTAATATGGGTCATATGATTGTCACTGAGCAAATGTCATGATTGTTTTATAGAGGTGAATAATGTACATGCAACCATTGTTGACAACGTATGGATCAACATTTTTTAAAGTTTATATATGCAGAAGCCATGATAGAACTAGACCACACATCGAATTAGCCCCACTTGGAATGATAACTTAAAACGAAAGGTAGATGATATTGCAGTTTGTTCACAATTTTCACATTTCTGAATTAGAATATCCTCCTAAGTACTACTAACTATACCGGTAAGGTCAAGGCCAAAAATTTGCTCTTTCTCTTACCGTTTTCGAGATAAAGACCAACTTCCGGTTTGGAGCTCGAAAGTGACCTGGAGGTCAAGGTCACCAGAAATTATACGTTACGTATCGTCGTATAGGGGGTGGAGGTCGAAAATGAGGTCAGAATTGCTCTAATTCTTACCGTTTTCGAAATAAAGGCCAACTTCCGGTTTGAGGTTCGAAAGTGACCTGGAGGTCAAGGACACCGGAAGTTATACCTTACGTATCGTCGTATAGGGGGTGGAGGTCGAAAATGAGGTCAGAATTGCTCTAATTCTTACCGTTTTCTAAATAAAGGCCAACTTCCGGTTTGGGGTTCGAAAGTGACCTGGAGGTCAAGGACACCGGAAGTTATACCTAACGCATCGTCGTATAGGGGGTGGAGGTCGAAAACGAGGTCAGAATTGCTCTATCTCTTTCCGTTTTCGAGATAACTCATTGTTTTTCTTAAATAACGTTTTTCGCGATTTCAAGGTCATGGTCAAGGTCAAGGTCAAAAATTTTTATCGTTTGCTTTAGATCACATCGCCCTTTATATATGTGCCAAGTTTTGCTTTTGTAGCTTCAACGGCCTTGCAGTAATTGTCTGACCTTTTTCGCGATTTGACCTTGACCAGTAAGGTCAAGGTCAAAATTTTTTATCACGTACACTACTTCAGATGACCCTCCATACATGTGCCAAGCTTGGTTGGTCTAGCTTCAGCGGTCTTGGAGGGTTTTGAGATAACTCATTGTTTTTCTTAAATAACGTTTTTCGCGATTTCAAGGTCATGGTCAAGGTCAAGGTCAAAAATTTTTTTCGGTTGCTTTAGATCACCTCACTCTTTATATATGTGCCGAGTTTTGCTTTTCTAGCTTTAACGGCCTTGCAGTAATTGTCTGAAAACCGTTTGACCTTTTCCCCGATTTGACCTTAACCAGTAAGGTCAAGGTCAAAAATTTTTATCAGATGCACCACTTCAGATGACCCTCCATACATGTGCCAAGTTTGGTTGGTCTAGCTTCAGTGGTCTTGGAGGAGATGCCTGGAAACCGATTCAGCGGAAGAAGAAAAAAATATTAAAAAAGCGAGAAAAAAATAAAAATAGGTGAAGAATTCGAGGCAATCCATCCCTATTTGGCATTTTCAATGCCAAGTGGTAAATACTGTACGCTGGTATTTCTTTGGCAGTGGGGGTTGGGGGAGGGAGGAGAGGTACCCCGAATTTCAACAGGGCTTTGCTTGGGTCACTGAAATTCCAGCTTCAAATTCCAAATAGCAATCCTTGCACTATTTGATTTGGCAGTACTTGTAGGGGCTGTGAGAGCGTGGAGTGGAGACGGGCCAAATATAAATGCCCTGAGCGTTATGAAATCGTCCAAGCACTTTATTATTATTCCTTTTTTATTTTACTGATCAGGCGTAAAAGCTTAAACTAAGTACTTGGCTGGGTCTCAACAACCCTATTAAGAATTTTCACGAAATTGGCACGATTGCCAGTAATTAGAAGTGCCAGATCATGGATTATTGTCTCCTTGAAGGCTAGATTTTATGCATACGTTTTTTCACTATTTCCCGAGCAAAAGTTACCCCAATGTCATGTGAATTCAAAGCTCTCTCTCTCTCTCTCTCTCTCTCTCTCTCTCTCTCTCTCTCTCTCTCTCTCTCTCTCTCTCTCTCTCTCTCTCTCTCTCTCTCTCTCTCTCTTCTCACTCAAAATAGTGCAAATAACTTAACAAAGTTTTGCAACTTTATTCAACGTTGTCATATTTGGCAACAAGACCAATCCCGCTAAATGGCGGAATGACCACGTGCAAAAACACAGGAGAAAATGCAAGTTTTATATGATGACCGAGAACGTGAACAGTCACCGTAGTACCTCTAAAGTAACGTCTTTAGGCCAAAATGGTAGAAAATCTCTAACAGTTCTTAAGATAAAGGTCAGATCATGTTGACCATGGAAGCGGAGGTCAAGGCCACCAAGAAAACCCTAATATGACACCTTTTTGGGCCCAAAGGATGGAAAATAAGCTCTAAATTAATTTATAACCGTTTTCTAGATGATGGTCAACTTCCAGTTTTTTATCATGACCATGACCGAGAAAGTCAAGATCACCCAAGCACCTCTTATATGTTTTATTTTTCTTTTTATGTCAATTTGACCTTAAACTTTGAAAAGCCGTCCTCCCGTCATATACTTAATATCATGTCCTTTTAGGACCCCAACTTAACCTTAAAGGCATGATGGGAGGTTTTGCACCTTTGACATCCGGTCTCCTCCAAATTTGTGGAATCCCTGGCACTGGCTGCACGTGATGTAGTCATGCTGTCGACTATCCTGACGTCAATGGTCTACTTGCGTGAGACGCTTTCCTTCAACGCTATTGGTCAAGTGTAAAACGCTTGAGGGACCTACACCACGTCAGATCTCAGAGGAAAAGGAATTGCTTCTCTCCTGCCGAGACAGAAAGAGTGAAGCAACAAAAGTCGCTTGCTGTCACAGGACTTCATTCTCATGTCTAGGATGTCTCAAGCTGAAGCGCAAAAAGCAGTAGCGCTCCACGTCTGAGCAATCCATATCCAGCGCGCAGTTGTAGCCAGCCCCTGTCAAGAGAGCCAAGGCAAACACACAACGGAAACAAGATGGCAAACGTGGGAAGGAGTGGGAGCTTCTAGGTGAAAGGTTCACTGGCTCAAAAACGGCTATCCTTTCTCTTCAAACGGGGGCCGAAGAGACACAAGCCACCCATTCCCCTAACTTCCCAAATGTCGAAATGCCTAGTCACCACGTATTATAAGGGTTAGGAAAGATACTTAGCCCTCATAGAAATCTTATTGAGTTTGAGGGACAAAGAGATGCCAGAGCAAATGCTAGAAAATTAGACAGGCTACTTCATCAGGGTTTTTATAGTCCCCATGATGTCCGGTGTAGAGATAAATGATAGACCTCTCCTCCCTCAATAAGGTCCTGCATGTGTCCTCCTTCCAAATGCATCCGGCCCAAGTCATGAACAAATCTCTCGAGGCAATAGACCTCCACATCCCACTCCATGGCTTGTCCAGAAAACTCTTGAGTTTCCAAATAGGACAAAAACGATTGTGGCTCCTGGCACTTCCATTAGGCCTCTCCAATGACCCGTTTGTGTTCTCCAAGCTCATGACGGTAATACAGTCCTGGCTCGTATAGAAGGTATGCTGATATACCAAGATCCAGACGACTGATTTCTGGCATATCAGTACAGAAAAACAGCCCTTCATTGAATCATGGCACTTGCAGGTAGGTATAGTAGTAAAGCCGTCCGAATCCGAGGTATTCCTTAAACAAGACATTGTCTTTCTCATGGAAGGGTAGGATTTAGCATAAGCAAGGGAATTTCGTACATTGGAACGGCAACAGAGAATCTCTCTAGCCATAAAAAGAATTCCCATCAACAGAAAGGTAAGCCTACAGGCCACAGAGTCTCTGCTGGGACTTCTAGTACCACTGAGAAGACAGTTCCCCTTGAGCCATCTCCATTACAGACTTTCCAAAGGCAGGTAAGATTTTCACCAAGACAATTAAGGTCTACCAGATCAAAGATGAGTATATCTCGGGCTTCCCTATCCCTCTACATTGGTGGTGCGATGCGCTGGTCATGGGCGAAGGTGTTCATTTCCACCCCCTGTCTCCAGAGATAGAGATCCAGATGGATTCATCTCAAGTGCGGTCGGGAATCCATTGTCAGGGTCAGGTATGGAGTAAACCGAGTCGTTTCGATAGCTCTGAAGAAATTATCCAAACAACTTTGAGGCAAGAGTATGTTACTACTTCTGGAAAATTCGACAGCTGTAGTGTACCTAAATAGGCAAGGGGGAACCAGGTCGCTCCCATTATCAAAACTGGCTTTCAAAATCCTATCATTTGCCTGCCAGTCTCAGATATTGCTCACAACTCGTCCAGACCTATTTGCTAATACATTGACAACTCAGCTCCCCACCTTCAACTCTTCCTGTTCAGACTGGACAGTTCTCACCCGCCAGTAGCCATTGCAGGAAGTACTTTACGGCTTTCCTCCTCAAGCGATCCTTCATCAAGGCCTGCAGAGGATGGTCCAACTGGAGCCACGAGCCCTTCTGTTAGTAGCCCCGAGATCACCCTACTACTCCGCAAGGTTTAACCTCCTACTCCGCTGCAAGGTGATCAAATCAACCCCAATTCCGTATAACAAGGAGCTCCTATCTCAGCGGCACTGGTAACACTTCCACCCCTCTCCCCACTTGCTGAATCTGCACCTATGGTGCCTAACCATTCTTTTCTGCAGAAGAAAGCATTCTCTAAGCGCTGAAGAAGATGGTGAACAGCCACAAAAAGTCTACGGCTAAGGTTTACAGGGTACAATTGAACAAATTTGAGCCCCGGTGTGGTAATTATAAGCTAGACCCGATATCTTCAAAGCCCCGCATCCTCAGTCGCATTCTAAGGTCATCATCAAAACTTAGATGAGCTGAAATATCGAACTTGTTGTGGCTGAAAAGCGTTTAATAGTAAAGGACCTTTTCTATGGAATCAGCTTCCATAAAGTATAAAAAATGCTGCAACCATTATTGATTTTAGGAAGAAGCTTAAAACTCATTTTTCACCAAGGCATTCAATTGTTGATTTATTTCAGTATTAGTGATTTTATTCAATTTTTTTAAGAATGTTTAATTCTAGTCACACTTTTGTAATATTTTAAATCAATTTTGATTATTATGTGATCATTGTTATATATTTTAAAGCCCTTCGAACTAATATTGATGAACGGGCTATATAAATGTTTCTATAATAATAATAATAATAATTTCAGCCTCAGGCAAGAGAGAAGCGAGATATTCCTGCCTTAAAAAGGGACAGTAAGCAAAGAAAACGGAAATTTGAAAAGGTTTTTTCTCATCCCGAGAGCGGGTTTTATGGGAAACCCATATCGCTACTCAATGGATGGGTACTATTTAGCACAGTAGCCTACCGGCTCTGCCAGAAGCATATAGCATATAGCATATTCCGTCCCAGCTGTTTCCGGTGATACGTGTCAACGGAAGGACCAATGAGACAGAAGGGATCGCTCCAAAGTGACCATTCCAACTGCCACCATGCTGCCATAAAGACCTCAAGGTCGTTTTACGACATGAAACGTTAGTTTTTGCTCTGGTTCACGAGCCACCGGTAACTGATAGGCTGTTTGTCCATTATGTCACTAACTGAATGCGTAGTACCATTCGTAGGTAGGACGTATGTTAATGCTCGTCGAATGTCCTTAAAACATTCCTTCGAACGTTTCTGAGAAACGTTCTAAAATGTTCCATCCTTCTGCTCCGAGGTTTGATTCAATCGTTGATCCTTGATCCTAGTTTGAATCCTTTTGCCATTTCCTCATCCGAGGTTTCATCTTGGCTAAAATAGGCTAAAAGTAGGATAAAACGTACATCCGTTTGCCCTGCTCTCAATAGCATGTGTAAGTGTAATCCATCCTCCTTTCTATAATGCAGCAATATAGTTAGACTGGCCATGGATTTTGTTTTGTTTTCATGATGCGCCCTTTAAAAGAAAAAGAACTGCACTTGAGAGACAGAGATGGATGTGAAATAAGTGAAGTACATGGGTACACTATATGAGGAGCAAAACATTGCAACGCTATGATCAGTCTAACATTCCTCGTACAACTATAGATTTGTTTACCGCTTACCGTAGAACACTAGAACCAGACTCACTTCACGCACGCACTGACATACCCCTCGTGGAACGCAACCCTAAAACGTCTCTTATTATATAAGCCAAAATCATATACACCACATGATCAGGTGGTCTGTTTAAAATATCCAACGGAAGTGAAACGGGTAGAATGGGAGTAAGAGATGCAGGTGAGCTTGAGTTAAAACAGCCCAGATGGTGGCCCTAATTTTATTTGTTATATAATTTATTTGTGTTTAAACTTCAGTGCAGCTTTTAACAACAGCCAGATAAGTCACTGTTAAAAGATGAAAAGATGTCAGAAAATCCCAAATCGGTATTGATATCTGAAAGTATTTTTACTATCTAACATTAAATTTGAAAGAGCTTAAACTGAAGTCAATATATCTAGAATAGAATTATTTATTCTTAAATTCAACTGCATGCTACCCTTTAGATTTTACAATCATACAGTATATATATACACACCTACATATCAGGATTATATAATATTTTAGGTCAGGGCTAACGTAATAAAACAGTTTAAACTTGAAAAAGCATGCATAAGTTGATCTTTCATGAATCCTACTTCTACTAAGTACCGCTTGAGCGGCATTGACTACAAAATCATTTCTTACGTTTCTAGTAAATTTTACTGCCGTGATCTATGGAATGCCATTTTAACATTTAATGCTTATTTTTGATATCAAAATATATTTAGAGATATCAATAAATCAATTTAGATCTCATTAATTTATATTTTGCTATCAATAATTGAATTTTAGATGGCAAAAATTTATTTAAGAGATCAAAAAATCAATTTTACAAACCTAAAAAATCTTACGGGAGACACACATTCACATAAAATATAACGAATCGTCAATTAAATTTTGGAGATGAAAATTTGAATTATTGAGATCAATAATAACAACATAATTTTTGATCTCAAGAATTGCTTCTTTTTTGTACAGTAAAAAATTAAAATAAAGATTCTGTATACAAGGGCAGCCATTATTTATTTACAGATGTGCGTTTCTGAATTTTTTATTTAAAAAAAATAGACTGATATTTTAATATCAAGAATCAGTTTTTGAGATCAAAAAATCGTTTGCAGATTTCAAAATACAAATTAAAAATGTATCAGTCTGAAATAATGATATCTGAAATAACTTCTTGATATCAATATATAGAAAATCAATTAGTGAGCTCAAAATTAATATTTTGCTCTCAAATATTTCATTTTTGTTATCAAGAATTGAATTTTTGATCTCAACAAATCAATTTTAGATATCATTAAATCATTTTTGATATCAATAAATATTTCTTGATATCTCTAAATATTTATTGATATCAAAAATTATTTTTTGAGATCAAGAATACATTTAGAGATATCAAGAATACAATTACAGATAGCAAAAATGAATTCTTGATATCAAAATATGGATTTATTGAGATCAAAAATTAATTCTTGATATCAAAAAATCAATTTTTGAGATCAAAAATTAATTCTTGATATCAATAATTCACTAATAAATGTGAAAACGGCATTCCATAGTGATCAACCATAAATTTTTGCGATGAAAAGTATTTTGAATAACAAAGCGAAGCTCTTTTTTCTTCTTTTTTTCTTGTTTTCTTCTTCCTGTTCTTTTTTTCTTCTTTTTTTCTTTTTTCTCTTTTTTCTTCTTTTTTTCCTTTTTTTGTCTTCATTTTTATTATGTCATTAAGAAATATTCAACAATTAGCACGTCAATGACTTGAGAAAAGTATATTGAAGTTGTGTGAACCATATTTTTCAAACAGTGGTCCATCATTTTGTCCTTGCTTCTACTTTGAACATACTCTCCCTGGGACCATCAAATTTTGCATATACAGTAAAACCTGTCTACACCGGACAAAGGGGGACTGGCGGATTTTGTCCGGTAAATATAGGTGTCCGTATTTCAGGGGTCATGTAAACAACCAAGGGGGAAAAGCGGGACTGAGAATTCTTGTCCGGTATTGGCAGTTGTCCGGTATTCCAGTTTTTTTTTCCAGAATTATGGGGTTTACTGTAAGGAGTACTTGATAGTTAAGCTGTGCACCTTGTTTTCATTTGCATGATCGAAATATGAAGTAAAAACTGAGTTTTTAGACAAATACATCGAATTAAACGAATGCTGCATCGACTGAAGCGTTGCAAATAAAACTGCACACGTCATCAGGTGTAGGGTTGGAAGGGGTGAGGAAGGGGCGTTGATTCATAAAGTTAATAGCAAATCCATGTTCGCTCTCTATCAAGGTTTCGAACCATTTTTTACGTCAGCATGCCTCCAAAGGAAATTAAATTAAATAAAAAAAACCTCTTAAAAATTTCAGAAAGCTGCTTGAAGGGTGAATATTATTTAATAATTTTATTTTTGGCCAAGTATTTAATAGTTTGCTTTGTAAAATAAGTTCTCAATTACGTACATAAAATTTATGGTAGATTTTCACTTATTTCTAGGAAACTAAAATTGAAACGTTATTTAACTAGCTTTGTAGACAAAATGTAAAAATTGCAGACTGTCTGATACGCAGGAAAATACATAAAATATAAAAATAAATATATGCAGATACAAATGAAGAACGGCAACCGACACACTTCAACCATCATTTGCATTAACGCCACATTCCTATAACTGAAACATACTGTAGCCGGATGTTAATTTCATTCAAGCAAATGCACCTAGATTTTATTTTTTTTTATTTTTTAAGTTATATTTTGAGTAAATCAGTTCATCAGGGAAGTACACTTTTTGGAAAAAAAAACAACAGAAGAATCGTCAAGAACACAGAAGCTGCAAGACGCAAAGCATAAATTATACTTCTAAAACACACAAAAAACTACAACTATAAAGGAGCCAGGGGCGAATCCAGCTTTTCATATTGCCTTTATATTTTCAGGGAAGGGTTGCGGGTTCAGACTCAGAGCTACATCTTATTTGTCAGGAAAATATTATACTTAATCCACTTGGTTATTTTCGGGACAACAGCCATCCTCTATAGACCTTGTCCTGAATATCAGGGTAATTTTTTTTTACTGTTTCGAACTGCTTACAACAATATCGAATGAGGCGTCTGTGTAAATTAATTTAACGGAAACATTCATCAAGTGCAATGTGCATGACAGAAATAACTACTAGAAATGATTCATCTAAAGCAAAGCTGTTTGAAAAAAGCACACAACTACGGTACATATATCTTCAAACATGATATTTTTGCAATACTGAGATACATTGCATATGGTTGCGTTGCTTTTGCATGGTTCAAATTTATCTTATCTTTAAAACAAAAAGAGATGAGTGAGAAGAACTGTATGCAGTTAACTCCATGCCCACCACCCCCCCCCCCCCCCCAAAAAAAAAAAAAAAAAAAATAGCGAACTATTTGGGCTGATTATGGAAATCAAAAGTATATCGCTGGGTATATTTTGGAAGGTTACTTGTGAACATTGGATTTTTATGATAAAAACTGAGCAATTTCCCCATTCGTCCCACAGAAGTGCAAATGTGTTTGTTACCAAACAGTTTTATTGTTGTTTTTGTATTTAAGTCCTTATATGTGTTTTTCATTTATACCATTAACAGAAGTATTTGCTATCCAGAGCAACTTCACAAATAAAAAGTCAAAATATCAGGTATTTATTGGAGGTTCATGGAGGCTCTTTCTCAAAGATTTCAATATCTATACGTTGAACAAAATCCTTTCGTCTAAGTTATGCACTTATTCGGTTAATTATTCAAGCCAGCATGAAATCTAAGGAACACAACAGGCAAATAAAACAGGTATAAATGAGATTGTAAGTTTAATTACAGGTATAAAGGTGGTTATGGTATGAATGTGATTTTATGCATAAATGCGGTTGTAGTTATGAATGTGATTTTAAGTATGATATCGGTGTAAGTGTGATCGTAGGTATGACTCACTGATGTTTCTTTTTTTTTTTAAATACAGTCAATAAAAGTAGCTCACATTTTACTTTTCAATCCAGAAAATTCAAGTTCGACATCATAATTTAAAAGCATGATTTCCATCGAATAATACATAGAAATATTATGCCTCCTCCGTCCACTGATACTAAAGTGTCCGGTAATTCAGCAATGCGATAAACTATTTCAGCCTTATTACGTTACAAAAATTGGCAGTCTGTTTTGCATACCCGTAGCCTATTCCTTTTGTCATTGGTTCAACATCAAAATTCGTCACTTTATTGCTCTTTGATTAATACATTATTTTGAAAAATGAATTCGTCACATCTGGTAATTAAGGTATTATGTGATGAAAGCAAACCAACATATCTTATATGTGTCACATATTGGTCATATCTGTTTTGATAGGCGTGAGCAACAAATTATTCCTAATTGCTACTGATAACCCTTATTCGACAACAACAAATACGGGTGCTCGTATATCTGTCTCATATTACACCATTAAAGCAGGACAAATAAATATTGTTTCTCCATGACGCTAAAGTGTGACTTGCATCAAACCATTGGACTGTACCCAGCGGAACAAAAAAACACAAAAGATAGTAATAATAATAAATAAATAAATAAATCAAGGGGTTTTTGTCAAATTGAATGTACTTTTCAAAGATAACAAACGGTTACATCCGGAAAGTTCTAATTTTTCTAGCAAAAACGACACGAGGTTGAGTAAATTAAAAAAAGGAACGCGGATGATGAGCAGGACTATTTCGGCTTCCTGGTCCGCTTTAAACTTCAAACTACCTGTGACACTTTTTGTGCGTCACAGACATCATGCGGCACGTAAACTATGTGTCAGAGTTTACACAACGTCAGCATAGAGCCATTCGAAAGGAAACGTCGTTTTTTATTTTTTTATTTATTTATTTATTTATTTATTTATTTATTTAGTTTTTGTTAAATTGTCGTCGGACTCATTCGATAAACACACGAAACACTGGGAAATTTTCTTCGTGAAAAGTTGGTCATTTTCTTGTTGGGGTATTGTTTGGTTTTATAGCCACAGTTATGGCCCAATTTGCTGTAAATTGGCCCTTGTGAAGCCCTCCCACAACACTGTTTTATTTTTAATATCGGAATACCCCCCCCCCTCTCCCTTCCCCCTCCCTAGCAACATATTGGATCCGGCACCCCGCGCCTTCACCATAAAAAAAAACTCCATAGCAGCACTGATGTAACTGTGCACAGCTGTATCCTATAGCAACACTACAACATCGCTTGAATTTGTTGATAAGATTATATTACATCTGGATAAAAAAAAACAAGCAAGCAAGCAAACAAAACGTAGACACCACATTCGAAAATTGGACATTCTTTCTGTTATTTTTCATCTTTGCGCTTGAATTTCATCCACCAGTTTCAGATTATTGGGGATTATTTTTAAAGCTTTGTTATTTGTAACTATTGTGTAAAATACAAGGTTTGAATAATTTGCTAATATCTGCATGAAAGAACATAAAACTTGTGTAGTTGGCGAATGCATAACTTCCGAAAAGTGGTCACCATGGAAAGGTTGTCAAATAGTCGGACGATATATGTCGTATAGTCCCTGTCTAGCTTCTGACCAATCAAGGATGAGTTAGAAGTTAATTCTGCATTCCCATTCTGCGTGGTTTTTCAGGGTGGAAGGGAGCTAGACAAATCCCTAAAAGTGGAGAATTCGAATGACGCTTTTACGCGTAAAGACTCCCTTTACTCAATAAAACGTCAGTTTTATTTGGCTTTGAATTCTCTTATCTCCTTTTTATGATGGGACAAGAGAGTGGGACAGCGGAGTCGCCATTCCGCGCGAGGAAAGACTCTGCGAATTACGACGAGACTCGTAAAATGCACCAAGACTGTAGTTAATGGAAACCAGTAAAAGACGTCGTAACTTCTTGTGATTCTTCTAAGCTTGCACGGGGAGCAGTGTGAAAAGAAATACTGGTCTTGTTGAATCACCTTATCAAGAACCAACGCGTCGACTAACAAAAGCGCAGTAAACAAGACCGATTTCGGAGGGAAGATGAATGGAGGACAGATGACAGGAGGGCAGATGACAGGAGGACAGATGACAGGAGGACAGATGATATGAGGCCAGATGACAGGAGGACAGATGACAGGTGGGCAGATGACAGGAGGACAGATGACAAGAGGACAGATAACAGGGAGATAAATGAAAGGAGGACAGATGACAGGAGGGAAGATGACAGGAGGGCAGATGACAGGAGGGCAGATGGCAGGAGGGCAGATGACAGGTGGACGGATGACAGGAGAGCAGATGACGGGAGGACAGATGACAGGAGGACAGATGACAGGAGGGCAGATGACAGGAGGACAGATGACAGGAGGATAGATGACAGGAGGACAGATGACAGGAGGGAAGATGACAGGAGGGCAGATGACGGGAGGACAGATGACAGGAGGACAGATGACAGGAGGGAAGATGGCGGAAGGACAGATGACAGGAGGACAGATGACAGGAGGGCAGTCTTTGCGTGGAAACGGAAAGAATAGCGAAGGAAGATAACCAACATGTGACTTCTGGCATGTCTCAGTAAAATTCATAGATTTACGACCCGGGCCGTGAGGGGGGAATGATGGCGAAACTAGTGTGGGTGTGGCGCAACCAAAACTTACCCCCTTTTTTCTTGCTAAGAGAAAACAGAGCTCTCGGGAGCCAAAACAAGGCCGCGCTGCGAAGGACCGGCTAAATAACACAACGCCGAATAGCACGATTCGGCATAACAGACTAAACTCAGTGCGCGGACCAAGAAGAGCAAATCCGGTGCTGGGGAGAAGGGGTTGGGTTATTGACTGCTTCTTGCAATAGGCCTGGTCTGGATAAGCAAGGACGCAGCCTCTCCGAGGCAAGCTTGTCTGAAGTGCTGTGCTTATTTACATGCATTGGCCTTCGAAATACACAAACATTCCTACCCCATCTATCTTTAATCCTTCTTATTTTTTCTTTGTTTTTTTTTTCATGCCAAGTTGTATGTGTGTAGAGTAATAATTTGTTTATGTATTCAATTGAAAAAAAAAATGGATGAAAAACTGACATGGAAAGAGAAATCACTCGAGAAACAACGAAAATATCGATGTGGATGGGGAACATGTAATGGTGACAGCCGGTATTATACAAAGTGACAAGAGATGCAAAATGTTTTTTCATGCCATTCCCTAAACCTAAAGGGCAGGAAGAAAAATGCATCATTTTCTGTAATTTATTTTAAAGAACATATAACGAAACAAAACAAATTTATAATTCGTGTAACTTTTGTTCAGTCCCCTAAGTAGTCTTCATATGGGCCCAAGCGTGTACGAGACTACAAAAACTATTTTAGGCAAAACGTTGAATTCACGTCAAATGTTATCGCGACGTCCATTCTTTGATAATACCGCTTTGGAACCATATCAAAAATTTTGATCACATATCAATCCTCATACCCCCTCACTTCCCCCTCCCTCCCGCCACCCCAAACCCGAGCGCGCCCAGCTCAATGCCGAGAGATCTATGCAACTGATCATAATTCTGGATTTGGTACGTATAACATACCTTTTATATTGAATAAATTGGTTTTATCCCACATTTTGAACATCACACTGCTTTCTCTATTAACAAAAATCTTACGCACCACTGGCACAGAGGACAAGTTTGATGACCCTATATTTAGTGATGGATTTGAAAGTTTAACACCATCGTGCGTTGTTAATTTTACCTCGATAATTTCTGACCGGTCTTCAAATAAACCGTCAGGATCAAACTCCAAACCACTGAAAGCATCATTACATAATTCTATAAGTTCGACTTTCTTCCGATTAGCTACAGAAACGCCTCTGTCTTTAAGATAGTTTTTTAGTTCTCAAAGATTTTCTCCAGCGCAAATGTTAGCCATATTTACTTCTCTGTTTTATACACCAGGAAGAACATCTAAAAGTTTTGACAGTTTCTGCGAATGACGCGTAACGTGGATAGTTTACAAGATAATGTACTGTAAAAAGCGAGGCAGAGATAGCGTTACGCATGACTCTCCATTAATAAATTATAGCTAGACAAGGGATACACGATAAGATAGTGTACATATGCACGGCAGTTAGAATACTTGTGAGCATGTTCACGGAAAAGTGCAAAAGTTTTTTATTTATTGGATCCTGGTTAAATGATTGTAGTTTCATTCTGAAAATGTACACATTCACAAGGCAAATACATGACAGACTGAGGCTCCATGCCGCTGTGTTTGCCTCGCAATGTTTTCATTGGCTGCTTATCCGGAGCACAGCTATTGAATCTGTTGCTGTGCTGTTTAGTGTAACCGCCTTTCTGCTTAGCTTGTTCTTGGGATTGGGAGGGGGTTCTCTTCATCAGCATACAAGAAGCATTTTATGAAAATACTCGGCTGCCACAGATGGACTAATCGAGTACAGACCCATTTTGAGAAAACGCTCTCAAATAATATTAAATGAACGAAGTCGGAATGACCACAAGCCGGAAAGGAATTAATCTGGAAGTATTTAAAGAGCTCAGACAAGGTAAGGCACCATATAGGAGTAAATTTCCTTGGTGTGGAGAGGAGTGGACGTTACCCCAATGCCGCCGGGCAGAATTTGGGGGGTGGCATGGTATGTGCATTACTTTGACTGGTTTGCATCGCATTAGCAACGGGAATTACACTGCTTCTGGAGACCATGACGGTTACTAGGACCAGTCTGAATGGTTTGATTTGCAGGATACTTTGCATGATCTGATCGTCTCGGGGGAATGCATAGCACGCTTCCCCAACCGATGAGTGCTGGTTGGGGCATCCACCGCCCACGTGTCGGAGGCCGAGCATGGGATATGTACGGCGGACCCATGGGGATTGTTGAATCACCCACCGAAATGAGCACCGTGCCAGGAACCTTTCGATCGGGACCACTTCCCCTGCTGTGATCGGAATCTGATTCAGCTGTGCCTGGTTCAAGACTTGAGCTTGGTCATTTGGCCCGACTTTGGGCCTCTTTGCATATTCAGGTAGGCAATCTCCGAAAGGTTGTCCAAAGCGAACGACACACTTTTGCCTTTCATTCTATAGCACCCTTTTCCTGCAAATCCTTGAGCGTTCGTTGCAACGTTGCATCCTTCTCGAAGCCCACTTGATATGCAATTTCTAGGCCTTCTGGGTGTTTGGGAAGGAGTGGGTGGGATGGCCTAGTCTCCCTATTGAACGAGAGACAGCATCAGCTTCTCAGCCAACGGACCACTCTCCCAGAAGCGCCTATTTTTTTTAAATTTCCAGAACATACCCAACATTCCGCCTACTGCCAAGGACCGGTCTTCTTCCCCCTTGAAAGCTTGCCACACTTGGGTGGCGGCTGGCTTTTGCTGCTGGACCTCAAGCGGACCGATGGAGTGGGGTACTGCCTCTTTCTAATTGACTTCTATTGGCGGAAGAAAGGACGGGACGCGTGGGACATCAAGGCGCCATCTTGTGACTTCGACAAACGATGCCGATATCGGACGGGCCATAGCAACCTGGAATCCATGACCCAGTCTCCCAGGAGGATGACCATTCAAACGCCCTATAAAGGCCAGAAAATCATCTCCTGTCGCCCATGCAGGTACCAGTACTCCGGAACATTGTCTAAAAGTACTGTATAGGAGAACTGGAGAGACCGAGCTTAGCGAAAGTGCGGATAAGTTGTGCTGAATTGATTGAACTCCTAGAAAGATGTGTGCGAACATCAGCCGAATTAAATCCTGTTTCAAATCCAGTGGTGAATAAAAGGTACACGTTTCGGGTCAATTTTAAGTGTCACCGCCGTGTACGCGCACCATCTACACCCAGGGAAGGGGCGAAGGGCACTTGGCATCAGCTGCGTTACTACGTGTGCCCCAAATACGCGGAGAACGGGGCTAATTTTGAGGTCAAACGCTGTCCGAGCGGAGCTCTAGTTCGTTTAGAAGGGGGTAATTTTCATTCAGTGCTGCGCGTTACCACAAAAGGGATGTTCTTTCAGAACTGTTCTCCCCATTTGGTTAAAAAAGGGATGTTATTTCCAGCCTAGCATATCGCGTTTAGGGTTGCTTTCAAAAGCCACGGACACGCATGGTAACCAGTTGGTGCCTGAGGAGCCCCTCTGAGCATCTACAATTACTAAGGTGCTAAAATTCCAGCTGATATCGGATCGAAATTAATCCAAATTACACGTGGGGAAATTATCAATTAATTAGTTAACTGAAGTGTTTATTCTTTCGAAATTTTTGCGAAAGCGTACAGAATGCCTTGTGTTTGAAAAACTGCACAAAAAGGAAATGTAAAATTGACCTTCTTCCCCCTCACGCCCCCCCCCCCCCATTGGTCAGAAACTAGTCTGGGACTATTCGCACTGCAGTGAGAAAAATCTCTTAATAGTTTGTATAATAGTTAACATATTAAACGAAAACCAATCTAAAAGTTGAGATGTGCACTTTCGAAAATTTTACGAGATAAAAGACAGGTTTTTTACGGAATAGATGGAAGAAAAATACTGTGTACTTTAGTTAAAGTTGAAGCTATCACAGTCCTTCCAAATCAACCGAAATACGACAACTGGGATACTGCACTAAAATGGTCCGATTTCTGTTGAGGCCCCATTTGCGGAGTTCCTAATAATGGGAGGTAGCTAAGGGACTATTGCAAAGTGGTCCTACTTGTGAAATGGTCCCCAATTGAGGGGTAGTGTCTATCTCGTGATTTTTCTGTATACATATTTTGTTCATATGTACTCATTACTCAAAATGAGGCAACATATGTTTAAAAAAGATCAGTATTTGGCGATCTTTGCGCATATTTTGTGAATTTTCGTCTATATATTCTGTAAGTCTTATGTTTTATTTATTAGATGTGAAAACAAGAAACAAACAGTTATACTGTGTTCAATAATAATCCCAAACAATCCGAAAGTAAAGGGCGAAATTCAAGCGTAAAGTTCAAAATAGTAGAAAGAGTGGCCAATTTTCGAATATGACTTATATTACACAACTGGATGTTCACAGACGAATTTCCCTCAAAAGTTCACATAGTCAAAAACACATACGGGCATTCAGTTGTGCTTTAACATCCGCATGTAATTGTAGCCATCATGAAAGCGTTAAGTTAAAGTCATTAGTCATTGGTTCGTTAAAGGTATATAAACGACTGGATGTATTCTTTATTGCAATCGAGTCTTCGAGGACATCATTGAACTTTACAACTATGGAGTTGAAAATATTGAATATTATTTTTATTTCCCTTTGCATAAGCAACGGAGTAAAAAGTCAATCATCCATTGCAGGTATGTATTTGATATTGAAGTTGTTCACATTTTCGGAGGGGGAGAGGGGGGGAGTATGTGTAATTGCAGATTGTTTATTCGAGCAATCCCAAATGCTGTAACCCTAGTAACAAAGCATAGTGGTATTTTGGTCCTGTGGCTTGACAAGTATGCAACAACGTGACTCAAACTCAAAATTTGAACTACGAATGAGATTTGCTTATGCGGTGAGTAAAATGTAAGTTCAAAATTGGTCAAGGCTCACTTTTGACCGGCAAACAGGTGGTTTAAAATTAAGTGCAGTTCAATAAGACGCTAGTCCGGGGAGCCACTGACGTATCAACTGGTTACCGTGTGTGTCCATTTCATTTTATTACGGCAGTCAAACGAGGAGTGTCAATGTTGAAAAAAAACCTTTTTTAACTAAACGCGGAGTATATTTCTGAAAATTAAATTTCGTGGGAAACATGGAGGACTGAACGAAAATTACTCCCCCTTTTTTTGATGAAATTGGCACTCCGAGCGGACGGCGTCTGTCCTCAAAATTATCCCCTTTTCGTATTTTTGTACACGCATGGTAGCATGATACCAATTGCCCCCCTTCCCCGCCCCTCCAACGGGGTAAGCTAGTGAAAATTCTAATTCAAGTTATAAATATACTTTTACAACCACCGCCTAATCGAAAAGTTGCATTCTTGTGAGATTTAAGTCTCTGACGAAAAGGCCCCGGTTGAGGACGATTTTTCGCATTTTGTCTATTTTTTTCACCGAGTTTGGGATTTTCGGTCACAATATAGGTATATATCTACTTTATAATCACAATGTAAATGTAAATGTGTGTTGCTATGGTGGGATCTTTTTGTCCGGAGTTGAGGTTTGGGGTATCTTCCAAAAAACCCCCTACCTCAGCGCATTGGCTGTGTTGTTACTGCAGACAGCAGCTCCACAACTAATCCAATGGCTGTGTTGAACCTGCGTACAGTTTATGTTTCAAAGACGTTTCGTAAGGGCGTACTTGACGAACTAAATATTTCAACTATTCCACTATTCCTCAAAGTATCCCGCATTGCACGTCATGTTCTCATGATCATATGGATGGGATGGGGGTTCTTTATTTGGGTTGGCCTCGATTCGAATCTTTTCAAATGATCTCGAAGCTTTCAACCTACAGCAATATTTGCGAACGCCCTCTCCTTGTCCAGCCACCCCCCCCCCCCCAAATCGCAACAGTGTACACAATTGTGGAGCAAATCGAAAAGGTCGCTCCCGAAACATTGTTTTAATTGCAAAATTATTGATAAAAAGTCTGCTTCTAATTTATCGTTGTTGTTGTTGTTTCTAGCTCGAAGAGATCGCTATTTCTGTCAACAACTAATTTAAGAGGATGGATACTTCCTGCATTCAAAACACAGCTGAACTCGGCTCAATATTTTTTCCAAACTATTTCAGGCGCCCATCAAATTATTTGATAAGATATCATTATCTCCAATACATACTAAATTTATAATGTCAACAACTACCCGGAGGGAAATGTCTATTTTCTTTTTTATCTTACACAGAAATGTGTAAATTCAACAAAGAAACCGGTGCGACAAGTGCAATCGTAATCCAATGCGTCAACAGGCCAATATCTTACTTAGAAATAATCTAATTCACACTTTTCTTGTTTCGCGTGTTTGTTTATAATGAAATTGCCAAATTTAGATATCTAAAAGCAATTATTTATCTTTCAGACATCTAGATTATTTGCTGACTTTCCGGAAGCTATTTGATACTTTATCCGGAAATCTTAAGGATGTCTGGCTTAATCTTGCATGCAAACACATGAAAATATCAAATGTTAGGCAATTATAGCTTTACCACGTAATAAAAAGTTAGTACTTTTTTTTTTACTTTTTAGTCCCAGCTTACAGAACCAGGGGTTATAGCTGCAGCTGAAAGTATGTGCGTGTGTGCGTATGTACGCTTTAAAGTTGAAAATCGTATCTCTTGCTATTTTTTAGCCTGAATCTCTTGCAATTTGAGTTGATGGCAGCGGGAGTAAGTACCCACCAGGATATTACTTTTTTCGGAAAAAGTCAGTAAAATTTTGACTCACACCAGAGAAATGATCTTCAAGTCTTCAGCTTCTACAAAGATACCCGCCATTGGTGTTTAGCTGGCTATTTCTGTTGTTTGTAATTTAGATGAAATTGACGAAAATATTGGCGAAAAAAAAAATTTTTTTCCTGAAATTGTACGCAACGCTACTTATATAATATTACCTTCTTCAAATTTTAAATTAGGGATGTGGACATTCTTCACTGCCTGGCTATATTATTATTCCCACTTGCAAACATGGTTTGCAAATGGGTATGCCTTGTTAAGAATTCTGGCTGTTTATTCTTTCCTTTTTTGTTCAAGGTCAAGGTCAAATTGAGGTCAAAATATTTTTTCAAACCCCTACTCATCAGGTAAAATTGCTGGAAATAGCGCTCAAATCCTTTCAACACGTGTACGGTGTCAGTAGACAGTAACATCGCGGACTGGATCTCGACATCAAGGGTCAAGGTCAAGCTCATGTGACCTTTGTATATCGTAATCCGTTAGAGACAAATTGTCCATTATCTCGAAAACGGTTAGAGATTGAGCTTGAATTTTGATTGAGATTGAGATTGAGCTTGATAGAGATTGAATTTTGAGCTTATTTTCGACCATTTGAGCCTAAAAGACGTTACATAAGAAGTACCTCGACGACCTTGAACTCCTTCGCCATGGTCAAGGTCAAAAATCGGAAGTTGACCATTATCTCGGAATTGGTTACAGAAAGAGCGATTTTGAGCTTATTTTCGATCCTTTGGCGCCTAAAAGACGTTATATAAAAGGTACCTCGGTGACCTCGACCTCCTCCGTCATGGTCAAGGTCAAAAACCGGAAGTTGACCATTATCTCGAAAACGGTTAGAGATACAGCGATTTTGAGCTTTTTTTTACCCTTTGGGCCTAAAAGACGTTATATAAAATGAACCGCGGTGACCTTGACCTCCTCCGTCATGGTCAATCTCAAAAACCGGATATTGACCGGTTCTCGAAAACGGTTAGAGATAGAGCGATTTTGAGCTTATTATCGATCCTTTGGGGTAAATAAAAACCGGCAGTTGACCATTATCTCGAAAACTGTCAAAGACAGGGTGATTTTGAGCGATTTTTTACCCTTTGGCTTAAAATACGTTTCATAAAAGGTACCACGGTGAACTTAACCTAGTCCGTCATGGTCAAGGTCAAAAACCGGAAGTTGACCATTATCTTGAAAACGGTTAGAGATAGAGCAATTTTGAGCTCATTTTCGACCCTTGGGCTTAAAAGACGTTACATGAGAAGTTCCTGGGCGACATTGACCTCCTCCGTCATGGTCAAGTTCAAAAATCGGAGTTGACCATTACCTCGAAAACAGAGACAGAGCCATTTTGAGCTTATTTTTGACCCTTTGGGCCTAAAAGACGCTTTACAAGAGGTACCTCGGTGAACCTGACCTCCTCTGCCATGGTCAAAGCAAAAAACCAGAAGTTCACCACTATCTCAAAAAAGGGTACTGATAGAGCGATTTTGAGGTTATTTTCGACCTTTTAGGCCTAGAAGACGTTACATAAGAAGTACCCCTGCGACCTTGACCTCCTCTGTCATGTTCAAAAACCGAAAATTGACCATTTTCTCGAAAACGGTTAGAGATAGAATGTTTGAGCTTATTTTCGATCCTTTAGACCTAAAAGATATTATATAAAATGTACCAAGGTGACCTTGACCTCCTCCGTCATGATTAAGGTCAAAAACCGGAAGTTGACCATTATCTCGAAAACTGTTAGAGATAGAGCGATTTTGAGCTGTTTTTGACCTTTTTGGCCTAAAATACGTTACATAAGCAGGTCCTCGGCGACCTTGACCTCCTCCGTCATGGTCAAGGTTGGCATCCGGAAGTTGACCATTATTTCGATAACGGTTAGAGATAGAGCGATTTTGAGCTTATTTTCGACCCTTTGGGCCTAAAAAGACGTTATATAAGAGGTACCTGGGTGACATTGACCTCCTCCGTCATGGTTAAGGTCAAAAACAGGAAGTTGACTCTTATCTCGAAAACGGTTAGAGATAGAGCGATTATGAGATTATTTTCCGATCCTTTGGGAATAAAAAACGTTACATAAACAGGTCCTTGGCGACCTTGAGAGCGATTTTGAGCCTATGTTCGACCCTTTGGGCCTAAAAGATGTTACATAAGAAGTACTCCTGCGACCTTGACCTCCTCCGTCATGCTCAAGGTTGGCATCCGGAAGTTGACCATTATCTCGAAAACGGTTAGAGGTAGAGCGATTTGGAGCTTTTTTTCGACTCTTTGGACCTAAAATACGATACATAAGAAGTGCTTCTGCGATCTTGACCTCCTCCGTCATGGTCAAGGTTAGCAACCGGAAGGTCCAAAATTGCAAATTGGCCATTATCTCGAAAACGGTTAGAAAACTGAATTTGATTATTTATACCCAAAACAGATAACATTATACTTACTTCGATGTCCTCGTTCAAGATAATAATTCGGAAGCTGATAATTATGTCGAAACACTGAAAAATATGTCTTTGACCAGATAGATTGTACCATTGCAAGTGGGTTCCATTTCGCTACGTGTAGCGAAATTCGGTCTAGTTATTTTTTTGTAATTCGCCAAAATTGCGGTCGTTGATATTTACCTGGCTGTATCTTTTTTTGTTGATTCGGAAAAAATTTGAGGAAATATGAAAAATACACCTAAATTCTTTTCCTAGATTCTAAAGACAGTCTTACTCTCTTAAAATTTTAATTAACTTTAACAGTCATCACTTCCTACCTGACTGTTACTTATTTTGGGGATTCAGCAAAAATTGGCGACAAAATATTTTTAGTTAGCTCTTAACCGATGTCAGAAAAATAAAATTTTGGTTCAGACAGTGATCTCAGGTAAATAACTTAACATAATCTTTTTTCGTGATTCGAAAAAAAAATGGCAGAAATATTGGTTTAAAACCAATTTCTTAACGAACGCTGGGCACTACATCTCACTATCAGAAAATTTTGAAGAATAAAGAAGACACTAGAACTTTCTAATTGTTACTTTTTTTCATTTATTTTTTTTTTTTTTTGTGAGTTGAAACTTTCTAATAATTTGTGTATTATTTCTTTTTTACATTCTGACATGGGTGTGTAAGTAATATTACAGTTATGTTTAAGTAAAGACTAAACTGACACCGAAACTTTTAGGAAAATGAACCAATCAAATCGTGCGATACAAAAATTAAGAATAAAAACACGTGTTGTATTCGCGAGGTTGAAATATGAGAATCAACAAAAATGAGAATATCAATTACAGGGTTGCTTTTATTTGCCGTGACTTGCCATGTAGTTTATGCTGCTCTGCCTGAATACTGCGAAATGCCTTCTTCGCATGTAAACAACAGAGATGGCCTCATTGCAGCCTATTTCCGACAGGATTACGCGCATAAAGACATTGTTCTTTTTCTTGCGACAACACATTCATTATCGACAAGGACATACACTGTGTCCGCCATGCTCGTTCCACGTGTGTTTGTTTACATTTTGTTACGTGTAATCTGATTGTTCAATAAAAATGAACATTTGGGTTTCAGTGTAGAAATAAGCACAAGCAAATACCAACGTTCTAGAAAGTTGTTTATAAGTAAAATATAAGTTAAATTTAACATAGTAATAGTAGTAATTACAAGGCTAGTACATTTCTTCGTTGGTGGTGGTATGCCAAATTATTGGAAATATTGGTGAAAAACCATTTTTTACTTAAATCTTAACTCACACAAGGTATATGTTGAAATTTAAGATTGGGAGCATTGTTATCTATTATTTTTTGATTGCCAAATATAGGCGGAAGAACTGGCGAAAAGTTTAGTAAAATCTTAACCATGGAAATAGTATTACTGTCTTGAAATGTTTGGTTATAGCTAGCAGACCTTAGTATCTGCCCGAGTCTTACTTTCATTTTGCGATCTACCAAAACTTGCGGAAATATTGGCCCAAATCAAATCACTTAAAAAAATACATGTGCTCCTCCTGATTGAATGCACAAGTGTCAAACAGGCTGTTATTATACTTTGGCAGTTTACCAAATAATAATCGAAATTTTTGTGAAATGAACCGGGTGCCAATGGACGCAAGGGAACTGATATGGTTTCATCGTCTTGGCTTTTTTATTCCAGGCAGCGGGCAATAGCACCTACGTGGCTATTAGTTTCTGACCTCATTTTTAGTCAATTTACAATGCAACCAGTCATTGCAGTGCCAAGCTTAAATTTCCTGTGAGCGTTAGCACTGTATTTTTTTGTAACCAAGCCATTTTTGCGAGATCTATTTTTCGACGTCGATTCTATTAAATACATTGAGCAATGCGTCAGAGACGTTAACTGAGAAGTGGAAAAAGCAGGGTTTTCAGCAACGCAAATAAACACCACGTCTAAAGAGCCTTTTTTATCAAACGTATGCTTAATGGATGTTAAGGATGTTGAGAAGGCAATGCTCTATATTCGCGCATGTGATCACGACCAAATTACAAGCAGATTTAATGTTGCAGAAGTGGTTTTTTTTAGGGTAAAATCAACGTCTACACATCGTTGCGTATCAAACGTCTATTGAACGCTGTGTCAAAGACGTTGTATGGTCTCAACCAATCAAAACCAAAGTACAAGCAGATTCAATGTTGTGAGTTCAGTTTGTACTTATGCAACCTCAAATCGATGTTTACTCGGAGTCAGAATGTCTATTGAGATATAACATGTCAAAAACTGTGTTGTGTTTAGTTTGGCATGACATTTAAGAAATATTTTTTCCAAGATTCTGAATTTTTAAACGTTCGTAAACGTATTTTTGTGGCCTCGAGTGTCATTTTCGCTACTCGGTAGCGAAAGCGGCCTAGTTTTTGAGGAAAAAATCTAAGACGACACTGAACCAATCAAATCGTGCGATACAAAAATTAAGAATAAAAACACGTGTTGTATTCGGGAGGTTGAAATATGAGAATCAACAAAAATGAGAATATCAATTACAGGGTTGCTTTTATTTGCCGTGACTTGCCATGTAGTTTATGCTGCTCTGCCTGAATACTGCGAAATGCCTTCTTCGCATGTAAACAACAGAGATGGCCTCATTGCAGCCTATTTCCGACAGGATTACGCGCATAAAGACATTGTTCTTTTTCTTGCGACAACACATTCATTATCGACAAGGACATACACTGTGTCCGCCATGCTCGTTCCACGTGTGTTTGTTTACATTTTGTTACGTGTAATCTGATTGTTCAATAAAAATGAACATTTAGGTTTCAGTGTAGAAATGAGCACAAACAAATACCAACGTTCTAGAAAGTTGTTTATAAGTAAAATATAAGTTAAATTTAACATAGTAATAGTAGTAATTACAAGGCTAGTACATTTCTTCGTTGATGGTGGTATGCCAAATTATTGGAAATATTGGTGAAAAACCATTTTTTACTTAAATCTTAACTCACACAAGGTATATGTTGATATTTAAGATTGGGAGCATTGTTATCTATTATTTTTTTATTGCCAAATATAGGCGGAAGAACTGGCGAAAAGTTTAGTAAAATCTTAACCATGGAAATAGTATTACTGTCTTGAGATGTTTGGTTATAGCTAGCAGACCTTAGTATCTGCCCGAGTCTTACTTTCATTTTGCGATCTACCAAAACTTGCGGAAATATTGGCCCAAATCAAATCACTTAAAAAAATACATGTGCTCCTCCTGATTGAATGCACAAGTGTCAAACAGGCTGTTATTATACTTTGGCAGTTTACCAAATAATAATCGAAATTTTTGTGAAATGAACCGGGTGCCAATGGACGCAAGGGAACTGATATGGTTTTATCGTCTTGGCTTTTTTATTCCAGGCAGCGGGCAATAGCACCTACGTGGCTATTAGTTTCTGACCTCATTTTTAGTCAATTTACAATGCAACCAGTCATTGCAGTGCCAAGCTTAAATTTCCTGTGAGCGTTAGCACTGTATTTTTTTTAAACCAAGCCATTTTTGCGAGATCTATTTTTCGACGTCGATTCTATTAAATACATTGAGCAATGCGTCAGAGACGTTAACTGAGAAGTGGAAAAAGCAGGGTTTTCAGCAACGCAAATAAACACCACGTCTAAAGAGCCTTTTTTATCAAACGTATGCTTAATGGATGTTAAGGATGTTGAGAAGGCAATGCTCTATATTCGCGCATGTGATCACGACCACATTACAAGCAGATTTAATGTTGCAGAAGTGGTTTTTTTTTTAGGGTAAAATCAACGTCTACACATCGTTGCGTATCAAACGTCTATTGAACGCTGTGTCAAAGACGTTGTATGGTCTCAACCAATCAAAACCAAAGTACAAGCAGATTCCATGTTGTGAGTTCAGTTTGTACTTATGCAACCTCAAATCGATGTTTACTCGGAGTCAGAATGTCTATTACGATATAACATGTCAAAAACTGTGTTGTGTTTAGTTTGGCATGACATTTAAGAAATATTTTTTCCAAGATTCTGAATTTTTAAACGTTCGTAACCGTATTTTTGTGGCCTCGAGTGTCATTTTCGCTACTCGGTAGCGAAAGCGGTCTAGTTTTTGAGGAAAAAATCTAAGACGACACTGAATAGGGAGTTATCATTTTCGCTTCATGGTTCAGTCAGGTATTTTATCTAAGAACCTGTGATTTTCCATGTTGTTTGCATCGCATAGGGATATTTTTAGATAATGTAAACCGGTTACAGCGTTAGGTATTAACTTCACATTAACTTCACGTTGTCCATTTGGCGATATATGCCAGGATAAGACCATCCCGGAATTTAGATCCCCGCGAGAAAAAGACGTTTTTAAATAGCCACGTTCCAATTCATTCCGAGTATACGTAGAGAACCTCGGATGCAAGACCACTACGATATCAAAACCACTTTTGGTCAATCCCAAAGGCGGTCTTATTCCCATCGTTCTCATGTATAACGAACCACTTCCAGAAGTGTGAAGGGTGCGTTTAGTTCTGATTATTATTATTATTATTATTATTATTATTATTATTATTATTATTATTATTATTATTATTATTATTATTATTATTATTATTATTATTATATAGCGCCTAATATATATAATCTCTAAGCGCTTTACAACACTGCGAAAAGAATATAATGATAAGCCCCTGTCTCCGTTCCGGTTTATCTATTGCAGTAATCCTATACACAGCAGTAATGCGGGCGCTCTAGTGTGCTCTTCGTATGGATCACAAACCGCTCTCTGTCGCGAAACAGCGTACTAATATTTTCCATAATATGGAAATGTTTTTGTTTAGATAACGAAGAGCACTGGAGCGATGACGACTCTGAGCAAACCCTGGCAGAGGAAATTGCGAAACTGCTTCGTCTTCTTGAAAATAAATCTCGGATGTTAAAAGAAAACATCGCCCTGCCCGAAGAAGAAGATCAAGACCTTGTTCGAGCCAAAGGACCAGATTTCAAGCTAAGAGAAGAAACTTTCACCCGTGAAAGAGACCAAAGCAAGGAATCGGCTGAAGGGGATAGACAATTTACAGGCGGCATACAGATCCACAAAGAAGATGGCAAAGGACTTAAAGGTGACAGAGCACCACTTTCAGAATCCAATAACTTGAAACGGAGTTGGAATAATCCTGGAGCTAAGAAAAAAGGCTCGAATAAAGGCTCGAAAAAAGGCAATTCTGCTGCCACAACCAGGAACAGCAATGCCCCAATTGTTAACAAGTTTTCAACACTGAGACAACACAACCCTCCTGGTGTTAAAGAACAACCTCCTAAATCTGACTGGCAGTTGCTCAACGATCTAATAGAACATTTACCAAGGATTTCTAGATCGGCAGTCCCCGGAGCTCCAGCATATGACAGCCACGTGACCCAGCTGCGGCAACATAACACACCAGGGGCCCAATCGCAGGCCGATTCCAACAGCTCGAACGACAACCATAAGAGAGCCAATCCAATTGAATATCGAATGAAATCAAACCATCAGCAACAGGCGGGAGGTGTCCCGGAATACCCCCTGCCAGAATTCCCTACGTCTAATCGTCTCAGACACCCGGATAGCACACCCTCTGATTATCCAGCTGGACCAATCAGTGGGCCCCAACCCAATAGGCGATACCCCACACAGCGATGGATTAAACCGCCCATCCAAAAGTTAAGTAATCTTTATGCTAAATCAGCATCAGGTGCTGAAAATACTGGCAAAAGCCCAAGCGACTTTCGGGCACAGGAAAAATGGATCGACCCACCGATTCACTGAAATTAGGAAGAAAAACAGAATACGCAACGGACATACTTTCTCAAATCTTGTTATTAAAAATGTAAGAGCATATATAATAAGTCATCAGTATTTAATAAGTATCAATTAAATGCTCATGTACAGGAATAGAATAATCTTATTTGCAGATTTTCGGAATCACTCGGCATTTTCCGTGTATGTCCGTTTGTCGTATTTTTCTTCCTGTGTAATGTTATTGATCTCAAAAATTTATTTTGATATCAAAATTTCAGATTATTTTTATATATAATATTTAGAAGTACACATCTATGAATGAACTAATGACTGGCTTCTGTATATAGAATCTTTCTTTTAATTTTTAAGGCGCAAAAACCAAGCAGTTCTTGAACTCAAAAACTGTGTTGTTATTAACAACAATAAATCAGTTTTTATCTCCAAAATCTAATTGACGATTCGTTAAATTTTACATAAATGGGTGCCTCCCTTAAGATGTATTAATTTTGTAAAATTGATTTTTTTCTCAACAATTAATTTTTGTCATCTAAAATACAATTATTGATAGCAAAATATAAATTAATGAGATCTACATTGATGTATTGATATGGGTCATTATATGTTGATATCAAAAATGAGCATTAAAATAGCATTCCATAAATATTTATGAACAATAGTTTACATCTGTTTGTGTAAAATAATCAGTATATAATAACTATTTTTACTGAAATTAGGCCTCTATAATAAGAAGATTGCATGCTGGCAAGGCTTTTGTTGTGCTGTATTTACCAATTATTTACAGTTTAATATAATTATACCTTTATATTTGTGATCTGATGCATTGTCTAAAGCTTTTCAATGAATGCGTATAATATGACGGAGTGCGGGCTTATATGGTCTATCACATGTCTTTTTTTCTACCAATTATTATTTATTTGGTCTCTGGAGGAGTATGCATCAGTTCTTAACCCAAAGTGTTTTAAAAATAAAAATGTGTATTCACGTTTTCTCTTTCTTTCAGACAAAAAATTTAAAAAAAAAACAAGGTTTGATTAAACATTTTCCATTTTCTCGTTCACAAAACATCTGCCCCCACCCCCACCCCCCTCTTTTTTTGGGTCTAGGACAATTCCCCCCAGACAAATCCCCCCAAGACAACTCCCCCCGACAATCCCCCCCCGAACAATTCCCCCAGTAGGACAATTCCCCCCGAGGACTATTCCCCCCCCCCCACACTTAATTTTTATTTTTATTTTACTTTGAATGCCAAAGTCTTTATTTTTAAAATACCTTAAAATCAAAAATGCAAAATTCTTCTGTCTGGAACGAAAGTTTTTTCTGCCATTTAAAACCTGATGTCGTGGGCAGTACATGTACATTAAAAAACCGTTTGAGGTGGCCAACTTAAAGTTCATTGGTTTGAATAGGGCATGTAAATTGCAATTGCGACGTGGTGGCCACCCATAATTTAACCAGGTGCAACGCGAACATTTCGGCGGATCCGACCGATGTACATGTAAAAAACCGTTTTTGCTCGCACTGAGGTGGCCAACTTAAAGTTCATTGGTTTGGATAAGGCATGTAAATTGCAATTGCGACGTGGTGGCCACCCATAATTTAACCAGGTGCACCGCGAACATTACGGCGGATCCGACCGATGTACATGTAAAAAACCGTTTTTGCTCCCACTGAGGTGGCCAACTTAAAGTTCATTGATTTGGATAAGGCATGTAAATTGCAATTGCGACGTGGTGGCCACCCATAATTTAACCAGGTGCACCGCGAACATTATGGCGGATCCGACCGATGTACATGTAAAAAACCGTTTTTGCTCGCACTGAGGTGGCCAACTTAAAGTTCATTGGTTTGAATAGGGCATGTAAATTGCAATTGCGACGTGGTGGCCACCCATAATTTAACCAGGTGCAACGCGAACATTACGGCGGATCCGACCGATGTACATGTAAAAAACCGTTTTTGCTCGCACTGAGGTGGCCAACTTAAAGGTTATTGGTTTGGATAAGGCATGTAAATTGCAATTGCGACAATGTTGAAATGAAAGGACAATTACACCATCTCCAGTTAGAAGATAAAAGGGCAACAATTTGTGAATAAAGGGGGGGGGCAATTGTCAGGGGGGGAATTGACTGCGGGGAATTGTCTGGGGGGAATTGTCCTGTTCCCCCCTTTTTTTTTTGAGTCGGGACTTTTTTTGCGATTTTCTTCGGAGCTGTTTTTTAACATTAACTCTCAATTTTGCTGCGCGTCACTCATCGATGCCTACTCCTTCGGGCCCTGGTATTCACAAAGGTTAATTGTGCAGTTAAGTCTACTCTGGGAAACGATTGATTTTTGGTTATCCAATGCTCTTCTGCAAAGCAAAGCTGATACACTAAATGATATCTTATAGCTTGTGTTGGACAGATTTGTAACCCTATCGCAGAGAATAATAAAAATGGGAAACTCAAGATTCCAGACAGCATATTATTATTATTATTATTATTGTCCTTGTCGTCGTCATCATTATCATCATCATCATCATAATCGTCATCATCATCATCATAATCATCATCATCATCATCATCATTATCATCAGTGGAAGGGAACAAATCTCCAACGTCTGTCTTTATATGCGAGGTTCACGCAGAACAGAATGCACTGTTGTATTTAGCCGCGCACTTAAAACTTCTACAAAATCAATGAAATAAGCAGAAAAATAGCTCCTTTGTAGAATCGAAATATTTACAAATGAGTCAATGACGAAGAAATCCAGCAATATTTTATTTTACATATTTTATATTTGACACTGAACCCACTTACACATATTGAATTTCAGACTTACCAAATTAGTTCTTTCGGAAATGCCTTTCATGGCTCTTTGCGAAATATCTTGTGTGGACTGTCGCCTTGTACTGACTGCGCGATTTAGGGCCAATATCGTGCACTGGTTTTAAATCTTGTGCTTTTCTCTATCCGAGTGAAAGTGTTACGCGCCGTTTTGGGACCGGCGCCGTTTTAAGACGGCACCGGGGCCGTTTTGGGACCGATGCTGGTCCCACAATGGCCTGGCCGTTTTGAGTCAACGAGGGGCCGTTTTGGGACCGTCTAGGTCATGAAATGGCACATGCGCCGTTTTGAGACGGCGCATGTGCCATTTTAAAACTACGGTTCAGTTTTAAGAAGCAAAATAAAAGGGCCATTTTACTTTTCTTAACGTTTATTCAAGTTGTACTGTCACATTATTACTCTTGCAATAGCTAATTGCAGTTCGTCATTAGAAAGCTAACAAGCCAACAATTCAATGTCAAGTTAATTGCAATTCGCCACGATTACACAATTTGTTTTGGTCCTCAATTTTATTAAGTGGAGTTGCTCATTTGATGTAAGCGCTGAATTAACTGGTGTCCATACCATTTTGCCACCGGTCACTTTGCCACCGACCATTTTGCCACCAACCAATATGCCACCGACCACTTTGCCACCACCCCCTACCATTTTGCCACTGATTTTTTATAGGTCTAATTTTTCATATGTTATTTAATTGTTTAGCTCTTTTCAATAAACTTTTTTCATTTGTTTATGTTTTGATATCAATGTTTATGTTTTATCTCGACTCGCAATTGTCAATTACTTTTGGGATAAGAAGATTAAGACTGTGTATGCGTGAGCCTTGGGATTATGATTAGTGAGGGCAGACTGCGCATCGTACTCCGAAAATTGCCAATTTTAAAGCAGAGTACAACGGCATACGTACCCTAGATAATTGACAGTTACTTGGAAGATTAGGCGATTAAGACTGATTTGCAGAAAGCAGCAAATTCAGCAGGTCCGGAGTAGAAACTGTCAATAGATCAGGGGAGTATTTGGGAATTAAGTAGGATGCGCCGTTGTTGAGTCTGTTAGTCTTCAATAAAGCAATCCGGAGTAGAACTTGCCAGTAGACTAGCGAGGTATCGGGGGATTAAGTACTGAAGTGCCGTTGTGGTGTTACTGTTCAATAAAGTATTATTTTTTATATTCCACGATATGTCTTTGGTGGCAAAATGGTAGGGTGTGGTGGCAAAGTGGTCGGTGGCAAACGACCTACACCTGAGTTAACTACAACAAAAAATATGTCCTAACAACTCGAAGTAGTTTTTCTGACTCTGAATTATCCTCGGGTGTTTCAGGTTTGACTAAAATATCAACTAGTCCCACGTCTTGAATTTTTACCAGTCTGTAGCCTTTCGAGACTTGACACGTTTGTCTGTTTCCTCATTCTTAAGTACTTTTACTATCCTGTCATATTTCTCACGACTGATAGCTTTTGAGGTTTTTGAGTTTTCAAGTTCTTTTATTTTTTGTCACATTTTTCTTTAAATTTATCCATTTTACCGCATCTTAATAGATTTTTAAGTATGTGTAGATCGAAACTAGTGAAGCCCTTATGTAAACCCATTTTAGGCGATGTTGAGTAGACTTGAGTAAAATTGTTGAGCAAATCAGTAAACTACAATTTTATTGGACATTCTATGAGTAAAACAATGACTAATTTAATTTAATTGACCAAAGTTTGCCAAACTGGGAAAAGTTTGCTTTCAATCGACATTTGTCCTAATCACATCTGAAGAAGAATTTTAATCTCTCAATTGCAATAACTTTTTAAATGAAGTAAATTTAAACCTGATCCCAAAACGGCACCGGTGCCGTGGTGGCAATAATGGTCCTAAAACGGCTATGGTGCCGAATCGCGGACGGTCTCAAAACGGCGACGCCGTTTTGGGACCTCTGAATCCTAAAATATGGTCCCAAAATGGCACCGGCGCCGTTTTAAAACGGCCCCGGTCCTGAAACGGACCTGAACAAAAGCACATCCACTTGATTTATCCTCCAGTGTGCGGCATTTATGTTTACCATTTGAAGCCAGGTGCCAGCGCTTCCCTGCATCATAAAATCATACATGAGTGCATGGTTAGAAGTTAACTATCCAATATAAAATAGGTAATAACTAGAACCTCACTTCGCTAGCGAAATGTTAAACACTTGACAAAGATTAAAACGCAAAAATACATCCTTCAATGGGTTATTTCTTGAATAATATATTGCAAACAACACAGCTTGAATACGTCTTATAAGCCGAGCAGTGTTTGGTTTCTGTTGACTTAAGGTTTTATTGACTGATCCGGCATATGTTGCATGCTTTTAGCCTGTCCGTGCAGAAACAATCTCTGCACACGCAACAGGCCTGTTGCACGGGTACATGCGTGCAGACACCCTGTTTTTCAAACGGCCATGCTTTCACCCTCTCCGTGCAGACACAATTTCTGCACAGCTTAATTTTTCAGGAAATAAAGTGCCTGCCCGTGCTTTTAGCCCGTCAATTCACTTTATTTTATACTTATTTAGTATCTCCCCATAGAAACGAGGACATTTTTATTATATCTGTTGAACACGACACAACATCGGCACGGATGTTGCGTGCTTTTAGCCTGTCGGTGCTTTAAGCCTGTTTAATCTTGCAAACGTTGTTTCTATGTAAAAGATAACAAATCCGACACAACAGCGGCACGGATGTTGCGTGCTTTTAACCTGTCCGTGCAACCGTTGTTTCTGTGTTTCATATTAATCAATACGACACAACATCGGCACGGATGTTGCGTGCTTTTAGCCTGCCAGTGCGAACGTTGTTTCTAGATAAAATATTATCAACACGACACAATATCTGCACGCCAGTTGCGTGCTTTAAGCCTGTCCGTGCAACCGTTGTGTCTGTGTTTAATATTAATCAATACGACACAACATCGGCACGGATGTTGCGTGCTTTTAGCCTGCCCGCGCGAACGTTGTTTCTAGATAAAATATTAATCAACACGACACAATATCTGCACGCCAGTAGCGTGCTTTAAGCCTGTCCGCGCAACCGTTGTTTCTGTGTTTAATATTAATCAATACGACACAACATCGGCACGCACGTTGCGTGCTTTTAGCCTGCCCGTGCGAACGTTGTTTCTAGATAAAATATTAATCAACACGACACAATATCTGCACGCCAGTTGCGTGCTTTAAGCCTGTCCGTGCAACCGCTGTTTCTGTGTTTTATATTAATCAATACGACACAACAGCGGCACGGATATTGCGTGCTATTAATCTGTCCGTGCAAACATTATTTCTGTATAAATCATCAATCAACATGACAAAACAAAAGCACGGATGTTGCGTGCTTTTAGCCTGTTTGAACAAACTTTGTTTCTACTTTTCCGATTAATCTTTGAAAGGCAAATAAAGGCTATTTGCACGAAAAAGTGCGTGCAAACACCCTGCCAAAAATTTTGTGACTAGGAAAGAGGCTATAAAACTTTTAAAATAGGCTGACAGGGTATTGGCACGGCATTCAGCATGTAAAAAGCATCATGCAAAGTGGATGTGTTTAAAAAATTTACATTGACTAATATGTTGTCTTATGGAATGTTGCCTTGATAGTATTTTTCCGCAACCGGTTTGAGGTAGCGATTTTTCTGACGTAAATTTAAGCCCCTGACTTCTATATAAATTAATTGAATTGGCGATTGACGAAATGCAATAGCTGGTTTTCCTAATACAGATGCCTTCTTTCTGCCATTTGATCGATGTGATGTCTTCTCAAGAATAAGTCATTTTAGTAGAAATAAATCCTACTAACGATACAAACAGGTATATTTGTTGAAATAGAAATGATAATAGCGGTACTGAGGTTAGATTACTGACCGTTCTCTGGTGGCACTGTTATTAACCATTAACGCCTTTTTTATGAGTAAAACCTGTAAATATTTTTAATTTTTTTTTTAAGGGCACAGAATTCTTATCACACCCGTTCAAGTGGATCATGCTACAAGTTAGGAAACTGAAAACATAGGAAACTGTATTATCTCCTTTATGTCAGACACTTGGATCGCAAACACGCCATATCGGTAGTGGACCGATGGGTTGGAGAATTTACCTGAAAGTGAAAATGCAAAATACGCTTTTACTTGTGAAAGCTCATTTTACGAAACGAAACGTCAGGGTTAATTTGCAAAAGCTTCGAAATCGCAGAATTTTGAAAGAAGAAAATTTCACAAGCGTGTAGAAGATAATAAAGTCTGGTAGCATACGCAATTTATTACCTCAAACTGAGGGTAAAATATAAAAAAACCGCCTATAAATCACGTTAAAACTTAAGTGGCTGCTTCCATTCAGCGCCACGATATGTGAAAAATTGAATCGCGTCTACAGACGGAATCAGGAAAACTACTGTCAATTGAAGTCGCATCACCCAAGCCACTTAGTGTTTAGTTATTCAAAGCTACGGAACTGCATCGTTTTGAGTAGATTTTGAAATTTTGGCCTCTGCTTTGCGTTATTTGTATCTTTAAATAGTGTTCAATCGAGAAAAGTAGCAGCGAAAATACAGCTTACTCAAAACGTTCCCACTGTTATTCGACTTCAATTGACAGTAGTTTTCCTGATTCCGTCTGTAGACGCGATTCAATTTTTCACATATCGTGGCTGAATGGAAGCAGCCACTTAAGTTTTAACGTGATTTATAGGCGGTTTTTTTATATTTTACCCTCAGTTTGAGGTAATAAATTGCGTATGCTACCAGACTTTATTATCTTCTACACGCTTGTGAAATTTTCTTCTTTCAAAATTCTGCGATTTCGAAGCTTTTGCAAATTAACCCTGACGTTTCGTTTCGTAAAATGAGCTTTCACAAGTAAAAGCGTATTTTGCATTTTCACTTTCAGGTAAATTCTCCAACCCATCGGTCCACTACCGATATGGCGTGTTTGCGATCCAAGTGTCTGACATAAAGGAGATAATACAGTTTCCTATGTTTTCAGTTTCCTAACTTGTAGCATGATCCACTTGAACGGGTGTGATAAGAATTCTGTGCCCTTAAAAAACCAAATTAAAAATATTTACAGGTTTTACTCATAAAAAAGGCGTTAATGGTTAATAACAGTGCCACCAGAGAACGGTCAGTAATCTAACCTCAGTACCGCTATTATCATTTCTATTTCAACAAATATACCTGTTTGTATCGTTAGTAGGATTTATTTCTACTAAAATGACTTATTCTTGAGAAGACATCACATCGATCAAATGGCAGATAGAAGGCATCTGTATTAGGAAAACCAGCTATTGCATTTCGTCAATCGCAAATTCAATTAATTTAATAGACGTCAGGGGCTTAAATTTACGTCAGAAAAATTGCTACCTTAAACCGGTTGCGGAAAAATACTATCAAGGCAACATTCCATAAGACAACATATTAGTCAATGTAAATTTTTTAAACATATCCACTTTGCATGATGCTTTTTACATGCTGAATGCCGTGCCAATACCCTGTCAGCCCATTTTATAAGTTTTATAGCCTCTTTCCTAGTCACAAAATTTTTGGCAGGGTGTTTGCACGCAGTTTGTCGTGCAAATAGCCTTTATTTGGCCTTTAGGTAATAATTAGAATTTTTTAAGATATTAACTTTGTATGATGCTTTTTGCATGCTGAATGCCGTGCCAATACATTGTCAGCCTATTTTATAAGTTTTATAGCCTCTTTCCTAGTCATAATTTTTTGTCAAGTTGTTTGATCGAAGTATGTCATGAATGAGTTATTGAGCAAAGAATGACTTAATCTAGCATTAAAAAGAAAAAAAAGTCGTGTTCTCACTGCCACCAGGCGATCCTCAGTACCGAACGGAATGCTTATTATCATTGTTATAAATTTTTATTTTGATTAAAAACTACTGATATTTAAAACGGAAACAAAAGGACAGCTAATTTTTTGTCGAAAATATGGTTATTCTTACTGTTATTATTGTTGATTTTCACTAAAAATGGCTTAATTTAACATTGCATTGTAATTCCTGTTTTTGTATTCATAAATATATGTCTTCCACATTGTACATTTTCAGTGCTTCTAATGAAATGTTGAAATCGTTGAGGCGGCGATTATTGTTTGAAGTGAATGATTAATCAATAGTAGAAATACTGTTGTTCCACTTTTTAATGGGAGAAGACACGTTATGGTATTGATTGGAAAATACAGAAACAACTTCGGCACGGAATAACAAAAGCACGGACAGGCTGTTGGCACGCAACTGAGGGCGTGCTTTTCTTGTTCCGTGCAACAGGCCCGTTGCACGGAACAGCAAAAGCACGACACAACAAAAGCACGCAACAGCATACGCCGTATTATCTATTTACGCAGTGAGAGCTCGCACAAAGCTCACTGAGCAACTGTGTGTGATGTGGGTTAAATGCTACGCATTTACTTACAAAAAATACACTCTTTTCACATGGCGTTTAAACAAAGAAAACGAAATCAAAGACGAAAATAAAAAGTGACATGCACATGTTCAGATCAAGCTCTTCATAAGTCCCAAGTTTCATGGTCGTAGGGCCTATAGTATCAGAGAAGACGAAGACACAACAAATCGGAAAAAGTGTCAGGAAGAAAAAAGGACGAATTTTGCTCGCACAAATTCATATAACCCTTGCAAGCCAAAGGTTTGTCAAGTGTAAAAATAGATGTGTGAACTTATTTACATAGGACAGAGCTCTTCTGGTTGTGGGTAGCCTGACTGCGGAGCGACAGGCGTGATTACCTCTGGATTGTAGGGCGGGGGTGCTTCCTGATACTGCTGTGTGGGGTATGACATGGCAGTCACCAGGCGGTGGGTATCCTGGCTGTTGTGGGTAACCCGGTTGCGGCGCGGTGTACCCTGCAGGTTGTATGTAGCCTGACTGCGGGGCGACAGGCGTGATTACCCTGGGATTGTAGGGCGGGGTGCTTCCCGGTACTGCTGTGTTGGGTATGACATGGCAATCACCACACAAAAGTATCTCTTTTCTTGTTAATCAGTAACATAGAAAGGTGTTTCGCAAATAGAAGCAGAAGGTATAGTTACACCTGGTTATGTTTAAGGAATCTATCACGTTAGGCGATAGATTTATTGAGTTAACAAAATACAAAAAGTTATTATCGTTAAACAATTAACATAATTTGTGCGCATTCCATACAAGATAACGGTACTGACAACCTGTTATTCTAGTACATATTCTATTTAATAATTAAAACTCAAAATCCTAGAAAAAAAATTCTCAAGGTCTTTTTGTCCCACTTTTCATTTGAGGTCGTTTTGGGAAAGGCCTTTTCGGGAAAGGCCGTTTTGGGAAAGACCCTTATGTCCAAGGCCCTTTTGTCCTAGGCCCTTCTGTCTGGATACCAAAAACTGTTTCTCGTGTTATTAACTTACCTTAGTCTTCTACATTTACAACAAAGCCATTTTTGAGTCTGCTGCTCATTTAGGTCGAACAGTCATGGCTGAGTGGTATATGTTCAAGGCAGTGCGACTGGAACTGATATGAGTGCGTTATGTATTTCATGATGTACATTTTATTGGAGAAATGGCATCTTTCAAATAGGCACTTTTACTGGGAGTTTCCGAAAAGAAGCCCCTGTTTGCACAAGGCAACCACCCCTCCCCACACACTCCCACCTTAACTCTGGAGTATTACCGGCAGCGGAAATATAACGGGCTGAGTATTTGTCACCATATGCCTTTATAATGGGTGGATTTTTTCGTCAATATTACCACAGTTTCAAACAACTGCTTTGGCAACGGCTAGCAATAAAAGAAAGTCGCACATATTGAAAAAAATTGGAGATCTTGAACCCCCCCCCCCCCCCCCACAAAAAAAAAAAATAAAATAAAAAATAGAAGCCCCGGGGCTCTACTTAGAAAACTGTTTCTTAATAGAAGCCCAGGGGTTTCTATTTGGTTTCTAAATGAGCGCCTGAAATATGCCAGTTTCCAAATAGAAGTCCTGCTTTTTTTCGGAAAACCCCGGTAATTAAGGAATGGAATATTTTCAGCACTTTCAGTTTTTTTCATGTCGGCTTAACCGTGGAATGGTCTTAACCGAGGACAGCGACATCCAGTGCGCCAGACCAATAGTCACAACCAAAATAGGCACTTGGAAAATGCGCTATTCGCGACGTATCATTAATAATGAGTTCAGATTCCAGCTTTCATGTGCAGATGAGCGCCAACAAGAATACAAAATTATCGGTCAAGGTGAGGCCCCTGTCTGTGTGACCAGGTCGATGGCTTTGGTGCTGGCTGCGTGGTGGTGTACGGGCGCTATACAAATTAACGCTCATAACTGCTCATTTTCGACGCGGCTTTGTGTTTTATGTCAAGTAAAAGGCTAGCCCACATATTACTGAGTAAGACTTTGTAACACCGAGATTGTTTGAATGATAAAAATGTGGTTCCTGTTTTGTTTCAGTTTAGGTTTTGTTCAGTCGCAAAAATAAAGGTACCATGATTTTGCTTTATTTAAAAGAATTTTTGTAGAAATTTTCAAAAGAATTGATAAGTGTAGTGACTAACCAATAAACCTCACTTGATATGTAATTTTTTTTCGTTCACTATATTGACATTTTGCAAATGTCAAAAACAATATATGATTCATAATCCGGTTTGCAAGTTACTACATTTTCGCTCAGTTCAACGAAATTCTGACTATAGCTCTCAGTGAAAACATAAACATCTGATTGAAATATCCTTGCAATAATTCAAGTTCGAAATTTCATTGAAATGAAAGTAAATATCTTTGGTTTACATAAATGTGTATATCCGACTGAAATTAAGATGTAGTATTATTTGGTCAATCCAGCTTATTGTATCCGGATTACCCATTCAGTCTGTTTAGTTTCAACGGATGAAAAGCGTGGAAATGGAAAAAAAGTGACGACAAAAATCAAGGAAAAAACTAGACCGTTTCGCTACCGCGTAGCGAAAATTATACTTGGGGGGTCCCAAAAAATACGATTTTAAACTCTTGACTCCTTGCATATCGTCTTTTAGGCCCAAAGGATCGAAAATATCTTAAAATTGTTCTATCTCTAACCGTTTTCAAGAAAATGGTCAACTTCCGGTTTTGGGTTTTGACCATGGCCAGGAGAGTAAGGTCACCGAGGAAACTCTTACATATCGCCTTATAGGCACAAAATCTCTAACCGTTTCCGAGATAATGGTCAACTTCCGGTTTTTTACTTTGACCATGTCCGAGGAGGTCAAGGTCACCAAGGACCCCTTACAAGTAGTCTTTTAGGCCTAAAGGATCGAAAAAGAAGCTCAAAATCGCTCTATCTCTAACCGTTTTCGAGATAATGGTCATCTTCCGGTTTTTTACTTTGACCATGTCCGAGGAGGTCAAAGTCACTGAGGTACCTCTTACATAACGTATTTTAGGCCCAAAGAGTCGAAAAGAACCTCAAAATCTCCATCCGTTTTCGAGATAATGGTCAGCTTCCGGTTTTTTACTTTCACCATGGCCAAGAAGGTCAGGGTGACCTCACCGTAAATTTTGGCAAATCCCCAAGTTTGACAAGCTAACCAACAATGGCCAACAATCAGCCAGCTTACCAGCGATTACCAACTTTTAACAATCTAACAAACGATGGCCATCATTAATCCAGTTAACAACGACGGCCAACGTTAGTCCAGCTAACAGCGATGGTCCACGTTAGTCCAACTAACAGGGATGGCCAACGTTAGTCCAGCTAACAGCGATGACCAACGTTAGTCCAACTAACAGCGATGGCCAACGTTAGTCCAACTAACAGCGATGGCCAACGTTAGTCCAGCTAACAGCGATGGCAAATGCTTATCTCCCCCTTTCTTGCAAAGAAAAACGTAGGCCCTGGGACCCAAGGCAAGGCTGGGCTTCGATCGACTGACTAAATAACACAACATCTTCTCATGTATAAATATTCGAAAACCGTAAATGAGCAATTAATGGCACGTGACTCGGCCTTACTGACTAAACATCGGTGCAAGATGTTGTCGTGCTAATTGAAGTAGATACCCTTCTTCTTGGGCTTGGTGGGGGGGGGGGGGAGTAACAACACACAATGAGTATTTCATGAAAATAACGTCTCCACTGCCGCAAAATGGCCAGTCGAGTAGAGACCCGTCAGTTCATTTTGACAATGAGTTGGGGGGAAGAACCAACAAGCTAGCTTGCATATTTCGGTAAGTGAGACATTACTCAGGACTTACTGATGTATGTGATAGACCTTAACCTCAAACTTTAACTGAAGACCTTGGTGTAACTGGGCTTCCTCGTAGCCTGTTTAAGAAGAACTAAGACTATAGAACTGGAAATGGTCTTTTCAGGAAGATCTTTTGAAAATTTTGCATAAACGACATAACCAACGCTGAAAACTGAAGATACACAGGGCTTTGATGGGGGCACAGCGAGACCATTCCTTCCATGCCTGAGCCGGGAGGACAATGTGCTCAAAAGTGCCCATGCCATGGGTCGCTATGAGTATCTTGCCAGTGAAGCCTACTCTGGGGGCTATACTATTTGCCACTCACAGGTCTCTTTCTGAAATTTTGGGAGAAGTGTGGTCACTCCCGCAGACCTGCAAATACTGTAAAACTAGGGATAGGTGCTATTGCGTCATATTTGACCGTGAGGGGGAAAGGAATTAAAAGTATCTGAAGAGCTGCGACACGGATTGGTCCTTTCTTCGAGTCATGTCCAGTGGTGGCCTTCAGTCTCGGGAGTATAACCTCTCCGTTTAGGTGTTCTTCGGTCAGCAGGTAAATTAAAGAGTCCACTGTCACAGCCGGGATGTCCTGAAAGGATCTATTTTAGACTTGTCGCACCAAAATTAAACTTTTAAGGTTGAGTTCTTACGGCCCTGCACGACCCTCGTTTTACCTGTAAGAATATAGAGTCAGGCACCATAGGATTAGGTTCACTAGAAGTGGAGACGGGTGGATGAAATCCCAATGCAGCTGGGCTAGTACTTCCGGGTGGCAGCGGATTTTGCGATACCTCGATTGATTTGCCACGCATCAGTAACGGGAACCACACTGCTCCTGGAGACCAGGAGGGCTACTAGGATCATCTTCATTGGTTTCATCTCCAGAATCCTTTACATAAACGGATCGTCTGGGAGAAATGCACAGCCTACTTCCCCTGGCCAATAAGGGCTGAGAAAGGACACCCTCGCCTCGAGTGCCCTAGGTACCAGATAACAGGGTTAGGTAAGGTGTAACGCGTTCTGATAAGAATCTGATTTGCCCATGCTCAAATCATCTGAACCTGATCAGTTCGGCCGACTTTGGTGTCCCTTAATTGTTCAGGCAGGCAACCGCTAAAGAGTTGTGCAGAGAACGACACGTTTTAGCTCTCAGTGGATTGGTCAGTCTGTGTGGGGTTATCCAGACCACCCTTAGTTTGAGCCAATTTATGTGCTGTTGGCGGAATGCCACGGGATATTCATGTTCTGACACTAAAAATATATCTCCCAAACCGTGAATGATGCGTTCGTTTAGATTTAATGTCCACTTCTTTTGTTTTCTCCGATGACTTATTCTGACGAACGAGGCAAACAAAGTCGCACCTCTTTTGAGAGACAGGGCATTCTCAAAAATAACGACCCGGCACACAGGTCATTCTTTTTGAGAATGCCCTGCAAGGTGTGACTTTGTTTTCATTGTTGTTTAAATTGGTTCATTGAAAACAAAAGACATCATCATTGATCAAATGGAATTGTAACAGGAATCAAACATCAAGAATCTTCGCCTTGAAAAAAAAGATTTATTTAAACTTAAAAACATATATTCCTTAACAAATATTCTAATGCCTAAATACCTGACGAATTCTTTAGTTTTTACTGGAGTGGGGGAGGGGGGCTGATGAAAGAGATATATCGACACAGACGTTCGACAGCCGTCGTCATTTAGTGGCGACGAGAATGACAAAACGCATCTCATTTTCTACGTTAAATATTCGTCGACAGACGTTGTGACCTCAAAAAGACGTTTGATAGACGTCAGAATGATCACTTAATCGATTTTTTTTCTCTCGATTTCAAATCTCGAGTAAAACGCGAGTAACATTAACTTAAACAGAAGAAAGTAGAAGCTTTCAAACAAATTACCTTGTAGCTAATGTCGGAATTTATTTTCAAAAATTATGTAAGGTGCATCCGGTCTTAACATGCTTGCGGTATCGTTAGATCCGTCAGGCTGGTTAACATTATATACTCGAATAAATCCATCGATGTCCAATCCCATGTCAAAATTCCCAGACTCCCTCTGCAATTCAGAAGGAGTCTGGGTAAAAACATTCATTTTCTGAATCGTCCTCGTTATTAATTTTGCCTCCCCCCCCCCCCCCCCAAAAAAAAAAGCTCGTGTTGACTCTTGCATTAACTAGGTTGTTACGAATGATCGTTCAGTTTTTTATACCTTATCATGATTGTTATTCTGTATTTGCCACCTTAATCGCAGAACAATAGGGGTTGACGGGCCGGGGGAGGCGGAGCCAATTCGTCTGGCGCATGGACATTAAGTATGAGAATGCCTTCCTTCTCGGTAAACTCTATTTTCATGGCCCTGTCTATTCACACCTCGGGCTGACGCCCTCGGTATGAATAGACAGGGCCATGAAAATAGAGAATACCTCGAAGTCAGGCATTCTGATACACATCTTCTTCGGGACGGGAATTAGGTAGGGCATGTCCTCTTTGAGAATTTCTAGATACGGTACCTCTTCTGGGAGGGGGGGGGGAGGACATGTATTGTTGCCCGGGGCGATCTCCCCCCCCCCCCCCCTCCCCTCTTTGTGGTGTCTTTACATGCTCTCGCAACTGCATGTGATAGTTTCTCTATAGGAAGGCCTTTTCTGTGGCCGCTAGGCACTTTACCTGCGATTTCTTGGCTTGCAGATTTACCCTTTTGTTTGTTTGGATCGCTCTGTTAGCCAGTGTGACCCCCGTCTGTCAGTCGGCCGTAACCTGGGCACAGGCTGGCGTCCCATCTCTCCCCTAGGAAGACCATGTCCTGTTCTGGTACTAGTTCTGTCTTTTGCTAGTTGGCCAGTAAACCTATCTGGATGACCAACTGCCTCCTGGCTTAAGGCTAGAAATCAGCCGTCCGGTTACTAAAGTGCTCGCACACCTTGCAGTCTGATCCAAGTTCTAGTATCTTTCTCATTTTGGAGAACATGCACAGAGCTGTTGAGAGGCTGAAGGGGAGGCCGGAAGTCGTGCGTCTCCCTTTTGAAGAGCAGAGGAGTAAGTGCCTCAAAGTCAACGCCCATGTTTCTATGATTTTCAGGACTTGTCCAACCTTCCGCACTGCAGTGAGTAAACTCTATTTCTCTTTTGCATAATATTTTAATATATTAAAGAGGAATCCATTTAAAAGTAGAGATAAGCGAATTCAAGGCTTTTGCGAAGTAAAATCCAGGTTGTTTACGGAATTCATGAGACAAAATACTCTGGAGTTTAGTCTTGTAAACGCTTTCACAGCCTTTCAAATCAAGTGAAATACGACAATTAGCGGTGATTACTTGTCAGGCCCCATTGTGGGGTTCCCAATAACGGTACCTGGGACTATCGAAAAGTCGTCCTATCTGTGAAATGATCCCCAATTGCGGGGTAGTTCTATACCGTGGTTTTCCTGTAACAACCTCGGTGTTATTCATTACTCAAAACGAGGCCACATACCATAAAAAATATCGATATATGATCTTTGCACACTTTTTGTGAATTTTCATGTATGTGTTAGCAATTCTGTAAGCCTTATTCTTTACTCGTTAGATGTGAGAAACAAATACTTATACTGCGTTCAATAATAATCTCAAGCAATCGAAATTAAGGGATCACATTCAAGCGTGAAGTTAGAAAATAGCAGGAAGAGCGGCCAATTTTCGAATGTAACTTAATCTCACACAACTGGCTGTTCACAGACGTATTTTCCGCAAAATTTCACATCATTAAAAACAAATACGGGTATTTAGTTCTCCCTCAACATCCTCGTATGTTAATTGTTGCCATCATCGTCCGATTATTATGTTTTATTAGTCATTGGTTTGTTAGAGGTATATACACGACTGCCAGTGTTCTTTCTTGTAATAGCGCCTTGGAGGGCATCATTGAACATTACAACTATGGAGTTTATAATATTAAATATTATTTTTATTTCGCTTTACATAAGCAACGGAGTAAAAAGTCACTCATCCATTGCAGGTATTTATTTTATATTGAAAATGTTTCCAGTTTGGGGGTTGAGAGGGGGGAGGTCGTATGTGTAATTGTGAATGCAGACTGTTTATTCCAGCAATAACTGCTGCGATCCCAATAACAAAGCATCGTTGACTCTAGACAATATTAAGCAATAACGTAGTTAAAAGTCAAAATTTGAAATAGGTATGAGAACTGCTTATGCGATAAGTAAAACCTTTTGGACCAGCATGCAGGTGGTTTAAAATTAATTGCAGTTCATTAAGAAGCTAGTTAGTCGGGTCACTCACGAATCGGCTAGTTACCATGTGTGTCCATGACATTTTGTCACGACCCCTAAAAGAGGAGTGCCAATTTTGGAAATAATACCCCCGTTTTAACTTAACGCGGAGCACATTTCTAAGGACACCCCTTTTTGTGTTCTGGGCGAATGCAGGTATGCTAGAAGAATCACGGATTCTACGTAGCTTGCTACTTTGCAGAAAATGCACTAAAGAAACCTATCTTTTGGCCCTGCAATTGAAACTCATTCATAATATAATACCAACTAACAAGAAGAAAAAGGACTGGAAAATTTTAGAATGCATGTAAGTACTGTAACACCCCGGATTCGATAATACACTTCTTTTGGGACTGTCAAAAAGCCAGAGAAATTATAAGAAGATGCTTAAGCATATTGAAGCTAAATTCTTTTAATTTTGAGAAATGGGATTTTTTACTTGGAAAAGATAATATTACAGAGGATAACCTCTCTTTGTTAATAAAATACCATATATATCAGTTTAGAGTCAATGAGGAAAATTTTCACGAGAACGTGTTTATTAGAAACGCAAAATTACGATATTACGCAGACATGCAAACATTACCTGAAGATAAATTAAAATTAAAATGGACCTATTTTGGCGAAGTGTTTTCAAACTTAGAAGCGGATTTGATATATTGATAGATGATCGCGACTCATTTATAAGTTGTTATGTTTGTTTGTTTCCGTCATAATCGTGATTTTTGATAAAGTTATTGTTAGAAAACGTCGCGTTTGTGAAAGATGCATATATGTATATTGTATTGTAAGTGCTCCTTATAGTTTATGCCCACGCAGCGCATACTCGAATATGGCTGTGCACAATAAAATTCCCTAAAAACAAAAAAAAAAAAAAGGACACCCCTTTTTACTCCCTAACTTTTGACAAAATTAGCACTCCAAGCGGACCGTGTCTGCCCCCCAAAATTATGTATCTTTCGTATTTTTAGATACGCATGGTAACATGATGCCAAGCACCCCCCCCCCCCCCTTGCTTGCCCCGGCTAGTAACAGTCTAATTTAAATTACAAACATACTTTTCCGCCCACCGCCCACACGAAAAGTTGCATTCTTGTGAGACTGAAGTCTGTTCTGTGCCAAAAAAAAAAAAAAAAAGCCCGGGTTGAGGACCATTTCTTCGGATTTTGTCTATTGTTTCACTCAGTTCGGGATTTTTTGTCAGAATATAGGTATGTATTTATTTTATATGACAAGGTAAATTAAATCTATGTTGCTGTGGTGATATTTTGTATCGGGAATTGATCGAACCTGAGCGCCTTTTCTGTGTTATTCCTGCATATAGTTGGTCTACAACCAAGCGATGGCTTTATACAATCTGCGTATAGTTGTTTCAAACGGGTTTGGTAAAGGCGTACTTGACGAACTAAATAATTCAACAATCCCTCAAAGCATCCCGCATGGTTCGTCATATTTTCGGCACCTTTACCGTGGAACGTGCGGGTGCGTGTGTGTGTATGTGTTCAGGACGGGGGGGGGGGGCGCTCTGAAGTTCGGGTTGGCTGGGTGTTTGCAGTGAAAATCTTGCATGCAAACACTAGAAATTATCAAATGATAGGTAATTTTAGCTTTTACGCGCACTAAATGTTAGTACTTTTTACTTCATAGCCCGCGCTTCTTGCACAAGCAGGGGCTAGTCGATGAAAGTATGTGCGTATGTGCGTATGTACGCTTTTAAAAATCGTGTCTGCTTCTAGGTTTTTAGTCTGAATGTATTGCACTTTTAGTTGAGGGTGGCGGATAGAAGTGCCCACCTGGAGATTACTTTTTTCGACACAATCAGTAAAGTCTTGACTGACACCAAAGAACAGAAACCTGTGCTGATAACTTGTGGTGGGAAAACTTTGGCCCAATTTTTTTGCTCTTGTAAAGAGGGTTTCTAAAAACCCTGCACAGGAAAGTGCAAAAACCCACAGATTAATCCATTTGTTATGCAGGGGAGAAAGCTATATGGGAGTTCATGAAAAGACAGCATGGAAAAAGTTGGATTTGCAATCAATGTAACAAAACCTGGCGATATTGATATTTCACTGTGCAGTACGGTATCCAGACAGAAGGGCCTTGGACAAAAGGGCCTTGGACATAAGGGCCTTTCCCAAATCGACCTTTCCCGAAAAGCCCTTTCCCAAAACGGCCCTAAATGAAAAGTTGGACAAAAAGTCTGAGAGATTTTTTTCTAGGATTTTGAGTTTTAACTAGACCGAAATTCGCACAGCGAATTAGACCCCACTTGGAATGATAACTGAAAACGGAAGGTAGATGATATTGCTATTTGTTAACAATTTTGCATGTCTGAATGCAGAACATTCTCCTAAATACTACCAACTATACCGGTAAGATCAAGGTCAAAAAGTTTTATCAGGTGCACCACTTCAGATAGCCCTCCATACAAGTTTGGTTGGTCTAGCTTCAGCGGTCTTGGAGGAGATGTCAGGAAACCGATTGCTCTATCTCTTATCGTTTTCGAGATATAGGCCCACTTCCGGCTTGGGACTCGAAAGTGACCCGGAGGTCAAAGACACCGGAAGTTATACCTTACGTATCTGCGTATACGGGGTGGAGGTCGAAATTGAGGTCAAAATTGTTCTATTTCTTACCATTTTCGAGATAAAGGCCAACTTCCGGTTTGGGGCTCGAAAGTGACCTGGAGGTCAAGGACACCGGAAGTTATACCTTACGTATCGTCGTATAGGGGGTGGAGGTCGAAAATCTATTTCTTACCATTTTCGAGATAAATCATTGTTTTTCTTGAATAACATTTTTCGCGATTTGACCTTGACCATCAAGGTCACGGTCAAAAATTTTTAACAGGTGCATCAGACCACATCGTCCTTTATATATGTGCCAAGTTTGGCTTTTCTAGCTTCAACGGCCTTGCTGTAGATGTCTGGAAACCAATTGACCTTTTTCGCGATTTGACCTTGACCAGTAAGGTCAAGATAAAAAAATTTATCAGGTGCACCACTTCAGATGACCCTCCATACATGTGCCAAGTTTGGTTGGTCTAGCTTCAGAGATCTTGGAAGATATGTCTGGAAACCGATTCGGCGGAAGAAGAAAAAAAAATTAAAAACGTTGAAAAAAATAGGTGAAGAATTCGAGGCAATCCATCCCCATTTGGTATTTTCAATACCAAGTGGGAATTACTTCCCATCACTGTGTTTAGTTTAAACACACGCGCCAATCCGGATGATGTTGGCCTGTCAGTGTCTTGCCGATATATAATAACTTGAACTGTGACCAACAGCAATGGATATAATACAAAGCAATAAAAGACAGCCAAAAATTTGTCTCGGTGACTTCATGTACGTTAAGAAAAATAAAGATAATTTTGAGAACCATATACAAAAAAATCTCAAGGCCCTTTTGTCTAAGTTTTCATTTAGGGCAGTTTTGGGAAAGGCTCTTATGTCCAAGGCCCTTTTGTCCATGGCCCTTCTGTCCCGGATTCGTGCAGTACCCTAATAGCTTCCGCCCTCCCTTTACCTCTCCTGTCCTCTGCCCCCATGCTTCTGTTCCCCTGTCTCCTCCACCCTTCCTTCAGCCCCCCTCTTTCTACACCCCTCCTCTTCCATCCCTGCCTCTCCTCTCTGCTTCCCCTTCTTCCTCCCTCCCTCCTTCCACACATCCATGCCAGTTTTTCTGCTTCTCCCTCCCTCCCTCCCTCCCTCCCTCCCTCCCTCCCTCCCTCCCTCCCCTCCCTCCCTCCCTCCCTCCCTCCCTCCCCTCCCTCCCTCCCTCCCTCCCTCCCCTCCATCCATCCATCCATCCATCCATCCATCCATCCATCTATCCTCCTCTCGCTCTGTCATTTTCGTTAACAAGGAAGATTCTACACAGGGGATGGTCACGTTTTCCAGCTGGTCTCACGCGCATTCCCTTTTTAGATTCTACGACCGTTAAATTTCATGCGCGCGTGTTCAATCAATGGAACTACCTCAGAAATAAATCTTTGTAGATTCTATATTACACTGCAGTAAATCCCCAAGTTAAAATTTTAGCGAGACACGCAGAAATATAAATTTGATTAAATCTGTATATAAGCAGTGTGGCAGTGAAAAGAATTTCAAGATTTCGGAATCTGAACTGGAACGTTGTGGATAAAGTCCGCAGCCCCCACCCTCCCCGGCCCTTTTGATCTGGGTGTTGCGCCAGCATCTCAATGAAGTGTTAATGAGTTTCTTGACACCCCCACTAAAATGGATTTTACCAGAGGTAACTTGTACAAGTTTTCCACTACAAGTTTCCTGCACAGGTTTCTGTTCTTGGCAAAATGTCCATTGGCATTTATCTGACTATACTGCTGTTCGTGATTCGGATAAAATTGACGAAAATATTGGCGAAAAACCTTACTGAAATCTTAAGCAACGCTAGTTATATAATCTTACCGTCTTAAAATTTAAATAAGGGATGTGGACATTCTTCCCTACCTGGCTATATTATTATTATTATTATTATTATTATTATTATTATTATTATTATTATTATTATTATTATTATTATTATTATTATTATTATTATTATTATTTTGTGATTCACCAAGAAAAATGCAACTATCTCTAGGTGTATGGCATTAGTCTGATTAGATTAAGCTCTTTTTTAAGGTACAGGGTAATGTTACCCAACTGGCTATTACGTTTTTCATGATTTGCCTAAAATTGGGGGAAATATTGGCGAAAAAACCAATTTTCATGAAAATTTATCTCCTCGGAATTATTAGAAATATTGGCCAAAAACCATTTTCTGCTGAAATCTTAACTGAAACCAGATTTAAGATTGGGAGCATTGTTACCTACCTATAATTTTTTGATGGCCAAATATAGGCGGAAGAAGTGGCGAAAAGTGTAGTAAAATCTTAACCATGTAAATAGTCTTACTATCTTGAAATTGTTGGTTATAGTTAGCAGACCTCTGCCTGAGTCTTACTTTCATTTTGCGATCTACCAAAGCTGGCGGAAATATTTGCCCAAATCAAATTACTTCAAAAAATCATATCTCCTCCTGACTGAATCTGGGAGCGCGAGTGTCCACCAGTCTGTTGTTATTTTTTGGCAGTTTACCAAAGCAATAATGGGAATTTTGGTGAAAAGAACCAAGTCCATATGGATACTGATATGGTTTTATCGTCTTGGTTAACAGCAGCTGGCGTTAGTACCTACGTGGCTGTTACTTTTTGACAATAAACCATTTTGTATGAATATCCCATACTTTATTCTTAAAGCAACCAATCAGTACCAGTATTAGGCTTAAATTTCCTGTAGGCGTTAGCGCTGTATTTTTTGTGACCCAGACCGTTTTGCGACATCTATTTATCGAAAATAACAATCGCGCCTAAAGAGCATTTTTTATCAAACGTATGTTCAATGGACAGAGATGCTAAATATTCAATGTTCTATTGTCGTGCATGTGATCACAACCAAATTACAACCAGATCTAATTGCAGTTGCAGAAGTGGGTTTTTAGGGTAAAATCAACGTCTACACATCGTTGCGTATTAAACGCCTATTCAACGCTGTCTCAAAGACGTTGATGTATGGTCGCAACCAATCAAAACCAAGTTACAATCAGATTCACCGTGCGATTTGGGTTTGTACTGACGCAACCTCAAATCGATGTTTACTCGTCGTCAGAATGTTAACTCAGATATAACATGTCAACAACTGTTTTACGTTTAATTTGGCGTGACGTTTAAGAAAGAGTTTTTCCAAGATTCTGAATTTTTTAGTGTTCATAATTATATTTTTGTGGCCCCAAGTGTCATTTTCGCTGCTCGGTAGCGAAAACAGTCTGGTTTTTTAAAAATTTGAGACGAAACTGAATAGGGATTTATCATTTTCGCCTCATGGTTCGGTAAGGAATTTTACTGAAGAACCTGTGGTCTTCTCTGTGGTTTGCAGCCCATCGGGAAATTCTTAGATAATTTAAACCGGTTACAACGTCAGACATTAATTTAACGTTGTCCGTTTGGCGATATATGTTAGGATATTAAGATCCCCACGGAAAAAGACGTTTTTGAACAGCCACGTTCCAATTCATTCCGAGTATGCGTAGAGAACCTCTGAAGCAAGACTACGACGATATCAACACCACCTTTGGTCAGTCCCAAAGGCGGTCTTATTCCCATCCTTCTGAAGTATAACGAACCTCTTCCAGACGTGTGGATGGTGGGTTTAGTTCTGACTTTTATTATAACAAGTATGTCAGTAAGCGTCCTCCGCAGGCTTGCAATCACAGGATCTCAATAAAACTATATGAATGCAGTAACATATCATCAGCTAGTTTTGTCAGAAATTATTGAATTGGTTGAGACCTTGCTAGATAAATTTGAATGGTAAATGATACTGATTAGAAATACAAGTCCATAGGGTATTTTTAGGTTTTCCAATTTCATACTTTTTGGAAAATTACAAATAACCTGTTTTTTGAACAGCTTTAACATTTACTTTTTCTATGTGCAAAACAAAAATTGAATAGCAGTCATTGTACAAATCAATACGAAAATCTCAAAATAATCCCTCTTTTCACAGATCAACAATATAATCTTTCTATGCGCAAGAGAACAATTGAATCGCTTCAATGGTTACGGAGATATGGTGCCGACAAAAACCCATTGAATAGCTAGGTCAATTGTGTTGAATTTTCAAAGTTTTCCCATTCTCCCAATTTTTGCGAAAATCTCAAAATAGCCCCTCTTTACACAGGTCCACTATATAGTCTTTGCATGTGCAAGAGAACAATTGAATCGTTTCTGTGGTTACGGGGATATAGCGCCGACAGACGGACGGACCCGAACCTTATAGTCCCCCGCTACCGGGACTAATAATCCCCTGTCTTCATTCTGGTTTATCTACTGTTGTAATCCTTTACATAGCAGTAATGCTGGTGCTCTATTGTGCTCTTTGTAGTGAAAATTTGCATCGATTAACAGCCGTTCTGTGCCGCGAAACAGTGTACTAATATTTTCCATAAAATAGAAATGTTTTTGTTTAGACAATGAAGAGCACTGGAGCGATGACGGCTCTGAACAAATCATGGCAGAGAAAATTGCGAAACTGGTCGGCCGTCTGGAAAATAAATCTCGGATGTTAAGCGAAAACATCGCCCTGCACAAAGATGAAGGTCAAGACCTTGTTCGAGCCAAAGGACCGGATTTCAAGCTGTCAAGAGAAGAAACCTTCAAAAGGGGAAAAGATCAAAACAAGGAAGCGACTGAAGGGAATAGACAATTTACAGGCCGCATACAGATTTACCAGCAAGATGACAGACTGGTTAAAGGTGACAGCGCCCCCCTTTCAGAAACTTTTAACAGAAAGCGGGGTTTTTGGACTACTCCTGGAATCAATCGTAAAACCCCGAGCAGTTCTGCTGACAAAGCCAAGCAAGCCAATGCGTCTAATGTTACCAAGCTTTTAACGCTGAGGCAACACAATCCTCCTGGTGTGAACCAACCTCCGAAGTCTGACAGGCAGTTGGGCAACGATCGAACAGAGGATTCACCATCGGTTTCAAACGACAACCCATCTGGCCCAGGCAGGGCTTTATTGGAATTTGCAAACTCGCGGCAAATAAAGATTTCTAGATCGATGATCCCCGGAGCTTCAGCATATGACAACCACGTGACACAGCTCCTGCAACACAACACTCCAGGGGCCCAACCGCAGGCCGATTCCATCAGCTCGGACCAAAAGAGAGTCAATCCAAACGAATATCAAATAGATTCGAACCATCAACAACAGTCGGAAGGTGTCCCGGAATACCCCCTGCCAGAATTCCCTACGTTTAAACTCCCGGATGGTACACGCTCTGATCATCCAGCTGGACCAATCAGTGACAGGCGATACCCCACGCAGCGATGGATTGACCCGCCCATCCGAAAGTTAATTGATCTTTATGCTAAATCAGCATCTGGCCCAGAAAATACTGGGCAAAAAGCCTAAGCGACTTTCGTGCACTATCTAAACAGAAGAGTACATTTTACTTCGCAAAAGCTTTGAATTCGCTTATCTCCACTTTTAGATGGGTTTCCCTTTAGGATTTATCCTTTCACGCAAATAAAAACAAACTTTTTGTGCCTGCAGAATAGCCTATCCCGCCATCCATCCATCAACCAATCAAAATGAGGGAATCCTCTGGTATTTCGTCATGATTGACAATGGGCATTCCCTTTAAGCGTGTGTTTGAAAACACACGCCATTCTGTGTGCTCCGCGAATTTTTCGTTGGGGAACTAGTGGAAAGGTGCGGTTTTTGCCTTTTATTTAGTTTATTTAACTAATATTGGACTTCTTTATCATTCTGTGAAAGTTGGATAAATTTGGTTCAGTTTCGAGGCAAATACAGCACTTGTACTTCGGTCCGGCAGAATTTGAGTTTGCACGCAGCGGCGACACGTCGATAGTCCCGAGAAGTGCGCCTCTTTTTCTCCACTAGAAGACTGTAGGATCGAGTGGCTACGTTCACTGGTTCGAACACACACCCTCAGGAGTTGTTTCGGGTCTTTGCAGTCCTCATTGCCTGCTTAGACTCTAAGCTTTTACGGCTTACCGTGCCATAGCAGAAATGGCCGGCTTTTGCCATTGCTTACACTCCGACAGGACTCGTTCTTGCTTGTATCTGCAAGCTCTGCAAGATAGAATTTTGTCCGGGCGAAAAAAGCTGTTTTTAGACGTCTTTTCGAGCTTGTGGCACCCCTGGGACCACACGTCCGTTAGGGGTCTAAAAACAAGCATAGTCCCTCCGTAGGCCCCATGTAGGGTCCTTAGCAACGGCCCATGTGACCGCAGGGACCGTAGTTCCATGTATTCCCAGACTGGTGATTACAGGCTTACGGGACGTCCCATGCCTTCGCATGGGATCATGTCCCCATGGGTCACATGGAGCTATGGGTCTCATGGGAACATGGGTCCGTAAGGTACCTTGGGACTATGGTTTCATGATCCCATAGGGGCACAGAGCTCTTATGGGAACATGGTCTCATATGGGAACATGGGACTGTGGGGTCTATGGGGATATGGGCCCATAGCGTCACATGTCCCAGAAATACGGGTTTTTCGCCCTTATTCATCTTAATTATCAACATTTCGATTATTTTAGATGATATATTTCAATATGAAGCACTGCATATCACTGAGAACGATAGCCTAAACGTTATTCTATCTGTTGCCTTGTGTTTTCTGATGCAGTCTCTTATGGTCTCTTCGTTCTGCTTACTTTTCAGACATGACAGAGGCCACCTTACGGTCAAACAAGAAGGAGTTGCCGTGTTCACACCCGCCTACCTTACTCAATCCCCATACAGTGTGCGATCGCTGCAGGCGAGATCGGGGCCTGGCGTTGTGTGTGGAAACGAATACCTGCCCTGAGTGTGAACAGTTAACCCACAGAGAGTGGCGTGCAATTTACAGAAACAGGGCAAAGAACGACCGTAGAAGGAGCAGACGCAAAGCCCCCTCCCTGTTTCTCTCACCGGACTGTACCTCCAGCGCAATGGAAAAGGCGAGTTCAGTGATCCTGCAACAGGTGTCGACTCCCATCCGTTTGGATACCGGTGCAGAGTCGGATACAGCGGGCACTAAGCGCAAGCGTAAAAAGTCAAAGACATCTAGAGCCTTTTCAGAAACAGTGGCTGAACTGGATATATTAGGTGGCGACGAACGCGCGGCTTTACGTAAAGCCTGGTCCGCTGACCGACAGGACTCGGGGAAGGAAGGGTCAGGATCCGAGAAAAAACTTTACCCTGCGGAAGGGCAAGTAACGGTTGTGCATACAGCCACATGCTCTGCCTTCACGTCTTCCCCGGGTCAACTGGGCATACCAGCACCAGAGGATTTGTTCCCCCAGCTAGATCCTCCAACTTTGCCCCCCTCCACGGGTGACTCAATGGGCTTGTCGGCGATACTGGCTTTACAGACTCAACTTCAACGCCAGATCCAGGACTTGCAATGCTCAATTAAAGAGCAAGAGGCAAAAAGGACCCCCAGCAGGAAGCGTACACCATCGGCCACGGTCTCTCGGCCTCCACCGGAATTACTTCCCTTAGCGTCCACTTCCCACGAACCCCCCGCTATGGGTTCAGTCAGGGACCGTGAGACGGAGGACCCCAGTGAGGAGGACTCTTCGGGTATCCCACCGTCGGGGCAGGTTTCCAATCTGGTGGGAGAAGAGGACGACGACCTACTTCAAGCTCACACCTCCCCCATAACATCTATTCCCTCTAACAGAGAGAGGGAGATCTATACACCCTCGGGGGAAGTACTCACCCAGCATCCCATGAACGCTTTGCAGCAGGGTGAAGAGGAACAGGAAGGGGAAGAGTCCGAAGAGGAAGAGACCGGAGATGTGCCCCAAGAGCTCTCAGCACCGACTCACTTCCACTTACCCCTACGGGAAATGGACTCTGTACGTTCCCCAGGGCGCGGTCAACGTCTATGGCACGACCCAGCGGCAGCAGGCCGTCGCCCGATCAGGACCCCGTCTCCTCCCGATCTCTCATCGCCGGGGGAAGAGAGAGCTCCCTCCGTGAAGGCATCGTCCCTAGCTCCGGAAGATGTCCCGTTTAGAGATGCCATACAGGAAATAGCCCGCCTTGCTAACTTTACCTGTGGCACCCCATGTCTGGAAAGGGATGACCCCCCCCCCCCCATTAGGATGACATCCCAGACGTCTCTGCCCCACCACGATTCATTCATTGCCTTATCCACGAGTGAGGGCATCGCGAACGCAGTGGTAGTGCGGTCAAACGAGTTCAAAAAGATGGATGCCAGTGAGGGCCGCACGTTATCGCGATTTCATGCCTCAAAGCACTGCTCCGTGCGTCCAGGCCCATACCGTACCTCGGACGATCAGATACCGATGGAGTCACTGGATCAACCATCCAAGAGAACAGTGTGGATGCCATCAGTTCGTGCGGATTCAGACATTCCGTTAGTAGAAAAAGACGCCAGGAACATTGAGTCGTCGGCCCGTCAAGTTTTAAACATTATGTCCTTTCAGGACCACACTCTGAAAGCACTACGGGCGAGATGGGATAATCTGCGGCTCAGTGACCCAGTGTCTTCTAAGCTTTTGGAATGCCTCGCTCTGGCCACCCGTGATGTCGTGAAAATCTCTACCTTCCTAATGACGTCAATGGTATTTTTAAGACGGGACGCCTTCCTCCAGCACTGCTGGTCAAGCGTCAAAGGGCTTCGTGACTTAAGACATACTCCTATCCTGGGCGAGAAAGAACTGTTCCCCCCAGCGGAGGTGGAGAGAGTAAACCAGGAAAGCCGATCGTTGTCGCAAGACTTCGCCTTGATGTCAAGGATGTCGCGTGCCTCGTTCCGCCAACCAGCAAAGCGCAAGAAGCAACGACAGTCCTCTGCGGATCACCCCCGACCCAACTCCCAGGTGCAGTCCCAACCGCCGAAGAGGCCCAAGCATTCGGGAGACAACAAGCCAGAGGGTCAGCATACCCAGCAGCACAGGGAGCAGCCAACCAAAGTACCGCTCAGAGACGAGGGACTCGTCTCTTGGCGATACTTTTTCTGGCTTAAACGATCTAAAAGAACTACTGTCTTGCAACACATCCTTGCCCGTAGGCGGAAGGCTAGGCAAGTTCTGGCATGCTTGGGCAGAGTTAGGGGCTTCCCGGAGAATAGTCCGGTGGCTGAGGAACGGCTATCCTCTCCCCTTCAAGAAGGGCCTGAGGGGACTCAAGCCAACTATTCCCCTAACACTCCAAGCTCCAGGCAACCTAGCCACCGCTTATCAGCAGGGATCAGAAAAAGACTTAGCCCTAAAAGAAATGCTAAAAGACTTGCAAGCAAAACAGGCTATAGAGGCAATGCCAGAAAACCAGGTAGGCTTCTTCAGCCGAGTTTTTCTGGTACCCAAAAAGTCAGGGGGATGGCGGCTAGTGATAGATCTATCTTCCCTGAACCAGTTCCTGCAAATAACCTCCTTCCAGATGGACACGGCACAGGTTATAAAAGCAATGTTACGGGAAGGGATGTGGGACACATCGATAGATGTATCCGACGCCTACCTACATGTTCCCCTACACCACTCGGCCAGGAAGTACCTATGTTTCCAAGTAAATCGAAAACGTTTCTGGTTTCTGGCACTCCCTTTCGGCCTCTCTTCAGCCCCGTACGTATTTTCAAAGATCATGCGGGTCCTAAAAGCATGGGCACGTCTCCAAGGAATGCTAGTGTTCCAATACTTAGACGATTGGTTCCTAGCACATACTCAACGGGACATAGCCCATCACCAGACAACCCAGCTGGTCAAAAAGGCGATACAGGTAGGTCTTGTGGTAAATCTAGTCAAATCAGAATTGACCCCAAAACAAGACGTCATTTTCTTGGGGGAACGATGGGACTTGTCAGCAGCCCGAGCATTCCCCACAACAGACAGGCAGCAGAGAATTTCTCGGTTTATCCGGAACATTTCTGCCAACCGAAAGGTAAGGGTACAGGCTATGGAGTCACTGCTAGGTCTGTTAGTAGCAACCGAGAAGACGGTTCCGTTAGGCCGCTTACATTACAGACAATTCCAGGCACAGGTAAGGCAAGCCCTAACGAAGGAACGGTCCCCCAAAGCCACTATGACAGTGTCCCCTTCCGCACTCTCCCTTCTCCAATGGTGGTGCGACCCGGTTACCATGAACGAAGGAGTCCCCTTTCATGCCCCTCCCAGGGATATAGAGCTCCAAACGGACGCTTCCAGGGAAGGGTGGGGAATTCACTGTCAGGGTCAAATGTGGCGAGGAAAATGGCCAGCAACGTTTTGCAGATACCATATCAACTGGCTGGAGCTCCGAGTGGTATGGATAGCTCTGAACAAGCTATCGAACCATCTCGAGGGCAAGAGTGACGTCAGAGTTCTTCTGGACAAATCTACAGCAGTGGCGTATCTGAACAAACAAGGTGGAACCAAATCCTCTCAACTATCGACCCTGACTTCTCACATCCTTCTTCTGGCACGGGAACGCAAAATCTCCATTGTGGCACGTCATCTATCAGGGAAGCTAAACGTACTGGCCGATTTGGCGTCCAGGGCGGGCCAAGTCATCCACACAGAGTGGTGCCTAGCCCAGTCATCCTTCCGTTGGGTGACACGGGAATCCCCATGGGGCCCCCCGACGTTAGATCTATTCGCCAATGCGTTGACAACCCAGCTACCCAGGTTCGTATCCCCATGCCCGGATCAAGCAGCCTGGGCAGTAGATGCGTTAAAGTGCCCATGGCCTCTGCAGGAAGTACTCTATGCCTTCCCTCCCCAGGCCATTCTGCTACAGGTCTTGCAAAGGATAATAGAACTAAGACCCCCAGCTCTGTTACTAATAGCCCCGTTGTCCCCAGAGGCTCCGTGGTTCACCCTTCTTCTACGGTGCAAGGTGATCAAGTCCATCCCGATACCTTGTCACAGGGAACTATTATCCCAACCCCATTGGCGGCACTTCCACCCGTCCCCATAACTAATAAACCTACACCTGTGGTGCCTAACCAATCTTTCCTAGAGAAAAAAGGTTTTTCCAAGCAGGTAGTGGAAAAGATGGTAAACAATAATAAGCAATCCACAGCGAAAGTTTATAGGTCACAGTGGAACAAGTTTTCCTCTTGGTGCGCTGCCTCTAAGCTAGACCCCTCCCTGGCGTCACCAGCCGTGGTAGCAGATTTTTTGGACCATCTTTTCACACAAGGTCAACTGAAGGTGGGATCGATAGAAGGTTATCGAGCCGCTATTGGTTCTAGACTTAAGGCATCTACTGGCTATGACTCGGGCGAGGATACGGCCTTGTCACAGTTAATTAGACATTTCAAGGTGAATTCCCCTCCCCTACAGTCCAACGTGGCCAAATGGGATTTGTCTCTGGTGTTACGTTATTTACAGTGCCCAGAGAACTTCGCGGAACAAAACATTTCCGCAAAAGATGCCACGGTAAGATTCACTTTCCTGTTAGCCTTAGCGTCCGGTAAGAGGAGAGGCGAAATCCATGCATTGGACAGGGAGATAACAAAGGAAAATGGGGAGTGGAATAGAGTGTTCCTTACTCCCAGAGCCGGTTTCATGGGTAAGACACATATCATTTCCCAAGGCCGAGGCACCTTTGACCATATTGCGCTCCCGGCCCTTCAGGGGGAACAACTGTCTGAGGATCGCGTTTCTTTGTGCCCGGTCAAAGCACTACGTCAATACCTTTCGATTTCAGAAACCTATCGCTCAGAAAATCAAAAAGCCCTCATTATCTCTTTCATGCCGAAATTTAACAAAGACCTTTCTAAACAAACCATCTCAAACTACATTAAAAAGGTCATTTTGGCAGCTTATGAACGGGCACAGTCTGATGCGGGCCTACAAAACGAATGTAAATTTAAAGCCCATCATGTCCGCCAGATAGCAAATTCCCTCAGAGCTCTTCGTAATGTGTCCTTGGTAGATATACTTAAAACAGGTTGTTGGTCCTCTCCGAACTCATTCGTTAAGTATTACCTGAAAGACTTTTCGCAGAACGAGTTGTCGGGTCTTTACTCTTTAGGCCCCTTCATTGCTGCGGAAACCATCATTACGAATCCTTCTACTCTGGTTTCAGGCAACCCGCTCCAAAGCTGAAAGGCAAGGGCAAGCAGAAAGGGGGATTCCCCAAGGGACACAACCGAGTGGGGCTTAAAGGGAATGCCCATTGTCAATCATGACGAAATACCAGAGGATTCCCTCATTTTGATTGGTTGATGGATGGATGGCGGGATAGGCTATTCTGCAGGCACAAAAAGTTTGTTTTTATTTGCGTGAAAGGATAAATCCTAAAGGGAAACCCATCTAAAAGTGGAGAACGCGAATTGCGCTTTTACTCGTAAAAGCACGTTTTACGAAATAAAACGTTAGTTTAATTAATCATAAGCATTTAATAAGTGGCAATTAAAATGATATTTGTAGGAGAAGAATAATCTTATTTGCAGATTTTTAAAAAGCACTTGGTAATTTTCGTAAATGTTGGTTTGGCATATTTTTCTTCGTATATAATGTACTATGCTATTGTTCTGCTTTCGGCTATTGCCGTTTCATAAGCTTTCCACAAATTGCCGAGACTTTTTTCAACCTGGAAATCATTATTTTATTCCAACGTCAATTGAGTTGGGGTAGTGATATTTTAAGATGCATTTTAGGGCCATATCGTACCAAGGTGTCAGCAGTAATGTGTCTTTAATGTCCACTTCTTTTTTTTTCTCCGATGACTTATTTTGAACAACGAGGCAAACAAAGTCGCACCTCTTTTGTGAGGTAGGGCATTCTCAAAAATAATGACCCGGAATACAGGTCATTCTTTTTGAGAATGCCCTGCAAGGTGTGACTTTGTTTTCATTGTTATTTAAATTGATTCATTGAAAACAAAAAACATAGTCATTGATCAAATGGAATTTTAACAGGAATCAAACATCAAGAATCTTCGCCTTTAAAAAAAAGATTTATTTAAACTTATATTTTCCTTAGCAAATATTCTAATGCCTAAATACCTGACGAATTCTTTAGTTTTTATTGGAGTGGGGGAAGGGGGCTGATGAAAGAGATATATCGACACAGACGTTCGACAGCCGTCGTGATTTAGTCGCGACGAAAATGACAAAACGCATCTCATTTTCTACGTTAAATATTCGTCGACAGACCTCGTGACCTCAAAAAGACGCTTGATAGACGTCAGAATGATCACATCGATTTGAAGAAAGTAGAAGCTTTCAAATAAATTACCTTGTACTAATGTCGGAATTCGTTTTCAAAAATTATGTAGGGTCCATCCTGCATTAACATGCTTGTGGTATCGATAGATCCGGCAGGCTCGTTAACATTATATACTCGATTAAATTTATCAATGTCCAATCCAATTTCCAAATTTCCAGACTCCCTCTGCAATTCAGAAGGAGTCTGGGTCAAAGAAAACTCATTTTCTGAATTGTCCTCCATATTAATTTTGTACCAAAAAAAGCTCGTGTAGACTTTTGCATTAACAAGGTTGTTATGAGTGATCGTTCAGTTTTTATACCCTGTCATGATTGTTATTCTTTATTTGCAACCTTAATCGCAGAACAATAGGGGGTGACGGGCCGGGGGAGGCGGGGCCAATTCGTTTGGCACATGGACATTAAGTATGACAATGCCTTCCTTCTCGGTAAACTCTGTTTTCATGGCCCTGTCTGTGTGAATAGAGAATACCCCGAAGTCAGGCATTCTCATACACATATCTTCTTTCTTTCTTTCTTTCTTTCAAATTCACAAAAGCCAGTCAAACTTTCAAACTAGCAATGTCATGATGTACTTTGTTAAACCGTGACAAAGTATGTAACGCACTTTTGATATCCTTTTTTGTCATTGTCCTTCGCCGGCAAGATCTAATGCCTTTCATTGCCCTGTACAGTATTGCAAATGCAGAATTCTCCCTCCCATTGATTTTAATAGCTTCAAATTGCTCGACTTGGAGCGCCAGAATAGCACCCTCCCCTGGCAAACTGAGTCCTCCCACAACACCCCCAAATCCCTCATACGGCATGTGCCATGATAAGGGAAGGCGAAAGTCCGAGAGTTCCGGACCCTTGAATTCTCACTCAGTAGTCAATGTTAATGTTAATGTCAAGAACTTTTGCGTAAAGGTTCGAACAAAGGATAAAAACATCCAAAAAATTTCAGCGAGCACTTCATGAATGGCGCCTCAAACTAATCGAAAACAAATCCGCAAATTTGAATAAGATTGTGTTGAAAAAGAAGAAAAATCAGAGATTTGACCAACTTAATTGACAGTGGGTTAACTTTTATGAACAATAATTGAGACATCTGTCATGTTAAATAATCAGTATATAATTGTTTTTACTGAAATTAAGCCTCGATAATAAGAAGATTGCATGCTGGCAAGGCTTTTGTTCTGTTGTGTATTTACCAGTTATTTACATTTTTTTATCTCGTAATTATACCTTTATATTTGGGATCTGATGCATTGTCTAAAGTTCTTAAGTGAGTGCGTATAATATGACGGAGTGTGGGCTTTATTGGACCATTACGTGTCATTTTCTACCAATTATGGTTCATTTTGTCCACATGCAAACCCAGAATTCAATGTGTTTTTAAAATTAAAAATATCTATTCACGATTTCTCTTTTTAGATCTGCCGACTTCGTCGGGCTGGTCTTATCACATCAATAGAGGTGCATCCATCGTCGGTATGTCCGTATGTACGTGTATAAACCGTTACTTAAAATGCTTCTTCTCCTTCGGTTTTGATGGGATTCCTTTCTCTTTTGAACTTTTTTTTTGGCGATCCGCCAAAAATTGGCTGAATGGGAACCATTTAGAATTTTTCGATTGCCTTTCAGATTTTCTTCAAATTTTAAATGAATATTCTCTAGGTAGGCTTCTTCTGAAAAATTACTTATAATGGCGATCCGCCAAAAATTGGCCAAATGGGTTCATTTTTAATTTTTGTACTTTTAATCTTCAAAATACTTCTTCTCCCAAAATTTTGATCGGATTCCTTTCCAATTTTGTACAATTGTTCTCTAGATAGGCTTCTCTTGAAAAATTACTTTTCTCGTGTTTCGCCAAAAAATTGGCTAAATAGGGGGTCATTTATAATTTTATGGTATCCAATTTTCAAAATGCTCCTTCTCTCACAATTTTGATCGGATTTTCTTTAAATTTTGAACGAAGTTTTCCTTATAGATCTCTCTTGATAAAAATTACTTTTTATGGTGATCCGCAAAAAATTGAATAAACATGCGCATTGGTCCGAAATGTAGACCGCGCATCAACGCAAGTTAAATAAATATGCGCACTGGTCCGAAATGCAAACCGTGCATCAAAGCAAGTTAAATAAACTTGCGCAAAGGTCCGAAATAATAATCGCGCATCAATGCAAGTTAAATAAACAACCCCCTGGTCCGAAATGCAAACCGTGCATAAATAAACATGCGCATTGGTACAAATGAAATCAATAAAAGCTAAATAAACCAGCGCACTGGTCCGAAATGCCAACGGCCATCAACCCCAGTTAAATAAACATGCGCACTGGTCCAAAATAAGCACCGCGCATCAACGCAAGTTGAATAAAGATGCGTATTAGTCCGAAATGCGAACAGCGCATTGACGCAAAATAATAAACATGCACAGTGGTTCGAGATGCGAACCGCGCATCGATTCAAGTTAAATTAACATGCGCTCTGGTCTAAAAATAATAACCGCCCTCAACGCAAATTAAATGAGCATGCGCAGTGGTCCGAAAAGTGAGCTGTGCATCAACACAAACTAAACAAACTTGCCCACTTGACTCAAATGTTACCGCGCATCGCCGCACGTTAAGTAAACATGCGCCTCGGTAAAAAAATGGAAACCGCACATTAACGCAGGTTAAATAAACATGCGCACTGGTCCGTAATGCGAACCGCACAACAGCGGATGTTAAATAAACATGCGCACTGGTTCGAATTGCAAGCCGCACATCAACGCAAGTTAAATAACATACTCTTTGGTTCGAAATGCAACCACACATCGACGCAAGTTAAATAAACATGCGCACTGGTCCGAAATGCAAACCCCACATATTAATACATACCAAAACATCTAAACTTAAATAATACTGTTTTAGATGCGGCGTTTTCTTCATATCAAAACGCAAGCGCAAACGTAATCACGCGTGTTTGATCATATCACCATTCGCTGGTCGTTCCTTGAAATAGTTGTGTATGTCCGATCAACAGTACACATGTGTGGATTTCGATATACTGTTCGAAGGTATCTCTGGAAGACTACCCAGTCTACCAGAGATACACAAGATCTGCTCCCATTTTTCTGGGAAACAAATCTTTTTATGTATTTATCGGTCTATCAAATCTTTTTATGTATTTATCGGTCTATGTTCGGGTCCGTTGCTAAATTAATTATTTAGCTAACTCTTTGCCATCTCGTCTTTTGAAGCCTAATTTCTCACATCAATACCCTTGCTCATGCATGCTGGAATTGGCCTTATCGCTTTTTGTAAGCTGGGACTTTGTCCTTGGACAAACTTGTACAATTTGACTACCACTTTTTTGCCAACCATACAAGCTTATTCATGCATGATTCACTGGATCTCGGTTGATCACACTGCCCCTGGACATTCTTGTTTCAGATAAAAAAGTAAACAATACACAAGGTTTGATAAACAACATTTTCCATTTTATCGGTTCACAAAACGTCTTGCCCCACCCCACCCCCCCCCCCCTCCCATTCCCCCTCTTTTTTTACGTCTTGAGTTTTTTTTCGAATTTCTTCGGAGCTTCTTTTTTTAGCATGAAATCTCAAATTTGCGCCACTTATTGATGCCCAACTCTTGTGACCGCCACCACCTCCTCCTCTTTTAAGCCAATTTCTTTACTATTTTATTGGAAAAATTTACGGCATTGAGAAAAGGGACAGACTCCCTGATGGCTGTAAATGAAGGGCACAACGCATCACAGTAAAACACATGTGACGGTCTTCTACAGAAATCCGTCATCCTCCAACACACCCGACATCTACTTTCAAACATTCGAAGATTACAAAACTCAAAGCTTAAAGCAAAGGATGAATGGTGAATACAATTCCGCGACCAGGACCAACGCCTCTAACCACTCGCCTCCCCTCTCCCTCCCGGTTCACATGTAATAAGATATGTTCGTACTGCGATAGGGGAGCGGATTGTAATACTAACAAAAATGTGGGTGATTCATAACACACTGCGGGCTTTGGCGCCATTTATTCCGGGATGGAAACAAGAATATCTGCCCCGATATTCACAGAAGCTAATTGTGCAGCTAATTGTACTCCTGGAAGCGAAAAATCGGCTTGTCTGGCTGTATCACGCAAGCAAGTTTTGGGTGGATTTTTGTTTGTCGGATACTCTGCTTACCAACAAAGCAATTAACGGAAAACAGTTAACTGTACAGTTAACTTTTGTAAATACGGCCACTTGGAATTTCCTTTGAAAAGCAAAGCAGATATATTATATAAAATCTTATGGTCTTTTTTGTACAGATTTGTAACCCTATCGCAGTGAATACTAACAAAATGGGAAAACTCTGTCAAGATTCCAGAGAACATAATATTAGGAATTAGGAAAAATAGAAAAAAAACTCACCATTATTATAATTATAATTGTTCCTTTAACTAGTATTATCATTTTATTATTACTAATGTGATAATTATTATTATTATAATTTTTATTATTATTATTAGTATTATTATTAGAAGAAGAAGAAGAAGAAGAAGTAGAAGAAGAAGAAGAAGAAGAAGAAGAAAACAGATATTAAACGTCCGTCGTAACATGCGAGTTTCAAGTAGAACAATAATGCACTCAGTCAAATCGCCAATTTAGCCTCGTACTTTCATATAATAATAATAATAATAATAATAATAATAATAATAATAATAATAATAATAATAATAATAATAATAATAATAATAATAATAATAATAATAATAATAATAATAATAATAATAATAATAATAATTACCCACGTGAAGGGTTGAAATATTTAAAAATAAGTCCATGGCGTCGATTAAGAAATCCATCACTGTTTTATAAAGAGCTCATACTGGACCTTCTCACACACATAAAATTCCAGACTGATCAAATCAGTTCTTTGAGATAGGTACCTTCAGGGTTGTGCACGTAATGCCTTGTACGGAATGTCGCCTTAACTGAGTACACGATTGACAGTGTCAGTAGTTCTTTCCATATCTTTTTTAAAGCGCTGCACTGTTCTTAAGTCTTGTGCTTTTCACTTTTAATTTATTCACATAGGATGGAGACCAAGGGTTCTATTTTCAGAACATCTAATCACCGAGCATGCAACACAAACAAATGGCAGACAAACATCCGAGCAAGCAACACAGTTCCTCTTTGTTTCCACTGTCCCTTCTTCCACGTGAGCTTTCGTTAGTATAAACTCTGCAAAGAAAAAAAACAACAGAAAAAGTTGTGCATCATCATCATCATCATCATCATCATCATCATCATCATCATCATCATCATCATCATCATCATCATCACGACCATCATCAGCATCATCATCATCATCATCGACATCATCATCATCACCATCATCATCATCACCATCATCATCATCGTCAGCATCATCTTCGTCGTCATCTTTATATCATTATCGTCATTCATCATTATCATTATCATCATCATTATCATCATCAGCTGGTTCTATAAACAAGACTAGCTTAACAGTAGTTAACTTACATAGTCTGCCCCGGTGCCCCGTGCATTTGTTGAGGTGGCGGATAACCAACATATCCTTGCTGCGGATAACCGACCTGCCCTGGGTAACCTGGCTGTGGTGGGTAACCCGGTTGTGGCGGTGGATACCCTGCAGGGGGTGGGTATCCAGGCTGTGGCGGATAACCCGGTTGCGGTGGTGGGTAGCCTGCGGGTGGTGGATAGCCTGGTTGGGCGGCGGTGACATGGCCTACGGGAGGCGTGATTACCCCGGGATTGTAGGGCGGGGGTGCTTCCTGGTACTGCTGTGTTGGGTATGACATGGCAATCACCACATAAAAAAGTATCTCTTTTCTTGTTAATCTGTAATCATAGAATGGTGTTTCGCAAATAGAAGCAGAAGGTATATTTACACTAAGTTATGTTTAAGGAATCCATAACGTCAGGTGATCCATTTATTGAGTTAACAAAATACAAAAAGTTATTAACGTTAAACAATTAACATAATTTGTGCACATTCCAAGCAAGATAAAGGCATTGGCTACTTCAACATAAAAATTTAACAACGTCGAACAAGAGATCCACAACAGGATGAACAGCCTTGGACTTTTGAAGTGAGAACATCTACAGTCCAATCACTTCAATATCTTAACTTTATTGACAAGCTTAAGAATTTGGGCTATGCCTTTTTTCAGCCTCGTTCAAGACTAATTCGTTTATTCCGCATTGTAATTATGCTTGCCAAGAGGCTAGTGGAACGCAGCACCAAAACTCAAAAATACATCAAAATGTTTGCCAAAAAATGTTAATATATAGCTTCAAATACAATAAAAGCTTTTCAGGTGCGAGTTTTGAAACAAATTGTTTTGTACCTTGTCTGTCACAGATGGGAACAGGAGAGTTGTCGGAAAGACAATTGTAAGTTGTTGTCACTCAGTCTTTTAGTCTCGACGGTTTCTGCTTTCACCTAAAAAGGCAATTTTGGCAATGATTATTTACATTGTAATCTTACACGTGTAGAAAACTTCAATTCATAATTTATGTGTCGATCACCGTAAATATATGGAATGCCGTTTTAACATTTAATGCTTATTTTTTATATTAAAATGTGATTAAAGATATCAAGAAATCAATGCAGATCTCATCAATTTATATTCTGCTTTCAATAATTGAATTTTAGATGGCAAAAAAATTTTTTGAGATAAAAAATCAATTTTACAAACTTAAAAAATGTTAAGGGAGACACACATTTATGTAAAATTTAACGAATCGTCAATTAAATTTTGGAGATTTGATTTTTGCTATCAAGAATTGAACTTTTGAACTCTATAAAGCAATTTTAGAGATCACTAAATCATTTTTGATATTAATCAACATTTCTAAATATCTAATAAATATCTCCAAACATTTATTGACATCAAGAATTATTTTTGAGATCAAGAATACATTTAGAGATATCAAAAATATAATTACAGTTAGCAAAAAGTAATTCTTGTTGTCAAAAATGAATTTTTATATTAAAAATTAATTCCTGATATCAAAAATCAATTTTTGAGACCAAGAATTAATTCTTGATATCAATAATTCCCTAGTAAATGTGAAAATGGCATTCCATATAAATAAGGGAAATTCCGGCTAAAGAAAAAGACACGTTACCGACCAATATCGTGATATTGCCCGCCATGTCCGTATGTGCGGTGTGTGGGTTTAGGGGGGGGGGGGGGCGGTGGAGAGGGAGTGAGACCCAATCATCGTGTATTTCTGAGAGACATTTGAGTACAGTACAATACTCAATGATTTTGTTAACACAATCACGTTATGTTAAATAAAAGTTTTCCAATGATTTTGTATTGCAAAAAACAAAAAAAACAAAAAACTATATTTTCCTGACCATTGTTCTTTTCCGGTTACTGTCTTAGTTTCATCCTGAATGTAACTATTTCCATTGAGGAACCAATCCAGTATTCGGCACAAAACATATAAACTGGTACATTCTAATAGAAAAAACCGGCCATAAAACAGAATAACAGACTGATAATACCTACATATAACACACATGCAAAGTAAATGTGTCCAATAACAAGGAGCTAACCGTAAAGCCGACAACCGCCCATATATAGATATATTCTCTAAATAAAGAATTGATAACCAAATCTTAATCGCGCATATTTTTAACTGTTAAAATAATTATGCGAGCCCATCTTTTCTACATATAGGTATACACACTAGAGCTGACGCCCTCACTTACATACAAACTGTTTATCATGCGTACCCATGACTTTTTAAAACGACCTCAAAACGCGTGGTGCTCAGAAATAAGACCCCCTTTTCTAATCAGACGCTGAGTGAACTTGCGAAAGATTTCCCCTTTTTATGGGAAACGCTGAGTACTGAATTACATTTCTTTTTCCTCGTTTTTTTTTCTCACGCATGGTAACACATATGATGCCAAGTGCGCCCGCCAGACCCACCTTTGCCCCGTACGTATGGAATGCTTCTTATACAAGGAAGGCATCGAATACCAACCCGAGCTAGGCCTTGTAGACCCACCCAAAACTTATTCTCGTGAATTTGGACCTGTGCCAATATAAAAAAAAAAACAGAAATTGTCTAATCCAACGCAACCCGATCGCTATGCCTGTTTGGTCTAATATAAGGTAATTACGGACTCTCAATCCGAATCCCATCCCTGAACCCAAACGTATGAACTCCTCCTGATACAAGGCAATCATGGACTCGCAACCCCGGCCACCACCGACCCCTCCTCAACTCCATGCGTATGGACTGCCCTCAATACAAGGGAATCAAGCTGCCAACCCACGCCGGGAGAGGGGGGACACTCAAGTACCAACTGATTGCCTTGGGTGTTTGTGAATTTTTAGGCCTTTTAACGAGGAGTGCTAATTTTGAAATAATGCCCTTTATTAACCAAACGCAGAAACGTTCTGAAAGAACCCCACTTTCAAAGGAAAAGCGGAATACTGAATGAAAACTACCCCTCCTCTTTCGTAACGACATTGATACTCCGCTCGGACGGCGTCCAGTCTGAAAAGCACCCCCTCCCCTTCCCTCCCCTCCCCTCCTCCCCCTCCCCCCTCCCCCTCCGCCACTGTCTCTGTGTTGTTCTTGGAAACGCACGGCAACACATGAAACCAAGCAGACCTTTCCCGACCCCTACTCTAACCCACTCAGCCATGGCCATGTTTATGAACTGCTTCCGTGTAAGGTGAGCACGGAATTTCGACCCCTCCCCCCCCCTCCCTCCTCCCAGACAATGCGTAATGCAAGGCAATGCTGGCTCACATGCCGAAAATATGTGCATGTGAAAAAGCCTTAATTATTCCACGCACATATATACTGGACATATCCCTCGGAGGAGGGTGGGGGAGTTACCATGACCGTTCAGGAATTTTTAAAACGACCCTAAATTCGGAGTGCTAATTTTGAAACAATGCCCCCTTTTTTAAAACGTAACAGGGAGCGACATTTCTAAATAAAAACCCCTTCTTGTCGATTCTTGGCACTGAATGACAATTACCTCCCCCCTTTATCGAAACTGGAACTCCGCGCGGACTGCATATGAACCCAAAATTACCTCCCCCCCCTCCTTCCCCCCTTTTTTTAGCACAGTTTTAGCACAATTCATACCAAGTTCCCCCCCCTTGCTGTCCGTTAATATACAAATCTGATGGCGATGTGTCTGTAAGCTTCTGTAAACAACTGGCACACTGCTGTGTAGCAGCTGTCAGAGGATACACATAAAGTACTGGGTTGTAAAACGGAAAATCGATAAAATGGGTTTAGAATATATGTATAATCCTTTTTCTTCTGCAGCGAGTTCAGAATATCCGTCAAAAATACCAGTTTCTTTATCCCTTATCCGAAGGCATACTTCACTTGTTATATTTACTAATAATTTAATCTTCAGTCTTCAAAATGTTACTTTGCATTTACGAGTATCACTATATTCCAAAACATGGCATGAAAATAACATATGATCTTTATCCTTTATTTACACGTCAAAATGTGTATGCAATGAATCACCCTAGCTCGTGTGACTCTGACTTGTAGGTCTATGTATAGTCATGGAAAAGCACGGTGCGTTAATATTTATCTATTTTTACAGCTTTGACCACTCCCCCCGAATCAGACTACATAGTAAACATTATAAGATCGGTCCTAGGTCCAAATTCGATTTGAGGTTGCGACGTCAACCAACCAAACAACAACATTAGCTCTGGTTGTACGTTAACAATGATTAATGGCGACAACAGATCAACGTCTTACCAACGTTTAAGTCACAACGTTGAACAGACGTTACTTAAGCAATGTTTTTAGACGTTGCTTTAAGTCGCAATCAAAACGAAACTTTCTCCGAACTCTAATCAACGTCTTTGGTCGTTGAATGGATGTCGGAAAATCGAATTTGCATAGACTCGGAAAGTAGATATCGTTTACGCGTCGGATTCTTGTCATATCGACCAAGACAGTACACATTTATAATATATTTTTTTCTTTTAAAAACAAAGCCAAATTTAGGAATTTTTGGAGTTCTCCACCAAAAAGTTATAAACAAAGAAACACACGTAAAAAATGTAAACATTTTAAAAAATTTATGAAGACTTAACCAAAAATGCAACTGTTTGTGGATTACAACGTAACTCAACCTTTAAGTACAACCTCCTCCAGCACAACCTCTAGTGAAATTTGGAGAGGATCGACAAAAAATGGTCGGTGCTTTAACAAAAAAAATGATCCCATCCCCCCCCCCCCCCCACCCTCCTTTCATTTTGGTTCGACACAAGAGTAACTTCCATTTAAATGGTTAACATAAAATAATATACTATAACATATTAAAAAAAATCCCTTCATTATTGATTTTATTCAACAGGCACCTCACATCCAAAGGTTATGATGTGGTTTAATCATACCACAAATTAAATTATAATTATCTTAAGATTTATAAGTATGAAAAGATTAAAAAAATAAGGCACTAAATGTGAAGCTAGCATGCCACAGTGATCAAATGACCTACACAACAATACTCCTGCAGACAGGTGAGTATCGTCTTTCATGTAGCATATGAACATGTGGGCATTTACAATGCCGCCTTTTTTGCGTATGCTGCACACTTGGGTCAAACAGTCATGTATGAGATGAAAGTGTTCAAGGCAATGCTGCTAGAACGGATATGACTGCATTATATACTTCATGATCAACATTTTATTGAAGAGAGGGCATCTTTCAAACAGGCACCCAGATAGCAGTCCCACATGGGGACTATGCATAATATATGTGGGTATTCCCACGTACCCACGCATAAATAATGTGTATTTTGTTGGGGAATTCCCACGTAGTTACGTGGGATTTAGGAGAATTTGAGACTCTTTCCGATGTGTATTATGCACATGTGAACCCATGCATTTTATACGCATATATTTCCATGCATTTTATATGTGGGAATTCCCACGCATATTAAGCATGGAATTTTAAAGGGACGATCCACCCTGGCCATACACGATAACTCCATCGAATACACAGACAAGTACCTTTATAACTATAGTTCAGTCATAAAGTACTCCTTTAAAGAATTTTAAGCATAAAAATTTTAGTGAAATTGGTATTTCCATGTCTAACTTTCTATTATACTTAGAAAAAAGGCAGCCTTCCACCAAAATATGCAGAATGTAGCAAAATTTAAATATAATATCGCTCAATGGCGGCTGTTTCCGGTCTGCGATAATAAGCCCACATTGCCAGACTGCTCATAATATACGTGTATTTTACATGGGAATGCCCATATGGAAAATCCCACGTAAAATATACGTGTAATATACAAATGACTTCTAATGAAATTTTACGTGGGAATTCAAAAGTATAATATACATATAATATGCGTTAATTACCCATGCATTTTAGACGTGGGCAATTCTACGTATATTATGCAGTGGAATGCCCACGGTGGGCATTACGCGGGAAAAACCATGCAGCTTATGCGTGTATCTACCCGTGCATTTTATACGTGGGAAAGTCTATGTATATTATATGTAGAGTTTACACGGAAATCACACCGTGGGATGTCCACATATATTACACATGTTTTCTGTGTGGCCCTGCCAACGTCCCACATTCCCACGTAAATCCCACCTAAAAACAACGCGCTTTATACGTGGGACGAAAAATTATGCTAACTGGGCATTTGATTAACGAATGAAGCATTTTCATCACTTTTTCCCAGGACTCAGTGGCATGAACAAGAAAGTAAACATTGTCACAAACTGTCTCACTGTGTAAATCATGTATTCTTTTACCTTTTATGAAGCTTTTTCTGCACTTCGCCTGCTAAACAATTATTGTATTTTTTTTTCGATTAGACATTTGCTATTACACATGCCCTGAGTTCCTAAAATCTATTTTCAAAACAAAAAAATTGTTTTAATTCTATTTCTACCAAAATAACAAAAACATCTTTTTTTATTCGCTGAAACTTCGTCTTATTCCTTTAATGTAAGCAATGCGATCTTCCATTTAGTACCAATACATTGTTCGCATTGGCATTGCGTGGCCCCAATTCAAATACATTTTAATGCAAATTCTGAAGACAGCTCTCTTTTGTTGAGTCGAGCGGACAGAATATGCTTAACAGTAAAACAAACGAATAAAAAGTAACAAAAAGAGGAAAACAGAATTCTTTCGAGTCACTTTCGTCGCTTGTCTATGTTTTAATTGGATTTAATGCAAAGCATAGCAAAGGCACAGGGTGTACTTTTTGTAACATAATTGATGACCATAATTCACTGTTTTAGCAACACCGATGACAAATATACATGTACTGGTAACTGTGAATGGGAAACATTGTTATTTTATAGAACTCTAGTACAGAAGCACCTTTCTACAAATGGGACTAATATGAAGGCAATCTCGATGAGGAAAGATGAGGAACAAAAGATTAGCTATTAAAAAAACAAGCAAAAATTAACTCAGTCATGCCGTAATATCTAATCGTTCAGGTGCCTTATAATGGATGCCAATCGATTACGATTCCCTATATCTATAAATAAAACGAATCACCACACTCTGGCCTGGAATTTGAACCAAATTGATATAATGAAGGGCAAATTAAATTCATTCTGTTTACAAACTGAAGTTATACTCCTGATCTCCTTCCATGCAACAATGGCCACTAAAACGTTTGCAAATTGTCATAAAAGTAGCATTCTAACTTCGCACAAAAGATATTATTTATTAGCAGTAACTACAAAAAACTCTACCCTCTTTTAGAGTAACATTCCTTCAAATTTTTCGCAAGTTTAAATGCTTGATCGGGTCACACTCCTGTCAGATGGTGCATTATGTGTAATAATTTGCAATTACTTTTGCAACCCTAAAATATATAAACTACATTATTTATTATGTTTTGCCTTTATTGTTACATTTCGAAGTTGAGGCTGAATTTAGTTTCCTTCGAGCAACGCAGAATTTTTTTTTCAAATAAAACAACCTTCTAAAACATTAAAGACTATGCTTGGGATTGTTTGGATCTCAAACTGAAAGCCCTATACGATAAAAAAAACTCTTTCAATTGCAATCAAATATTTTTGTCAAAAATGTTCCTTTAAAAGTACTTCTGAAAAAAAACTTGATCGCCAATAGTAAATTTTCATCAATTCTAAAGTGGTCTTGGTGTTACCTTAGGTTAAGACAATTACTATTTCTTGGTTATTTTGGCGTAAACATAATTTAGAATTCACAAATTTTATTTAACGTTAGCTTGAGATTGCCTTGCAACTCCTGACTACAACCAAAAACGAAATAAACAAAAACAGCAAAACCTTTCATCGCTTTAAATCTCTATCTTTCTAAACGGTTTTTCTTAGTCCATGAATTTAAATACCATAGCACATTCAACAGACGTAGCAAATTGTATGCCATACAGTAAATACACTGTTTCATACTCACACAATAATTTACAGACATTGCAATGAATGTAAGATGCAATGACACAGCATAAATAATTCAACAATCAGGTCATAATAATGCAAAACACTTTACAACTTCCTCGGTAGTATAGTGGTAAGTATCCCCGCCTGTCACGCGGGAGACCGGGGTTCGATTCCCCGCCGGGGAGGACTTAATTTTGCTTGACAGCGAATTACAAAGGCGTCTGAATATGCTGCGCATCTCTAGAAAACTAAACCGTCTGCTGACAGAGACGTTTCGCAAATATTCAGAGGAAATAAACACTGTTCAACAGCAACGTTTTCAAAACCAACCTTTGTATTACAGTTCCAAGAGTAATTCTTTTTCTAGGTAGCATGCAGTAACTAGTTAAAAAAATAGCCGCACATGGAAAAAGTTCTGTCCTTTACAATACCAGAAATTATGAGGCCCATTTAAATCCTTGCCACCGTAGTTCATATACTTCTGCGGGACTTTATGCCTTTAGGATTCTATCAATAAAACAGATAGCTACAATACTTATCAAAAACGAGTTTGCTTGAAATTCTTTTTACATATTTGATTAAATTTAGCCAAAATAACTATTTCACGCTCACTGGTGTCATGTGGCATGTAAATAAGTGCATTTGCGGCAAGTGTAACACGGCCTGTGCTTCAATACGAACGGGGGCTTGACCCTTCGATGCCATGGGTAAGTTACAGGCTGGTGCTTCAGTGCGAACGGTGGATTGACACTTCGATGCCGTGGGTAAGTTACAGGTTGGTGCTTCAATACGAACGGTGATTTAACCCTTCGATGCCGTGGTTAAGTTACAGGTTGGTGCTTCAGTTCGAACGGTGGATTGATCCTACGATACCGTGGGTAAGTTACAGGTTGGTGCTTCAGTACGAATGGTTGCTTGACCCTTCGATGCCGTGGGTAAGTTGTAGGTTGGTGCTTCAGTACGAACGGTGATTTGACCCTTCGATGCCGTGGGTAAATTACAGGTTGGTGCTTCAATACGAACGGTGACTTGACCCTTCGATACCGTGGGTAAGTTACAGGCTGGTGCTTCAATACGAACGGTGGATTGACACTTCGATACCGTGGGTAAGTTACAGGCTGGTGCTTCAATACGAACGGTGGATTGACACTACGGAGACTATAAAACCTCTGTTTATAGACTATGGAGACGTTATTCTATCACAGAAAACACCGGAGGTAGGCCTCGAAGCAGTCCTCTTGGCGTTACTATGCCTGCCAAAGACAGGCACATCACGATAATATATCTCCGTGCTGGTTTTTGTACTGCGAAAACTACAACAGCATAGGCACCTGGAAGGGCAAGTAACTGGACAAGTGCAAAAACAGTCATTAGAGGCCTCCGTGAAAACGGAAACCGCGCGCATCGCCCGCACAACAGGATGGTGTTAATGATCGAAGACAGCGAAATCGAATACATCACAATCAAAGGAATTCCCAAGAAACATGCGCAATTGGCGACTTGTCATTTCTTAGTTAGGAGCACAGATTCTAACTTTACTGTGCAGATGGGCGCCAACGCGTATACAAAATTATAGGCGAAAGCTACGTCCTGATTTATGTCTGCCAGATCTGTGGCTTTTGTGCTCATTTTCGATCAAAATTTGTGTTTCTTTTTTGTCAAATAACCATTGCTTCATGAGATTTTGTAACACCGAAATTGTTTGATTAGAAAAAATGCGATCCCTCTTTTGCTTCAGTTGTATTTCTGCTGTGAAAGTAACGGTACTATAAAGTTGCCTATTTTACCAAGATTATGTGTAAGTTGTTTTGTTGACATTTTCGTCAGTTTGAATAACAAATAAACTTCACTTTTTAATGTAAACTTTCTTTTGTCCTTCAGTATATTAACAATTTGTAACTGTCAAAAACAATATATTATTCTTAAACCGGTTTGTTATTTATTGTATTTTCGCTCAGTTGGACGGGTTGTTAATATCTGGAATATACGGGTTTCAATGAAACTTTAAAATATGGCTGAAACATCCTTGCAATAATTTGAGTTCACAATTTAACTGAAATGAAAGTAAATACCTTAGGTTTGCATGAAGGACTATATCCCTTGTCCAAACAATCAAACGGAAGTTGAAACATATAACTAGTAAAAGTATAATTTGGTCAATCCAGCTTCTAGTATCCCGATAATCAAATGTTTAATGTACTGATGATAAATGGTGTGAGATATAATATACGAACAAAAATCAGATGTGCAACAAAGTCTCCAAATTACAACGCCACACAATCATGATCAATACATTCGCTATTTCTTTAGTATGAACATATAATCTGTGTTTGTGAAACACTTGTGCAATACGTTATCAAAGTCACTAAGATTTCGGTCAAAGCGCAATGCACTCTATCTGATAACATCTTAATACCTGCGTGATGAGCCGTATACTACCTTGGCTATATATCCCTTTATGACACTGTGCTGATCACACCGCTATTATAAACACGCCATTTAGTGTTACCAGAAACAATAATAAAGCATTGCATTTGAATAGTTTGCATAATAATATAAACATCGAAACCTAATGGCCTCTCAAGACTACTCATGAACTGACATTCAGTTTCTATTGAGCTGCTTAAAAATGTTTTTAAAAAGATTTATTGATCTAAAGAACAAACCAATTTTTTAAGCAATCAGAGATGTCGGTATAACTCAAATGTGCAGAAATTTAGTTTTTCATTTTGAAAGACGTATAACAAATTGTTTTTGTTACCCAGAGTGCGAACTGAATTCAAATTCAAATCTTATCCAGAAGTATATTATATGCTTACACAGAATTTGTTGTAATTTAACATAAACTAGAACAGAAGCGATAAACATTTAAACTTACTTCTTTTTTAGCTAAGACTTTCACTTACGAGTTTGGAAGAAAAGTTTTCTGTCTATGCCGAAAAATCTAACAGAATCACCCCACAGATTAAGCTCACTCATAAACACATGTAGATCAGTGAGCGGGCTGATCTAATGTCGGAATCCTCATCCGGAATGACAAAATGTTGCTAATATTGTTTTTTTTCGCGAAACGCTTCTTATCTTTAAGTCAACTGGAACTTTAAATTAGCATCGACTTACTAACAAACATAAAGTAAATTCGTAGATAAAATGTTATTTTTAAAACTTAGATAAAAAGTTAAGGGGAAATACTAGGGGCACGGTGTCTTATATTCTGAATTACGTTGACTTTTTATGATAAACCTTAAGCTCCAGTTGAACAGTAAGAGGCTGATGCGGTCTTGTACCTAGCAACCCAAAGAGTACATTGTGGGAGTTTCCATGTCGCTACCATATATGCTACATTTCTTGGTAACTTTCGCAACAGCGAAATTTGGGTTGTGACAGTGGTGAACATCGGAAATGAAAGGATAGATATTTTCTAATTTTGTTTGTAAAATTTATTATTTTGCACATAATAGCGTTTTGCTTTAAATATATGGGCTTAGCTGAGTTCATCCTACATTGAAATCTACATTATTGAAATGAAAGTTGACGTTTCATGCAAACTGCATGGTCAGCTCAAGAGCAAAACCAGCACTTTGATTCAGTTTGAATCGGTCTTCTTAATTCACTACCCCTATGATCAAAGAATATTGTATAATCAACATTTTTGACGGAATCTTTACCTAATCGCCTTCCTCATTTTGTGTATATATTTAAATTCTCCTGATTTGCATGGAAGGTGTAATAGCCGCATGTGAAAAATGACAAAAAATCTTTTTGATCTTTTTGATGGACATGTTAATTACACTTGTCCGATCAGTCTTATTCCACATTTCAAATGTTTTATAGGTTTTAAATAATAACTTAAACGAGAAATGTTTGAATAACACTGTTTTTTAAATTCCCCCCCCCCCACCCCTCATGTTTGTCGTCTTTGTCCATGCTTCAAAACGAGTTAGTTAAATTAATATTGATGCGACGTATTTGAAAGACTTGTAAGTAACCAGACCAACCACATTACAGACAGTTTTTTAATATGGATTCTGCCATTTGATGATTGATCACACATTTTTGTTGGGGGTCTCGGTGGCCTAGTGGTCTAAAGCGATGGCCAGCCAAGCAAGGCATGATCTGTAGGACGTGAGTTCGAATCCCCTCACGCCCAGGTAACATGCTGAACATGCTGACTCCAAGGGATTTAAATTGACCTGACTATATATGTTCATATGCATTATACGATAATAGCTAGGGATCGAATACTGTAAAGACTGGCAGCCTAAGGAATACCAGGTGAGATTCAAGTGTGCCCCGTCTGCTTAGTTAGGGTAACTTGCATGTGGACTGTATACCCAGATCGATAATCTGTACATAGTGTATGCGATAATAGTGATCAAGTTCGTTCTTAGTGGATCTTAGTCAGCAACATTATATAAATTCAACCTTCGGGTTGCAAATATAAGAAGAATAATTTAATTAATTTATTTGTTGTTTTTTTTTACATTCTTACCCTCCCTAAATGACCAGAAGTAATGTGGAGACTGTACAGAATCGTCTGCTGCAACTTTGAAGTACAGAATCATTTTTTTTCTTACTTTTGAGCAACAGCTCTACAGCATTGAAAGATTTTATTTCTTATAAGCAATTACCTTTATGTGTGTTCCTATAAGTTTCACTGCTGTGGCTATAGTGTCACTGTTCTGTAGACATGAACGACAAAGGTGAAGCAAAACCCTAGCCATCACATCAGCATTCTTAACGAAGCCATTGCTGCCCAGCTTTATCACAGAACCCTGTGTGAGCAATATTCATTATGATGCATATTGCTATTCACAGTTACAGCTGTCTATTATTTAAGTCCTAAATCAAATTCAAAGAGTTGGACAATATTAAGTTTATATTTGCCATTGTATATTTGTGGTCTTTGTTTGTGGCTCAGTGAGATGTAAGAGATCGTTATGAGACTTGTTTCTAAATTTTACCATTTACCAGGGGCAATATATTTCTATTAGATTGCCAGTGTTTTATATGGTGTGCACATAAACCGTATAGCAACAAAAAAAGAGGACTAAAATCTTTCTACTGGTACCATTTTCACCAGGAAAAGTTTAAAGTGGGATTTTCTGTCTAAGAAATGAGTATCAGTGCGATCCACAGCAGAAATAATGTGAATCACGTGACACCCTCCACATTAGAGGAATAAAACAAGAAGTGTTTTGATTTTGATTTAAAAAATAATACATTATATCTTCACTTTAAATTGGTGTTATATTTTATTCTCATTTTTTTCTTTGTGTAGTGACTTATTATAATTATATTGTGTATATGTATATAAAATACGATATTTTATATACATATGCAATTGCATCTGATTCACAAGAAATATTATGTCTCAAACGGACGAGAAAAGGTTTAACTTACAATGTTTCCTTTATAAAATACCAGTAATGCCTTCGTAACCGTTCACTTGTGTGACGTCCCGTTTTGCAATAAACGTGGTCCAATTATACCTGTGTTTTTAATTGCAGATATATTGGGATTATCCCCTGCCTCATATCGCATCTTTCCTGATGTGAGTGACGAGGGCTCTGAGTAATTACGCATGAAACCATTAGAGAGAAACCCCCAGGGGGCGCCACTCGCCCGTAATGTCAGTGATACCAGCTCCCTGCACAGGTAACAAAATGCAAGATAAAAAAAGGTGTCAACAACACCCAAGTGAGCTGCTGTCGTTGCAATGACGTCGAGGTATGACATTCGTCAAAGGTTTTGATTTGGTTGAGCACAAGCCATTTCATGAAAAAAAAACGACTTTCTAACAATGGCTTATTCACACGAACTTTAGAATGAAAATTATGTTAATGTTTACTTTAAATTTGTTTTAAAACTGCAGTGGAACCCTGGAAAAAGTGTCTTTTTCAGACTGAACTAATTTAAAGTGGTCCGATTAGTGGTTCGGGTGAGACAGAGGCCCTATTTTAAGGATCCTGTTTGTAAGGTGATCCTGTACTGGGGGTGGCCATGTACTGCGGTTCGTCTGTATCCGGAACACCTAGGCGACCGGGAGAAGGATATCTGGAACAGCCCTTACACTACCTGTTAAGGCAAACACCGCTTTTATGAGATTCTCGGAAAGACTCCGTGGTTGTCCCTGATGCCTTGTATCACAAGTGTTACCATAACAACCACACACGGTGGTCCTTCAAAGAGAGAGAGAGAGAGAGAGAGAGAGGGGAAGTACTCGCTAGTTTTCTAAGCATAAAGCACAAAGCTGTTGCCATGGAGATCAGTCAGGTGCGCATTTGACAACAACCGGCACAAACTCTGAGCATTGTTGGGAATGAATCTCTTATTCATACAATGCCTTAATTACATCTAAGTCGGAAAAGTAAGAGCAAGTAAACTAATTAGCTCGATACTATTACGTCACACATAACGTCACTATTGCGTCATTGTTTTAATATAATATAATAATAATAATAATAATAATAATAATAACTTGCACACGCATGCTGCGATGGCTTTCATTAGAGTTGGGCGATCAATACACCGAGGCTGATATCGTGCCAGTTTAAGCTGGTGCTCTCATCTTCTTGCCGCCTGTTTCGTAAATTTATTTTGTCGTTTTTAATTAAAAATTAAGCGAATTGAAAAATACAGGACGATCAACTAGACATACTGAAGTTTATAATATCCAAATTTCATATTTCTAGCCCCAACGGCCTCTGATTAGTTCCACGGACAAACTCAAAAAAAAAAAAAAAAAAAAACAAAAAAAACAAAAAAACATGCCACAACTGCGACTAAAATTTTCGTACGAATTCAATACACTACGGATTTTGGCAAATCCCCAAATGTAATAAAACACAAGCCGTTCAGGAATTGTAGCATTTCTTTTTAATTGTTCAAAAGCCATTGCTTAGTCGCGGTCTCAGCACAAAAATAATCAACCACAATCATTTCTGGTAGATTCAGGCATCGCCCATGTTGAATTCTATCTGCTATGTGAAGTTTACGAAAAACATTTTTTTGATAAGATTGCTATATCTTAGTTAAACGACATGTCTATACTGTAATTATATAATGCATAGACCAATCAGAATGCCGCATGAGTATAGATCTCTGCCATCTCATCTCAATTAGCATTGTGGTGAGAGACAACATACAGCACTCCGTGATGCTATGAAAGAAAGGGACCTGTTGAACTGAGCCCGCCGTAAGAAAAGCAACAAAGCTCTTAACAGCCATTGCGGAATGACAGTGGGATAATGTTATACAGAGCAGTGAAATATTGCTAACTATGAACAGGTAAGTTTTTTTTATATTTTCTTTCTGTTCCGTCCTGTATTTACATAAATTGTGAGTTGAGAAAGGTAATTTTAACTTTGGATATGAGGGAGATCAGGAAGGCAGGAAGGACACGTTGGGAGAAATGCTGCGCTGTGTTCAAATTTATTTATCTCTGATTGTTAAATAAACTGTGTTGGCAACGTTGTTCCGTTTTGTTTTTTAATAAGCGTTTTAAAGCATAAACGTAAAAAAAACTCCATCGCCGTTTTGTCCGGGATTGCACTTGTCGCCGTTTTGGCCATCGCCGTTTTGGCCGTCGCCGTTTATGTCTTCTGTGTTATGGCCGTCGCCGTTTTGGCCGTCGCCGTTATGTCCGGATACCATGTTACGTAAATAAGCATGCTTCGCATATAAGCAACTGCAAATAGCATGTCTTGTCGGAACAATTTAGAGAAAACTTAGTGAATTTAAGACTAATAAGGCACAGCGTAAGTCGATGTCTCAACCGTCTTAACGCAGCTGTTCATGACTCGTATTGCTTGAAGCCCGAAAATCAAACATTTTTCGTTCTTTTTTTTTCAACTTAAATTAAACAAGGCAGATTGCTCCAAAAATTGTTTTCAATGTAGAAATATACTGCAAGAACATCTGTGATATGTTCTGACCCTTTTGAATGAAACGCTTTATTGTACATAAATGATAAGCCTCGGGGGCCACTTGACAGCATATGTGTTAACCTCAATGGCACTCGGCAGCATAAACAAACAAAAAACGAAACAAACAGGAAAAAAAGGAGAAATTAATGCCAATGTCGTTAAGGGCGGTAGGAGTTATAAATATTCATTCTGCACTCGGCAATTCTTACAAAAGGGGTGTTGTTTCGGTTCATCACTCCGCGTCTCAGAAAGGGTGGGGACGCGAAAAAGTTGTGCAAACACACTTCTATATATATATATAGAGCGTGTAGGATGTTATTGGATGTCCTGGTTTGGTGACGGGAAATTTTTTGTTTGACAAAAAAGGAACGCAGGTGAAACACCACTTGAGAGTCTGACGACCATTTTGCTTAATTCCGAGATGCAATAATAGATATCCTCTCCGACCGTCGTTATTGGATGGTCTTTTTCAGTATTGCTGTAAGCAGGGATTTTGCTATATTTGTTGAAAAGAAACCTGACGAAAAAAAATGCTTTTATTTTATTGAATATCTGCGAAGCTCTTTAATTAGGTTTAATGTTTGTTGATATTTACCGAATTTTGTATCTCTGTCCCTCTTAGACGTAATTAGGTGATTTCAGAATGGAATTACGGGGGAAAAAAAGTACTGGATAACATTGACTATTCTTTCGTTACCTTTCATAGAGTCAACCTAGTTTACTAAGATCATTTTAAATAATTAAATTATTCCTTATTTTACTTTGATTTACTCTTTTTTACTTTACCTTTGTTAATATTCAAGGTGTAGGATAACAATGCAACCATGACGAAGACAGGGTCCGGTTTTATCGATTCTTCAATTGAACAAGTATTAGGTGGAAGACTGACGGAAATACCCGAACCGCCGTCGAACTGTGTCAATATTTACGTCGCCTCTACCGGAGAAGGTAATTTCCATTCCTTATTTTTTAATTTGATGTAAGACACTTTGCATTTAAAGTTTGCTTCTAAATTTCTTGCCAATAGCTAAGGCTTGCCTGATAACGAGGCGTAAAGTTTTGTCAATTCAGTGCTATCACTGCTAGTCATTGAAATTTTAAACTCTTCACGCAAGCTGGCTATTGTTTGTATTTTTCAAGGATCTATAGGTCATTAAAAAACAATAACGATATCAACTTGTCCCAAACTTCGTAAATGCCACACCACAAGATTGCAGTCAAAACTCCTTCATAAAAATTATTATTTAAAATTCTAGTTTAAATTTGTCATTAAAATTTTAAATTAATTTTTTGAAATTAAATCTTATTAAATCAAAATTTTTATCATTTAACCCATAAACTATCAAATGCTGTAACTTTTTGCGGTATAATACAGTTTAAAGCTTTTATAACCAAGCTTTTTATGGAGCACAAAGCTTGTCCCCTTATTACGTACACTTTGTTGGTGCATAAAATCTCTGTACGAAGTCGACAACTTTTTCCCTTCAGATTTTCGAATCGAAAGGGAACGACTATGGGAGGTGATCCTGCCGGAGCTACAGAGCTGTTTGATACCTTACGGTATCGACGTCCAGTTCATTGACTACCACCACGAGGCTTACATCGACCACGCCTACGACAGGGCCCTGTTTGAGCAGCACCTTGAGAAGCTGGTGGAATGCAGCAAGACATCCATGGGGCCGTTTTTTCTGGTAAGTACTTTTTTTCAGTAAGGCGAAAATGCGACGCCCCTCCCCACCCACTTCCTCCCCCAATGAAACCTCCACTTATCCCGCCTGACTCGTCTCAGGCAATTTTCCTATGAGGGCAATGGTGTAAGAAATTTGGTGGACAGTACTTAAACGCTTTATCGGCTTTGTTCGTTGATCACAAGATTTAAGGTTAGGCCTTATAGAAACAACCCAGCATTGAAACACCCACCACATCATTGTATGGGCCCATCCAATGCCTGGGCTAAATCAATACAGAGGCTATTGAAACAGCACATACAGTTTCTCCCCATGAAACACGATTATATTGCTGATGTAATTTAATCCAACAGATGTATTGTTATGGCGGTATATTTGTACAAAAATTTCATGGCGTTCGCGCTCCAACTTTTATTTTTGATCGCAATCGTATTTATGTGCAATTAATAGATGAGAAAATATTTAATTCTTTCGCGAACCACTTTTTATGTTATCCAAATCATTATAAATTTCTGCACGTGATTTTTTTATTAAAAAAATAAATGGCAGAATGAATTCAATTTATCGCGCCCTATAATTAACTTTTCGCGTTCCAAAATAAAGAAATTAAATTACGTGATAGAACGCATGGTCAGACAAACGTTCTTTAAAACACAAGACGTTTAATTATGGTGCGGGATAAAATTATGCCGAAATTAAAGAGCGCGAAATAAATAGTCAAATAACATATGAAATGTAAATGTTGCCTCGAGGCCATTCATATGAACGCGAGAAAAAATAAAATATACCACATGTGCGTTTTGATTGTTTGTTCAAATATACCGCCATAGTATTGTCGTGTCGCAAAAAACGCACCCAGTGTGCGTGTGTGATTGGGCTGGCACTGACGACGTCTTTACCAGATTTAAGGGGGGGGGGGGGGATAAACTGATGTTTTTTATTTGTTTTTGCTTACGTTTTATATTAAATATTTTTCGATAAAACAGAAAGGGGAAAAACAATGCCTAGTCATTTAGGCAAAAAAGGGAATTGAATTAAAAGCTGTGATTACTTTTTTCATTTTCAAATAGCGCACATAACCGCTGAGCACTTGTTTATTATGGCGCTACCGTTTCTATTCGATGCCGTTTTCTCATCGTTCCTGATGAATTGATATTTGTTAATGTTATTGAGAATTGGATAATTTTAATACGATTAAATATATCTATATGTAGTTAACGATATTCAGGAACATTATTAAATAAATTTAATATTTCGATTTCCGTTGAGATATCTAAAATTCAGATGCATAAATCTGAAATGTATGTAATAGCTTACACGGTTTTAAAATATCAATATATGAATTATAGATCTAACTTTTATTTAAGTTCCAAATATTTTAAAGATTTCAAAATAAAGCATTTAAAGTTTGATAGAGTAAGTAAAAAACTGGGTTTTTGTAGAAAGGTTTCGAACTGACAAAAAAGTAAAAGAAAGTCTAGAAATGTTCCGGAATCTGAGAAAAAAGCATCACTTTGTCTTTGAATAAAAAGCAAATCAAAATCAGGCTGAAAATTCTTTAATGAGAAAGTAATTTTAAAAATTTTATTTTTTTTGCCCAAGTGTTTAATATTTCGCCTTTGAGAAATAATAGGTTCTCGTTTAAATTATCAGAGACATTAAATGAATGATATTACTAATCGAATTTGAAAATGGCGGCAAATAAGGAAACATCATTATTTAAATATTGTCGAAGGACCTCTTAGGAGATCTAGTGGCATGGAACCCCTCGATCCTTTCGGGTTGAATACCAATTATCTGCCCTTCCTGCATGTCTCCCTCTTATGCGTGGAGTATTTCAAACAGGTATTTTTGGGGCAGGGAGTTACTAACCTAGAAACAAAAATATCCCGAGTAGCGAAAATTACACTTTGGGCCACGATTCTGAACTCTCAAAATTCAGAAATGATCAGGAACGAGAGGTGAAGGTCACCAAGGTACTTCTTCCATTACATCTTCTCTTTTAAGCTAAAGCGGTCGAAAATAAGCTTAAAATTGCACTACCTCTAACCGTTTTTGGAACTTCCGGTTTTTGACATTGACCATGGCCGAAGAGGTCAAGGTAACCTAGATACTCCATACGTAACGCTTTTTAGGTTCCAAGGGTCGAAATAACCTCAACATAACTCTGTCTCTAACCGTTTTTGAGATAATGGTCAACTTCCAGTTTATGACATTGCCATGGCCGAGGAGATACCTCTTACACATCGTCTTTTAGGTCCAAAGGGTCGAAAATAAGCTGAAAATCGCTGTATCTCTAACCATTTTCGAGATAATCGTCAACTTCAAGTTTTTAACATTGGCCATGGCCGAGGAGGTCAAGGTCACCAAGGTACCTATTACATATCGTCTTTTAGGCCCAAGTGATAGAAAATAAGCTGAAAATCGCTCTGTCTCTAACCATTTTCGATTTAATGGCCCACTTCCGGTTTCTGACATTGACTATGATTGAGGAGGTCAAGGTCATCGAGGTATCTGTAGCCGTTTTTGAGATAATGGTCAATCGTTCAGTTAGGTCATGGTTTAAAAATGTGCAGATTTTACGGCGTCTAATCTCCCTCTACTATCGAGCCAAATTTCATCCATTTTTGACAATTGGAAAAAAAAACCCAAACGCTGCAGCCAACTTCAACTCGCACAGGCATGCTGTGGTGGCTCTCATTTTAGACAGTTGCTCAACAAATGCGCCTAGGCTGATATCATGCTAGTTCCTTTAACTGCAAAATCAAATTTGCTTATAAAGGGCATTAGTGGCAAAATTTCAATTTCCATTTTCATATATTAAATATTAATGAATTTCTAAAACAAACTTGAGTTGGACCAACTACACATCCTACATTATGTCTCTGCCAAATTTGGTCGTCCTAGTCCTAGTCGTCTCAGAGGCATTCGCGTGACAAGGTTTTGGTGGAAAAAAAGAAAACCCACAGAAACAGTTTTTCGAATCGTACGAAAGCAATAAACTAGGAGATTGAAAATCCCCAAGTGTAACTTCCAGATTGAAAACCCCCAAGTGTAATAATCCGATGTATCTCTTTAACTGGATACTGTACGAAAATCATTTCTCTCACTAAGCGTGTAATTTATCGATCTGTTAGAAATGAATATTTCCAGAGCCGCCAAAACATATCTTTATCTTTTTATGTTACCAACATACAATATACTCTGCTGGACTTTACGCATTTGATCATAAATGTCTTGTAAATACATCAGCTGTAGGGGTGGCTTCTCAAAAGAACAGTTGTTTTCCGATATGATGTAGGACCTCACATCTGAAAAATCAACTATGTTTGATGAAACAGCATCGCGTTTAAAACAAGTCACACTCCATCACGCAGAAAAATGATGTCAAGGTTACATAGCGGGTAAAACAAGCAGTAGCTTTAAATAGACCTGACAACAAGATGTTAAAAGCGTTAAACGAAGTGATAATAACAGAGACGTTACATAAACAGGTTACATTAAAAAGGGCATGTGCTTCGCTATTGTTTACGTAATTCCTTTTGCAAGACATGTCGCAAGGACACTTGTTTATCAAAGTTCGTTTGCAAAAACTGCATAAAAATTAAAAAATACATTTGAATATATAACAAAAATGGGTTTTGAGGCAAATTAAGTGGCAAGCATGGCGTCAGAGCACAATACATGAGGTGGCACCTTTCAATTCAAAAATGTCCGGGCCAATTTTGTTGTTTTTGATTTTGTAACACTATACCTTAATTATAGACTTTATATGCGCAAAAACTAAATTAATAAACACGTTTAATGGTACAATTTTTTCTGTTAGCAAAATAGAAAGCGCGTGTTTTTGCCCTTGTTCCTTCAAACAATGTTTCTATTTTTAGTGTCTTATCGGAAACAAGCATGGATTAGTACCTTTACCAGCGTATATTGAAGAATATGAATACAACCATCTAAAGCACGAAGCTTCTCAAGCCGGAAAAGGTATATGGAGGTACACGTTCTAGTGTGTAGAGATGGTGACATAAAATTCAAAAGGAATGTATGAATGGCCTGGTAGAATGACCGATTGATTACCATAATCATTGCGAAAACATTTAAGCAAACTTGCATCTTTCGGCATGTCAGTAGTATTCAGTATGTCATTACTCGCGTTATAAGTAAGCATGATCTTCAGCATACTCGTTCACCTTTAAGTGTCGCGTGAGATTTGTTCTCTCAGATTAAGGCGTTATAACCAATATTTCTATTTGCCCCCCCCCCCCATTCTGGGATTGTAGCTTGCCAAGTCCTCGTTTGACCTTTCTACTCGGTTTTGTGTTATATATAACTTGCCCTGGTTCACAGTGATTGATAATGTACTACGACCAATATACACAAAAGAAAAGTAATACACACATCCAATATACACAGCAAAAGACTACAGTAAAAGATTAAAGTCCGTAACAGTGCGTGCTGTGCAGTAAAGGGATACAATCGGTAACAGTTTGAACAATACAGTAAAAGGCTACAGTCCGTAACAGTTTGTACAGTACACTTAAGGGCTATAGTCCGTAACGATAGATTTGGTATTTTTCTTCTGCATTTGTTTCTAGAGTAAATATAATATATAATGTCTTGTTTCCTTTACTATGTCATTATAAAGACCGCACACCCCTCAACTTTTACACATTTGGGATTTTCAAATTTGCCACCTCCCATAATGATTTAATTTTTGGGGAAAGCCCAAATAACTAGTGAAAATATTAGGGACCATTTTGGCACACTAAACAGCTTGCTGTTCAAGTATATTTCCCATTTAACTTGAGACAAAGAAACGGAAATGGTCTATTATTTCATGATCCATATTTTTCCAGAAAAAGCACTAAGTGATCTGAATAAAAATTTTTTATAATGAAATGGTTTTAGTAACCTTGCATAAATCAGAAGACAGCAACGCTTGACTAACGTTGGGATTCTGACATTGCTTTAATAGTTTTCAGGTAGGAAGGGCACACCTCGGCCCAAAAGAAATTTATTCTGGCGATCCCTTCTTTCACTTTCTTAGTTAGGGTTTTGGAGTAATTTGTGCATAATGCGTCTTACAGGAACAGTTGATAACACTGAAATTATGGACATTTTACACGTAGAGTTGGTATAATGTAAGCGGAATTTGCTGATGTCTCCGCAACATTCTTCATGTTTCAAAATTTAAAATCGAAATCTTTCTAACTTAATCATAAAATTCAGGAATTCATGCACAGTGTATTCTCGAAAATAAAACCACCATTGGGCTCGAAAAAGAATGGTCCGATTTCCCTGGTTACACTATTTGTGGAGTTATTCAGAATGCTTACCTAGAATATTATCTAGACCGGAACTACAGGAAAGCAGTTGTATTTGTAAGATAGGTCCATTTGCAGGGCGTTACTCTCGTATCTTAAGCTGGAATAAACATAAAAATAAAATTCCAGAGGAATCCGGTACATACATTCAAATATTTTTAAAAGAGATTAAATTAAACCTTGAATTTTGGCGTTTCCTCGAGCAAAGATTAGTTTGTCTCGGAAGTCTGAGTGGTAGCCTGTACCCCCACCTAAGTGCATAATGGCCAGCTAAAGCCTCTTCCCTTAACTGGCTACGTTCGAAATTTCCTAAGCGACTTTGGGTCTTGTTTAAAACAATTTGTCACAGTCGTGTAGAAACTTAAGTAGGTATACGTATTTTAATTAGTATTGGTAAAACACATTTGAATAGATGCCTAAAGGAAAGTTAGAATTCTTCTTACGGTTTAGTAATTTTACGCAATATAGAACCAAATTTTAAGTCACAAGGTAATATGTGTCTCTGATGTGTACTGTATTTGTCATCAAATAAAACTGATAAATTGAAGGTTGATAAACACAGGATATCGCTATCAATTTGATCAGAAAATAAATATTGTTTTGTAGATATTCAGCTGTTAGACAAATGGTATGTGAAAGAAACAGATACAAAGCCAGTCGTTTATACACTGAAGAAGCTTGACAAGCATTACTCGACGGCAAGGTAAATGCATTACAAAAAGGAGCAAACATTTAGCGGCAAAAAAATGGGCAGTTAGAAGCTCTGGCTTTAACTTGCCTGTTTTGGCGTTTTTATCAAACAAAACTGAAGTTTTGATAAATGTTTTCAATTTGAATTTCTAGTTTTAACATATTATCGAACTATACAATGTAAGTATAAAGGGCATATTTGTAATTTTGTTTACTCTAGCAGTTTGTTACTTTTCTATTGAGGTCACAAATAAAATACATGTAAAGTACTCATTCACCACTAAGGATATATGCTATGTGGTGATATATATTGATTTTTTTTGGTTGATATTTTTGTGTAGCTTGTATATATTCCTAATAAAAAATTAACAAGTCTTTTCTAGAAGAAAGTTGATATTATATATATGAAGTTCATACCAATCATTTTAAAAGCATTGTGAATACATTAGCTCAATCTGGTATGAAACACGATAATATATTTTTCAACGCAATTTATCATTAACCTATTTGTTTCTCAGCATTTTGTGTTTGTAAAAACACTTCATTTCTTTCAAGTTAAACTTGTCAAACTTTTAGGCAAGTTGGTTGTTTATCGGAGGACGATTTAAAAGACTGGAAAGAAACCTTTCACAAACTGCAAGATCTGCTTCAATACTCAGCCTCAGTTTGCTACAAAGAGGGTCGCATTAACCAGGTATTACTGACATTGGTTAGAAACCTTAGACACATCTTTGAGACATTTTCAAAATTATCTGTATGGGCATACTGACGGAAAACTGTACTTAGAAAATTTTTATTCTCATGAGAAAAAATGTGCATTGAAATCGGAAAAATGCAAAACAACTGCAGTTGCGATACAAAGAATAAAAAATAACATGTCTTAAGGCACTAAACACAAAAATGAAAAAGGTTTCATTTTTGTCATCACATGCAGATGAGCTGTCAGGTAACTAACTGCTGCATTTTTGCATGGAAAATATTCACCAAACGACTGTTGTTGCATGAGGTGTAACACCTAAAGCTATAGGAATAGATCATCGGGAGGTATAATTCCATTACATTCATACAATTGTAACTTAGATAGCCAGCTAGCTAGGGTACCCCTTCTTTCTCGCCATAAGATACCTCCATGTATTGTGACGCTACGCATGTGTTACACAGCAACTTTCGTTCCACAGCAACATAAAGATTTTCGTCACAACAAATTTGCCAGAGTCACATTTGCTTGGACCTATGACGTCGAGTGAATGTAGACAGCGACATTTTGTACGCTATCAGATCAAGCAAATTTTACTGATCATTTCGAGTATAGTATACTCGGACTAAATTGATTAAACTGAATGTTTATTTACTGAAACTACTACCACGGCAAACTGTTTTAATATAAGGACTTAACGAATTTGATTATATTACACATAAAATGTAAACATAACAAATAAGTGAATTATATTTCACATATAAATATATAGTTGTTTAACTAATTAGGTACAGTTAAACATATATTTATAGCATTTGGTCTACAATTTCATGTTTTAACTACATCTCATCATGTTTCACAAAATGTATAATTAACTCACCAATGACTGGTTGCATCACTACTTTTAATATCTGCTGTCTGTGCTTCAATGAGTCGACCTTGACCTTGCAATGGCTTGTAGATCCATGAGTACAAACAGCAGCGTTACTTCATGTCGACTGTGGAGCAGGAGATACAAGAAGCTCTACAGCTGTCACTCTCGAACTGCCTCGTCGTTGATCGCCACTTTGATTGTGAGTTTCAGTGTTGTGATAGCTTTTTACAAACAATTAAAATATAACCTAAATGTGGTGCTAGCGTGGTAATTCGAGCTATAAATTACTCCTTATGCCTGGAAATGTTTTTTTCTCTTGAAAGAAATTATTCGATAGAAATTAAAACAAAAGCAAAAAATTTATATTTAAATTTTTGCTGTACAATATGGTTAGGTTTAATTTAATAATGCATTTAATTTTTTATATTCTCACTATCACCTGAAATTCGATGTGTAATTAATTTAAGCGAACTATCTTAATAAGAAGATGAGCAACGACCATTATTAAAGTCTGCAACCTTTCGATTTATTACACCATAGCTTCAGATAATCGAGTATCATTTGGCAAATTTCCTTCGCTATAATATTCTACGTCAGAGTATACGTCAAATTAAATTCTGTCTTAATTATTTTTCGATTTAACTAAAAAAGATATAAACAATTCAAAAGAGACGAATATCTCGACTAAAACAGCAGTCGATTGATTCTAGTACAATAATTAACTCACATATAAAGCTTTACTATAGCTAAGACAATCGAGAATGAATGCTCATTCATGATTGCAAATGATACAATACACACTGGTATATTACAGTGACATGAAAGATCAACATTTTTCAAAGCATGCAGGCTTTGGTTGTTTTGTTCTGGAACTATATATCTATTATTGCCCATCTGAAATACTGAACAATGCAGTGCTATGCATGTTGCACTTACAGTTCCTTGTGATAAGAGGTCAGGACATGCAAGCATTATTGACGAAGTGCTACACGCAAACCCATATATCATGTGTCACATCACTATCATAAACAGACCTCGTTCAGTGCAGAGTAATTTAGGTCGTGAAAGATAGAAACCATGCCAAGAATAACATACAATGATCTGTCAGTCTTGTCAATATAGAAGAATCATAACATGCGTTGAATGTTTTACATGGAACGTGATTGTATGATTATGGTTATAGAATTTTACATAAAACATGATTTTATGAAAAAAAGACAAAAAGCGAAACGATCGCTGAATAATTTTGAACTTTCGGGTTTTGGGCTTGCATTTTTGGTCACAGCTTGCTTTGGGTCCCAAGTGTTCGAAAGCTAAAAGCCCTTTCAGATCGTCTATCCTCAATGTAGTAGGGTATCCTGCTCTGCTATGCACTCTCCACCCCAACTAAACCGTTACCCCTCTACCCAGACATGTTTGGCGGTGTTTTATTCCTTTAGTTTTCCATCACAAAACGTGAGAAAACCTAACAAATCACTTAAACAACAAACTGAATGTCACCTGAACGGGTGAATTTTTTTCAAAACAATGCTTTTTTGAATATTTACAGTGCTTTTCACAAGATGTGTTTCTCTGTAAGGTTATGTTTTAACCTGTTCGTCATAGCACACACACCCTCAATGCTTCGTAATTGCAGCTTCTGTCTGCCGCATTACACCTTCCATCCCTTCTCAATTTCTGAACTTCAGATAATGACTATCTTATGAAAAGGAAAAGGATTCAATTTACCTCAAGTAGTGAATGACTGAGAGCAAAATAAGCACAAATAAGATGCATTTTGTTACTGAACATATGCCATTTATTTGATTTACGAAATTGAAATGGGACAGAATAACCGAAACAATTTGTTCGAGGCCAGATGTTTTCGATCCGGGTTTGATCATGAGCCGTATTAAGTAGCAAAAGCGAAAAGAAAGAGATTATAACAGGGAGGGGGCTTCCACACCCAATATCCACATCCAATTTGTGCATGACACTAACCTGCCACTCCCACCACTCCTAGCCACCCTCCCCTCAATGTTGTTCGAATGGCTATGTGTCAAACCACGCTGTAGTCATACGAACATTCAGTTTTATCGGGCCTGATTAGCTTGTTTGATGTGATGGGTTGACTCAAAGCATACATATTGATGTTATAAACAGAAGAAAATTCAGAAGGAAGACAGTAGAAGGCAATACAAGTTCGACTATCAAAGTTTTTAGTGTAGCATTGTTACTGATTGCTATGTAACTCACTGTCTTGCCTAATATATATATATATATATATATATATATATATATATATATATATATATATATATATATATATATATATATATATATATATATTATGCCGGACTCAAAAACACTCAAACGAGCATACCTGGTGATGCCTCAAAACAGTTCCGTATTTTTCTCTTCTATCATTAAAATATAAAATGCAAAGCATTAGTTCCGTGAGAAATTTATTCCAGAATATGTTCCGTGCGCAGTTGAGCAACTATTTCACTATGCGCCAGACTCTACGTTGCAACTTGTTTGCTATATCAATACAACTATACTGATACTGAAGCAATATAGAATCAACTGCACACGTAAAGAGCAACTTAACACTAGCACACTGTGATAGAACAGTATAATGTTGCGACGTCATATCAATCAGAGACCATATGTTGCATTTTATATTATATTATATTATTTTATATACAACATTGTAACAGAATAGTATGAAAGAACTATATAACCGGACAAAACAAGGAAGCATTGCGACAAGAAAGAGCAAAACAGAACTAATCTAGGACAGTATTAGAAATCACTGCGACAGAAGAGTTGCAATATGAAGAATAACTTTTGCATTGCATTTCTTTCAAGATTATTCTCAATGAAATGCTGTCTAGAACAATTTGCTGACGGACTTTCTGCCTATCTTATCTTGACAATATTCCCTTAAGTACCTTGTCAACAGTGCAAGTGCTAGTCTTCTGTCAAACACACTTATTTGACCGACCTAAGTCATTAATATTAGAAGGAGAAAGGTTTTCTTTTAATAAGACTAGAAGTCTTTTGTTCACTTTTTGTACTATATGAGCGTTTAAGATTTACAACTTTCTTTTTTCCAGTTACAATTTGCTTTGGTAACTATTGTTAGCACTTAATTAATATATGTCACAGACAATTTGCCAGCCTTGGCCCGTTCAACCAAAAAATCCAACACCAGTCGCATCATTAGCTAAATGCCTAACGATAACTATCCCGGTAATATTCCCGTAGCATTGGAGGTTTAAAGAATGCAAACTTGTGTCGATAATCGCATGATTAGCTCGCGTTTTTCAAATAAAAAAGAAGAGAAAAACAAACGATTTTTCTGAGTCATTTAAACTATATTTTTATAAATTTAAAGCTCTATCTAGTCTTGCTTAGCAAACAAACAGCACCCAATAGATATGCATGTATTTTTATACACAGTACAAAGTGTATTTGCAATTTGTGAAAAAATCTTGAGATGAGTGGCAATTTGCTACTCTTGTGGCGTTATAGAGGGTTAAGCCCATCACAAGGAGAACCACCAAATGACCATGATTTCACCCTCGCGAGGGTGGCGGGGGAGGGAGGGTTTCAAAACCAAGTTAAATTTGCTCAAAACATAGAAGCTCTACATATTAAAAAATAGTTATGACGACATCGGTAATGCCGACATAATGCTGGCACCGACACAATTTTGAGATCCCACTAAAGTTTTTTGCTGTTAAAAGTAACCATTATAGCGACATACCAGATACAGCGACATTATTTTTCTATCCCAGCTATGCCGTCTAAGTGATGTTCTATTGTGTCTATATAAAGGAGTACATGTCGGTGCTTCAGACTTTCCACGCATTTTGCAACATCCACCGCGTGCCCCGGTGGTTCTTTTTAGGGTTTGCAATCGGAACCCGCTCGTCGGGACCCGCTCGATCCTCCCAAACTCGAACTCGAAGCTTTGGGTTTTCGGGTTTTTAAAGAAAATATTGTATTTTTTTAATTTTTAACTATAAAAGTGGATATTCCAATAGATCGCTATGTGCATTAAGTAAGTACTCAAGGTTTTCATGAAAGTAACGGAGTATGTTCAAGTGTAACGATAGCGGTTATGCGAAAGAATAAGCTTCTTATCAGTGCTCATCTCAACGCAGTGTTGATTTTACAATTATTTAAGAGATTATTCTAGGGGTCTGGTCTCGGTTTTGTGACGCCCGCGGTATCATCTGGTTGCAATTAAACCTTCTGCGGATTTGAGAGTTCGGTATAGAGCGGGGTATTAATTAGGGTGGACTGAGAAAGACACCGTTTGAAAATATCACGCCTCATTGGTTATTTATTCGGTATACTAGTTTGAGTGACAGCTTGCTGACCGCCAATGTCAAGCAAAACCTGGTCATTGGTAAGAGCTCTATGTCACAACTTTGCTGCGCAAAATTTTGAACAATCACTTGGCTTCATTATGATACAAGTTGTTGAACTGAAACGATCAAAGTGTTGTAGTGTTTGAACTTACTACAAAAAAACTTCCAAATGACAAAGTTCTGCCAGTTGTATCGGGTCTCTTTAATGTGCACTTGGATAAACAAGACGGCGAACAAAGGCTAGTTACTCAGGTCAAGAATGTGGTAAAATCTCAACTCGAATCTCGATTTTGCCTCGGCATTATAGACTTAGCTAAGAGCCCCCTTATTGTAACCACTGTGTTAGACCCTCGTTTTAAAGCACTGTGTGGCTTTTCGGACGACCAACGCGCCGGTGTTTATCGCCACATTCCAGAAATGATACCTGTATCAGAGGCCACTCCGGTAGATCCACCACCCCGCTAACGTGCTAGAACCACGCTCAGTTGTCTTACGGAGTCGGCTGACCCCAAGTCAGACGCTCCAACAACTAAAAACGTATTTCAGGCATACTTAAACAGAGTTCCGGTTGACGAAGAATGCAATCCTCTACACGGTGGAGTGTCAATGAGCCCAAATTTCCAGCCTTAGCTGTTTTGGCTAAGAAATTCCTAGCTATTCCTGCAACATCTAATCCAAGTGAACGCACCTTCAGTTGTATGGGTGTTATTGTGAACAAACTCAGAAATTGGCTGTCCCCATCGACTGTCGAAGACATTATCACGTTGAACAAAAATGGTTTGGTTGATTACAAAGACTGCTCCGAAGATGATATTTAAATCATCCACAAAACATGGGTTTCGCATCTCTTCCACTATGACAATTTTGTACCACACAACCACTGGGTACATTTGTATACAAGTTGTATAAGTGTCGCTATGTTATTATATGATGTAGGAATGATTTTACATATTTAGTCCCGAATCCGAAATTTTGATCAGATTGCAAACCCTAGTTCCTTTGCATTGGTTATAATTTAAGTGCTAGACTTTGTCCAGTAGTGGAAAATTCAAATAATCTCTTTGTATATGATCAAAAGCGGTTCACTTTGAGTTGAGTGGAAGCGTGTTATAAGTAAGATGCGAAACTACCGTTGCTTTCTATACGTACATGGACAACCTCGCAAATAAGAACACTTACAATAGCTGTGTTATCACTGCCCTTTTATATTACATTTAGTAGCATCTTGCAGGATTGACCACTTCAGTGCAATGACACTGGTGGTCCTATTTGCGGGAATTCGGACGAACACTACCTTGTTTGTTTGTTTGAATACTTTCTTTAACCACTTCCGTCGTCAGGGGCCCTTAAAAAGGTAATTCGGGACACGTAGCTAGTTCTTCTTAGTCTTACCAGAAGCTGAATTCTTCAAATGGCTAATTTTAGCCCAATTGGAATGTTTTGACCAATCTACCATTGATTTATTTTACGTTTAAAATTTGAACAAAATGTATGTGTATGCTGGTATTCTAAAATGTCATTCGGATGCACGCTGCCACGGCTTATATATATATATATATATATATATATATATATATATATATATATATATATATATATATATATATATATATATATATATATATATATATATATATATATATATATATATATATATATGCGCCAAATTTTCAGAAAATCCTGCTGACACCGATTTACAATGTACATATATGTATCTAAATAATTCATTATTTTAAACTCAGGATTATTGTACGGATGGTTGTTTCCAATTCCCAAAAAACGTTTTTCAAAAGCGGTTTTGTGGAAATAGCAAAACTGTGTGACTTAAAATTATACTGAGGTCGTATGGTGTAGATTCTAACAAAAGACAATCAATGAATACAATGAACTGAATCCCCAGCAACGTTTTCCTAACACGTGCTTTTGCACTCCACACTTTCAGTGTTCTTCATCTACGTTTCTTTTGGAAGTGAGTTTTCACTCTGGGCTGTGCCTCTCTATGTTTGCTTTTTTTTTCAGTCGCCAACGAGCGGGGCGGCGACATGGACAAATATGTGGACATGAAAGCGAACGGAGCTGTGAACACGGAGGCGCAAAAACGTCTCCGAACGCTCAAAGATATACTGACTCCAAAGCTCAACGCCAATAATATGCTCACATATTCGCTGCCTTGGAAAGAGCGCGGTAAATACGTTATCGTATGGGAGAAAAATAAAATCGCTGGCTCACTTGTTTATTTTATGTAGATATGCAACAATCGATTCAAATTAAGTGTAAGTTTTCGAAACTGATCAGGAAGTGGTTCGGAGAACGTTTAATTATGAGGAGCATTTTTATTAGATGTGTGATGCTTTCCTTTAAAAGGTCCTTCACTGAGGCTTAAAGTTCAAAAGATAATAAATCAGATTAAAATTGATTTGTACGGTCTGTGAAGGTTTCTATTTGCAGTGAATGTAAAACCGACATCTATGATGAAATATTTTACAGCTGGCGTTGTAAATGATAATTTTTGACGAATATCAACAATATGGTCTGATATCTTAGCCTTTCAATATTGACCACAGATGCCGTCTCTTCCCACCCCTCCCTACTTCCCTATTACAAACCGCTCATTCATTACCCATTCGTTGTAAAGACGTCATAACATTCATTAAGCGTGACGTCACAGCAACGATTAAAGTAATTGCAAAATATCTCCTTGCATTGAGAGACGCAATCACTCTGAGAGCTGACAGGGGTAAGCTTTTTTTCTGTGTCTCACAGGTGAGGGTTGTTCTTCTAATTGGGCTCACTAAGGAATGCTTAAGGACCAATGAAAACAGGAACACGTTTCATTATATTAGAAAGCGAATTGTGCCTTTTGTCCATGTTCTCCCCTCTCCTTGCAAATGACAGTGTGAATGCTGATTGGATATGGCTTCCGGAAGTGACGTGTTAAGATCTAAGAGTTTTCCTAATCATCTCTATGTTTCCTGCCTGGGGGTGGGGGTGCGAGGCACTTGGTATCATATGCGTTACCATGCTCTCCCCCCCCCCCTCCCCACAAAAAATAGCGTGGAGAAAGCACCCACCCACACCCACAGGAAATACGAAAGGGAGTCCTATTCGCTTTTTTTGACGACGCAGATTTTTTACCACGCGTTGCCGGACCAGCCCTGTTTCGTGATAAGAATGCATCTAGGCAACTGTGAGGCACAGCATTAAGTCAGCTATGTTATTTTCATTAAAGCCGACCACTGTCTGTCTGATCTTGAAGAAGGGGGCAGCAGGGGGGGATGGGGGAGGGAGGGAGAGGAAGCGTATCTTATAATTTACACCACACAGGTACAGTCATAGCAATACAGGTGGAAAGTAGGCTAATTAAGTCTGGACAAGGCACTAATTGAGATACGCTCTCTCGTAATTGCAGATATAATAGACACTGTGATGTCAACCTCTTTACAACTGAAATTATGCACGGATGCAGGGAGTGGTGAGGTGTACCCCCCCCCCCTCCTACTTCCCGACCCACCAGCCCATATTTATTTTAAAAGGCACGAACAAATTCGCGATATGTGAGAGATATATATGTCAGACCAGGAGTGGTATTCTGCTCTGTTTTTATTTTTAAGGATGTCCTGATTTTGAAAATTAAAGATAAAAAATCTATTCTGCCCTATCCTCAAACTTAACAAAGTCTTTTAAAATAAAGATAAGAATTAAGGATGAACTATCTAATCTCAAGAATAAGGACGTCCTTAAATGTAAGGACAGAGCAGAATAACACTCCAGACCCCGATCTGTATACCGACTCCTTCCCTCTCTGTAAAACCCGGCAAGTTGCCCATAAAAATTCGTCAAAATGGGGGATGAGTGGAAAGTGAATTCTTTACTTACTTCAACCTATACTGTGACTTCTCATTTATTTCAGGGCTGAGCCCGGAGACCTGCCATCAGCACGCAGTTTATTTAGAACAGTTTCAAACTTCTGTCGTTTCAAAGGTATTACAACGCGCAATTTTTATTTGTTCTATGTCGTATTTTTACTTACAATTCAATTTACAATGAAAAAATAATAAAATCAATGCTAAGCTTTTGTTCCGAGGTCTCCTTTCCTTTTACCGGAGTCTCCATAATTGTTTTTCAAGATCAATCAATCGAATATCTTGTATCAATTATGTCAACTCTTTCCCTAGAAACACAAAATACAGTAACAAATATTGCTAATTCTATTTCATATCAAATATTGATAGCTTTTAAAACTGATTATTCATTGTTCATACAGATGAATAAAAACATGTCATTAAAGTGGAATATATATATATATATATATTCCTTTCGGATCAGTTCGCCATGTCCCCCAGGTCCGGCTTGTCCCCTGATCTCTGATGAGATTTATATGTGTTATGTACAAATACAAAGTCGGGTTTTAAAAAGTAGTTCGCCTCTTTTAATGAGTTCTGTTTTCGAGAAAACACCAGAGTAACAGAAATGTCTAACACACAACAAAGCGAACCGTCGTAGAGGTTTGCTGTTGGACAACAACGCCCCTGGTCAGCCTGTGACGTTCTCCGTGGCCAAAGTGTCCATCTTTCGGGCCAATAAGTCCTCCCGCTTTTTCATTCACATCTGAAGTGCTAATTCTATTTGAAACAAATAATGCTCATTAATCATACTCAAATACTCAAATATCTATTAGCACCACAGCGGTGTAAATATGAACTCATTCTTTGTAATCTGCACTACCGCGTAAAAATAGAAAGTAGACAAAAAGTATGTTCTTATTAATGGGAGGCTGGAGAACATTCCTCTGTCATCGCAGGGAAGAACGAGGGAAGAACGGGGGAAGAACGGGGAAATGATGAGAGGAAGAAATATGAGTTTGGCTAAGCTGGTAGGGTGGGGGGCATAAGTAAAGTAGTTTAGTGGCACGTGTGTTGCCATGCGTGCCAATAAAAAGTGGAGACAGGGGTGTAAATTTAGGGCTAGATGGGTTCCGCACTGAAATGTGTAAATTTTATTCCGTACTCCGCGTTTCCGGCAAAAAGGGTGGCTGTTTCGGACCCGCGTCCAACAAAAACAGGAACGAACATACTTTTCAGTGTCTGGGTTTGGCTCTTTCTGGCAGAAGTGTGCGTTCTAGCTGAGTTTGTACCCATAAATATATGAGTTGGCTAAAATGGGTGTTTGCATTCAGGAGGATGAAGTTAGAAGGGTATCCTTGTTTGGTAAAAAAAGGGGTATTTTTCAAGCACGGTACATCGCGTTTAAATGTCATGGACACTCATGGCAACTAATCTGTACGTGAGCACACCCTTCCTCACCAATCATGGGGTAGGACTTTTGATAGGGACACTACAGACCGGGGACCACTTTCTGTCTGAACAGATGTACCTTTGTCGTTCGGAGTGATATTATTGTAGAGCTGTCGAGTGGGCAGAGCAGAAGACAGTCTTTCTCTCATTCAACACTTTGAAAATGACATGGCCGCCATCCAATGTTTTAAACAAGTAGAAAAAGCCTATTCAGACAAGACATTTTTTTACTTGAGGTTTTTGTCTAAGATTTACTGAGAGCTTCGGCTCAACATTTCATTACTTTGAATTTCATTGGACATGTGAGAACGAAAAATGGGTTGATTTATTACCTGGATTTGAAACTCAGCAGTTTCAGGATTCTTATTAGATTTTTTTTTGGCCAGCTGGTGGATATGGTGGAGAAATACATGGAAACGCATCCTGAATTCTCAACAACAGCCGTAACCGATATGGCCAAGCGCGATATGTATGGAGAAGTGCGAAGTCACGTGATCCTGTACCAGGGGCTCTCCGCCACAAAGGTTTACGGCTTTGAAGAAATTGAAGAGCATTTACGGAAATTACTAATGAAAGGCTACAAACAGAGCCACCAGGGCATTTTGATTCATGGAGGTGACGGGAGCGGAAAACAAACCATAGCAACCAGAGTGTGTTCCATTGCTCAAGAAGTCTTAGGTAAAGACTGTTTGGTTGTCATTCGATACGCTGGCATGACGTCATCGTGTAGAACAGTCCATGGACTACTGCTCAGTTTGTGCAGTCAGCTCCACCACATGCTGAAATTAAACACTATTCTGACTGAATTCGACACAAAACAGTTGATGTTTCATTTTCACGGTATACTAAACCATTTAGCGAGGGCAGCGTTCAGAAGTACAGTTATAGTCATCGATGGCCTGCATAGACTCAAGCCAGCCATTGCTGGACAGAAGGCAGATCTGGACTGGCTTGCCACAGAGCTGCTACCTAAGGTCCACCTGATTCTAACAATGTCCGATGCTCCTCGGTATAGCGACCAACTCGAAACATTTCGAGATAATTTCGTAAAGGGGGAGGGCGTCCTCCAGATACCAACTTTAGAACTGAAGCATGCCAAAGGAATAGCACGATATTTTGCTGCTGCTAAAAATAGAACCTGCAGTGTAGACGAAGAAAATACTATTCTAGAATTATGTAAGTCTGACCTAAGGCCTCTAGCGATCCACATGTGTACGGAACTCGTTTTAGAACAGTCGAACGTAACGCATAACAGATCGAGTAGCCATTCCTTACAACAATGGATACAGGACGATTTCGGGCGCCTGGAAAAACGTTATGGCCCTTTGTTAATGTCGAATGTTAGCCGATACATTTCGGCAGCAAATTACGGCCTCTCTGAAATGGAACTATTAGATTTATTGTCATGTAACAACAAGGTATTATTAAGTTCAAATAAGGATTTATACATTGATGGCACAGGAGCATGCCTGCGATTTCCAGTATGGATATTACACTCGATTCTGTCTGACATGAAGCATTTACTGCGTATTTTGTTCATCAATGGGAAACCTCTTATCAACTGGTCACACAGCATCATTCTAAAACTAGCGATACAAAGGTACAAATCGAGCGTGGAAGAGATAAAGCAAGCGCATCGCGATATCGCGGATTTATTTACTGAGAAATGGGTGGGCAATAAGCCTCTGATTGCCCCACGGGACGGCCTGAACATCATCGACACCGGGTGTCGCTTCGTCTGTCAGCAGCCGTTGTTGTATAGTGATACGAAGTACAACTACAGGCGTCTCGGTGAGACATGGTTCCATCTATTGCACACAGGTATGTTCCACGGGGGTGACGTCAATTCTTCCAGGGGGTGGGGGTATTTAGTCTGATGCGTGGTGAGTTGTATGGCGAAAGGCAGATCGAGATCGAAAAGTTCCCTGGCCATGTTTAAGTCGTACAGAATGATCCGAATAATTCGTCGTGTATAAAAATGTCTGTATAAAACAACATTCGTATGCTATGGAAAGTTTTTTGCTAGCGGTATAGTCAGCGTTCGAACATATTAGATTTGGATAGATTTCGCAATGTGGGTATTAGTTTATCGGCCTCGCTGTCTAAAAAAAAATACGCCTCGCAAAAGCATCATTACTTAGATGTTCAGGAATTTCCCAATATAATTTCTTTTGTCACATATAATTTTATTCTCCAATATAACTGAATAAAGTCAACAATTAATGAATTTAATTTTATGATATCTCTAATTCATTTTGAAATTTTTCTTGAACGTTGACTGAAAGACATGAAAAGAAATACCCTTTTCTCGTTATAGGAGATATCGATAGCTTTAAGGAGCACACGTTGTGTAACTTTGAATATTTGCTGGCCACTGCACATTCGATGGGTCTGAACACACTGCTCTATGAGTTCGACATGACTGTGGGCCATGTTCTTGACGTCGATCTACACTTAGTACAGCGTTGTATTACGCTGGCCAAGGACGTTCTGAGACGAGACCCAATACAGCTAGCAAGCGAGCTTATCGGGCGATTGCGACAAATAAAAGGTTCACTTGTTAGTGTTTTTATGTTTAGTTCATCAAAAATTCTGCGTATCCGCTTTAGATAAGGGTATACAATCTGCAATTGCAGTCCGAGTGCTACGCCTTTTCATAGTGACCTTTGATAGTCAATTTCAGATCACTGTAGAAGAGGTGAATTTGATCAACAAACGCAAATTTCATATTTCATTTTAGAATACAGTCCCGTGCATATAGAAACCTTAGTACAGCAGTGCATGGAGTGGTGCGACTTCCACACAAAGGCCATCCTGGTACCATTGTCGTCTTGGCAACCAGATCCTAGAAACGAGCTGGTATCCACGCTTAGGTTAAATGCCCCTGTCAAGCTCATGTGCCCCACGCCTAACAGCCAGCATGTGTTTTGTTGCATGAGGGGCACATTTGATATCTTCATGTACCACTTCTCGTCAAACAGACTTATAAGGAAACTAAAAGGTAAGTTTCCCAGACATTTTGTTAACAAGTATCGCTACGTTTTAAGAAAATTAAAAACTCAACCTTTCGCAAACATTATTGTTGTTGTTACAGCAGTAGTTATATATTAGTAGTAGTGATAGTAGTAGCAATAGTAGTAGTAATAGTGGTAGTAGTTGTAGTAGTAGTAGTAGTAGTAGTAGTAGTAGTAGTAGTAGTAGTAGTAGTAGTATGTTGATGCTATTATTATTGCTCTTCTTCTTCTTAGTAGTAATAATAGTAGTAACAGTAGAAGTCGTTCTAGATATAGCAATAGTAGAGATAGCATTTGTGAAAGAAGTAGTAGTAGTAGTGGTTGAAGTGATAGTAGAAGTGATAGTAGCAGTAGTAGTAGTAATGGGAGTAGGGGGAGGAGGAGGAGGAGGAGCATATGTCGTGTCGATTAGATTTTGGTCAATTCGGTTTGTGATTACATCTAGAATCCATGCTCTGGCAGGTCACAAGGTGTCAATCACGTGCATGATGGTGTCACGTGACAGCCGTTTCTTGTACAGCGGATCGGCAGACTCCATGGTCTACGTGTGGAATGTGGCCGATGGCAGTATACACCACGTGTTCAAGTCAGTCACGTTCTCGTTTTCAAAAAATAAAAATTTTATCTGTCTTAAGATCAAGTCTCATATTTCAAAAATATGAATCTCAACGTTATTTTAACTTAATTTATTAGTTACTACGCATTTATTTTGTTCCTTAACCACTGACCAACAGTTTTGAGATATTACTTAATGCATATTTTTATATATGTGTGTATGGGTATCCAGACAAAAGGGCCTTGGACAAAAGGGCCTTGGACATAAGGGCCTTTCCCAAAACGGCCTTTCCCAAAAAGGCCTTTCCCAAAACGGCCCTAAATGAAAAGTTGGACAAAAGGGCCTTGAATTTTTTTCGAGGATTTTGAGTTTTAAAAAATGAATAGAAAGTAAAAAAAAAAATTATTTTGTTTTTAAAGATAACTGCCTTGATGTTTTGTTTTAATGACTCCCCATCACTCTCTTGAGATTTCCGAAGCACTGTGCCACAGGATAATCCCTGTTTGTACCAATCACTGCCTTGATGTTTTACTCATTGTAAAGACTCTTTCAATTACTTCCCATCACTGTCTTTAGATGCCACATTTCGGAGTCATTGTGCCACAAAAGATAATCTCTGTCCTTTGTTTCGTTCCTTTTCACTGTGCTGTTTAAACACACGCGCTAAGCCGGATGATGTTGGCGTGTCAGTGTCTTACCGATATATGAGTTCTGAATTTGAGGTCTTTATTTGAAATGTGAGCAACAGCAATGGATATAAGACAAAGTAATAAAGGACAACCAAACATTTGTCTCGAGGAATCAGGCAATAAAATCAATAAACTTTGTTTTTGGAGTTATTTTATTACACCCAAAAACAAAAACCATATCCAAAAAAAAAAAAATTTCAAGGCCCTTTTGTCCAACTTTTCATTTAGGGCCGTTTTGGGAAAGGCCCTTTTGGGAAAGGCCGTTTTGGGGAAGGCCCTTATGTCTAAGGCCCTTTTGTCCTGGGCCCTTCTGTCCCGGATTCGTGTGTATGCCTTTGCAGGGAGCACAGCGACGCTGTTCTCTGTTTTGTTCAAAAACGACGGAACAATGAGCTGATTACGGGCTGCAAGGACAAGTGTTTTCGTGTTATCAACGTTGATATGAAGCATGTGCTGCATACGAAGGCTGCACACGACGCTGCAGTCACGTGCATGGCACTCACTAAGGGGGACACTATGCTAGTGACAGGTAACAGGCTCTGCCACAGTCATGTGTGTGGCACTCACCAAGGTGGACACTATGCTAGTGACAGGTAACAGACTCTGCCACAGTCAAGTGTGTGGCACTCACCAAGGTGGACACTATGCTAGTGACAGGTAACAGACTCTGCCACAGTCATGTGTGTGGCACTCACCAAGGTGGACACTATGCTAGTGACAGGTAACAGACTCTGCCACAGTCATCTGTGTGGCACTCACTAAGGGGGACACCATGCTAGTGACAGGTAACAGGCTCTGCCACAGTCATGTGTGTAGCACTCACCAAGGTGGACACTATGCTAGTGACAGGTAACAGACTCTGCCACAGTCATCTGTGTGGCACTCACCAAGGGGACACCATGCTAGTGACAGGTAAAAGGCTGTGCCACGGTCATGTGTGTAGCACTCACCAAGGGGACACCATGCTAGTGACAGGTAAAAGGCTGTGCCACGGTCATGTGTGTAGCACTCACCAAGGGGACACCATGCTAGTGACAGGTAAAAGGCTGTGCCACGGTCATGTGTGTAGCACTCACCAAGGTGGACACCATGCTAGTGACAGGTAAGAGGCTCTGCCACAGTCATGCGTGTGGCACTCACCAACTGGACACCATGCTAGTGACAGGTAACAGACTCTGCCACAGTCATCTGTGTGGCACCCACCAAGGGGACACTATGCTAGTGACAGGTAAAAGGCTGTGAGACAGTCATGTGTGTGGCACTCACCAAGGGGACACCATGCTAGTGACAGGTAAAAGGCTCTGCCACAGTCATGTGTGTAGCACTCACCAAGGGGGACACCATGCCAGTGACAGGTAAAAGGCTGTGAGACAGTCATGTGTGTGGCACTCACCAAGGGGGACACCATGCTAGTGACAGGTAAAAGGCTGTGAGACAGTCATGTGTGTGGCACTCACCACTGGGACATCATGCTAGTGACAGGTAAAAGGCTCTGCCAAAGGCATGTGTGTAGCACTCACCAATGGGGACACCATGCTAGTGACAGGTGAAAAGCTGTGCCTGAGCTAGTTGCACTTTTTTAAACAAGATATTAACATATGCATTTCAAAGTTAATTTTTGCAGTTCGTTAGGTAAAAAACGTTTTGCATGTACCACAGGGTCGGCAGATCAGCAAATAAAAGTCTGGTACCTGGAAGACATGAGCTTAGTAAATACCATAGAAAACGGCATCTCAAGCCCAGTAGTATCTCTAGCATTAACCGTGGATAACACCTTTCTTATGATAGGTAAGCTATCTCATCTTTAATACATTAAATCAAACAGACTGAAGCAAAATGTTTGTCTTAACTTTTATGAATTTGGGGAAAAGTTTTTTTAACTATTAAGAAAAAAAAACAAATCGTTTTATCTTTGATCTGTCAAAACAAACAAAGAAAAAAGAAAGAAAAAAAAAAGAAAGAAAGAAAGAAAGATTATTCACACCCATGAAGTTCATTTCACATGCGTTTTAAGAATACTTTTTCATTTCTTTATAAGGAATGCATTTATATACTCGTGTTGGTATGGCATATATTGCTTTCAAGCAACTGAAGTCTGCAATAAATATAAGATCTTTTGTCGAAACTATATTAAAGGAACTCAAGATGGAGCAGTTCTGGTGAAGGCCTTTACCACGGGTACAGATGGCCACCGCTTAGACGCCCACACGGGCAAAGCCAGCTCTATTATCGTGTCAAAGGATAGCCATCACTGCCTCATCAGCACAGAACAAGGCCAATTGTATGCGTACAACTTCCGTACTCGCAATATTCTTCATACCTACGATTGCGCAACGGACCAATCACCATGCACTTCCTGTCACGTGAGCAAGGACGAAAACTTCATTTTCAGTTCTGCCGGCGATACGATCAATGTGTGGACATTCTTTAAAGAATCCACGAAAGCCTTGGCAAATGATAACCATTCTGATATTGTGACCTGTGTGGCAATATCTAGAGACGGTAGGTGCCTTTTTCTTTGTTTTTTTTTCGGTAAAGGTCCGCCATCCAAAGATTGTTGGTTGAGGGGTGGCTATCAGTCGCAACCTGCCGCAACATAACGCTACACCCCTATCCCTCCCTTTACGTCCCACCCACGAATCTTTTAGTTTAGATAATTTTATAGTGTTCAGATTTACCGCTTAGACCTATGGAATGCCGATGTTAACATTTAATGCTTATTTTTGATATCAAAATATTATTAAAGATATCAGTAAATCAATGCAGATCTCAATAATTTATATTTTGCTATCGATATTTGGATTTTAGATGACAAAAATTTGTTTTTGAGATCAAAAAATCAGTTTTACAAACTCAAAAAACCTTAAGAGAGACACAAATTTACACAAATACACAAAATATAACGAATCGTCAATTATATTTTGGAGATGAAAACTTGAATTGTTGAGACCAATAATAACAACACAGTTTTTGATCTCAAGAATTGCTTCTTTTTTGTACAGTAAAAAATTAAAGAAAGATTCTTTATACAAGGATCAGTCATTATATATTTACAGATGTGTGCTTCTGAATTTTTTATTTGAAAAAAATAGACTGATATTTTGATATCAAAACTCAACTTTGAGATCAAAAAATCATTTGCAGATTTCAAAATACAAATTAAAAAGTATCATTCTGAAATAATGGTATCTGAAATAAATTCTTGATATCAGTAAAAGGAAAATAAATTACTGCGCTCAAAACTTATATTTTGCTCTCAACTATTTCATTTTTGCTATCAAGAATTGAATTTTTAATCTCAAAAAAATAATTTTAGACATCATTAAGTTATTTTTATATCAATAAATGTGTCTTGATATCTTTAAATATTTTTTGATATCAAAAATTATTTTTTGAGATCAAGAATAAATTTAGAGGTATAACAAATACAATTACAGATAGCTAAAATTAATTCTTGATATCAAAATATGGATTTTTAAGATAAAAAAATAATTCTTGACATAAAAAAATCAATTTTTGATATCAAAAATTAATTCTTGATATCAATAATTCTCTAATAAATGTGAAAATGGCATGCATAGACATCCGTAGATTCAAGTATCAAAACTTAATGAACAATAGAATCTTACTAAAGATACAATTACCCTAGGAGGAGTTAATTTTTTAAAATCAATATTTGAAGTAATTTATTTAACATTTCTATTTTTAACTTGTTTTCTTACACAGGTAAGATGGGAATCAGCGGGTCACGTGACAGTCATGTGAAACTGTGGAATCTAGAGATCAGTGACCTTGTCTCCACATGGGAAGGTCACGACGCTCAGGTCACGTGTGTTGACATAGCGGAACATGACGCGTTTGCTTTGTCGGGATCTGAGGACACCACTGTGAAAGTGTGGTCCATCATCATGGGCTGTGTTATCACCGATTATAAGGTAAGTGAGACAGGACGTGGCGGAAATGCTGTTAAAAGTCATTACCGTAATAGCTCCTAAAGCCCCAGCCGTTGTGCTATTGAGGGAAGCCAAAGTTGAGCCTCTAAACATGCCATGACCCTGATAACAATAACCTGCATTAACTCTGCCATTGGAATGTGTCCCAACGTCGCCTCCATACACTTGTTCATACTGTGCATTTACGCATTTGTTTGAAATCTATGTGCTATTAAAGGACAGGGAAGCACCACCAGCCACGTCATGACCCTGATAACGATAACCTGCATTTTGAGCATTCCCACATACTTTCCCTCGAGGGGGTTCTGTTTTAACTGCATTTGGCGTTTTGGTTAAAAGAGCTGGTAATGGTTCAAACTTTGCACACCGCATTTAGAGGCTCTTTAAAAAGATCATGGACATTTATGTAACCACTTGGCATGTCAGTGCCCCCCCCCCCCCCACCTCTGGGAAGTTTCCAGACTAGTTATTACATGAGCATCCGTGTGTGTTGTGTTTTAAGGGACACCGCAGCACTGTCATGCATGTCGTGGCCATGCTCCGCTCTATCGACAACTTCCACGTGATGTCAGCGGAGGAGGACGGCTTGGTGCACCTGTGGCAGGCAGAGGACGGTGTCTCCCTGCTCATCTGTGACAGTAGCGTCACTCTTCTGGCTGTCGCCCCCAGCATGCAGATTGCTGTGTCTGGTCCCGGCAACTCGTGGTGCGTTTCACTTCGCCACTGTTTATTTAGAACTAGAGTGAGTTCCCGTTTCTGGATGCAAAACATACACCATGGCATTTTTAATCGGGATCACAATAAAATAAACTAACCGAGATATTTCTGTAAATTTTTTATCATTTTGAAATGTCATATAAATATGTTAAATTTTTGTTTCTGAGAAAATCTGCATGTATGATACAGCTTGCAGCTGTGGCGGATAGAGGACGGGACGCTGGTGGGTGGAGACGTGCGTCACTCTGACAACATCACGTGTGTCGAGTTCTCAGCTGACTCCCAATACTTGGTGACAGGGTCAGCTGATTGCTCTTTGAAGGTGTGGGAAGCACGCACTGGCAAATTGACGCAGGTGAATAAACATTAAGGATGAATTTCTCAAACAAAGGCAGACCTGCATGGGCTTCGATAATTAAGTTTAATGAAATTTAAATCTTAATTACGAAAGCAGCTCAGAATATCAAACTGAGCTTAAAATTAATTTCTTTACATATTGTTTCTTTATGTATTTCAGTAAGCTGTAATCCCTTGCCTTAATATAAAGTAGCTTCAATTGCTGTTGTAATTCCACATATCAGCCCTGCTTAGAAGAAGCCAAATTATGCTTTTAATTAGTGAAAAGACAAGCAATGGCACCAGTTATTATTAGTCAACTATGAGGATTTCGGTGATTCATTGGGCGACTGATTTTCCTCTGCGCTTTTTTTTTTTTTTTTTTTTTGCAGGTGCTGGTGGAGCACAGCCAGCCTGTGACTTGCGGGAGCATCACAGAAGACAACTACCACATTGTATCCGGCTCCTACGACCAAAAGGTCTTGGTGTGGGGCCTGGAGACAGGGGCTGTGGAGCACCAGCTGACGGGTCATACCGACAGAATCACGTGTCTTAGAGTCACCAAAGAAGCAAGCACAGCTATATCTGGTATTTTTGCATGATTTCTTACCAACACATAAAATCATTGATGATCAAGCGGGTTGCAGTTTGCCAATTATATTGGATCTGTAACCCACGGTAAAGGGTACCCCCCAACTCCCCGGGTAAACAGCCCTCCCGCCCCTCACCGGTAAAAAGCACCCCATATCCAGCCACCTACATTTCAGTGTTTTAAGGGTTTGAAAAGAGCTTGTCATGTTCTCACAGCTTCTTACCTAACAGTTTTTTTTTTTTTTTGACAAGCTTGTTCCGATTGCATTTTTAACAACTAATTAACAATGGAATCATAACCCAATTACAATAACGTATCGTAATGTTTAACTTTCCAATCACAAACACACGTCACTACCTTGCATGAATTATATAAAAAAAAACTTAACGGCGGCGCTTTTCACCGGGTATGCAGAATTGGGGGTGGCGCTTATTACCGGAGGTGCTTTTTACCTGGAGGAGGAGGTGGGGAGCTGTTCTTACCTAGAACGGTACCCCCAAAGACCACAAATATTTGCGGTTTGCCAGTCAGTTTGGTTTTATACTTCGCGGACACAGAGCAAAACATATATTGACTTATTTTGAATTAACCTTTTAGTTTATGGTTAACGTATAGCTGGCTTCAAGTCTCTATACCTTGTTAATGTTATATGATTTCCAGTCAACATTTAACAGCTGTGGACTAGTTTTGAGTACATATAAAATATTGTTATATGACTTTGGAAACTGATTTTTTTTTTCAATGTTGACCGGAACACAAAAATCGATAGATATTGCAGGTATTTGTAATAAAAACGCCCATTTTCATAACAGGCCAATAATATCACCGTGTTGACCCGGTTGTTGACAAGTCAACATCTGCTTTATTACATGACTTAACTGGCATTTTGATTAAAATATCTGCAATATCTCTCGACATTTGCGTTCCAGACAAGCCTGAAAAAATACACCATTTACCCAAGCCCTGTAACATTTAAAATTATTGATCAGTGAGTACTTCCGGTTTTGCGTTTCCCGGAATTCTAAGTTTGGTTTGTTTTATTTTAAGTCAACACTAGCTCAGTTTGAAATGACTAATTGCAAGTCTGTCTCACATCTGCTCAGTATCTTGCAACTGCGCAGAGATATATGTGTTTATCATTGGTGTCTTTTTTTCTCTGCATAAACATGCAAGTCAAAATAGTTTTTTTTCTGCTGGCCACATCTATTAACGTGACCTTAATCGACCAATCAGATTACAGCATTTACTCAACACCTTAATGTTCGCCGGTGTCAGATCGAAAAGTTAACCCCGTACAATTGTGACCCCCGGTCAGTATTCTATAATGGAATTGTTATCCCGTTATCGAATTTTGACCCCCGTCTCAGTTAAGCATATTTTTCACGTAAAATGTGTATTCGTGTCATTTTTCTTCTTTTCCAAACATATTTTATCAATAAAACTAACTTTATGTTTTATTATGCTCTTTATTCAAAACTTCAACTCGCAACACCAAAAGTAATAACAGTCTGTTCAGTCTCAGTTATTGAAAGCATCATTGCACTTTACTTGAAAACTATTTCCGTCATGGAATACATTAAAAATGCCTCCCATTTCATCCCATCATTGGGAAAAATGCAGTCAGTCATTGCTTGTGAATGCTACCACATAATGACGAAACGACTTCCACGAAGACACTATCGCATATCAGCATAAAATTGCGAAACAAAATGCGCCCTTATAGTACGCCTATGACGATGAATAAATTAGAGTAAAATATTGCTATTTGATAAATTGCAATTGTGTAGCATAGAAGCATTTTCTACAATGCATCAATAGATGAAAGAGTCGAACGATTGTGGAATCGACAGTTATAATTGTAATTAGGCCATTGATTAATTATTCGATCAATGATTCCACTGATGTACAATACATTTGCAATCCAATTTCTTAAGAGAAATTAACAGATCAATGACCCCTTTGCTACTCATCAATAAATTCTGGAACAGGTCACTGATGTTGAAGAATCAATACACCAAGAAGCACTTTGATATAAAGAAACATGAGTCATTGATGTGGGAAATAACAAACAACATCGATTTTGAGTAAAATATGCAAAAAATAATTAAAATAAATAAAATAGATCTAAAATTTAAAGATTAAAGCATCTTTTAAAAAATAGAAGGGGTCATGATTCAATAGGGGGGTCAACTTTCGATAATAGAATTTTGACCGGGGGTCACAATATTATATAGAATATTGACCGGGGTCACCTCAAAATTCTATACCACACCGATCTGAGCTGTAATAAAACTAAATTGCAAAAATTACATTTTTCGTAATATGGTTAAATAGTTTGGATATAATTTGTATTTCAGGATTTTTCTAGTAATAAATTCATATTCTAAAATGTATCAAGTGGAAGCTTGGTCCTTAGCCCAGTTTAAATGTTATTGCAGCAAGCTGTACAGTCTGGAATGCCGCTTTCCCGTTATTCGTTAAAGAATGCGACAAATTTTATAAGAAACTGAATTTGAGATACAATTTATTCAGTTCTTTATATCATTAATTCTTTTATTTATATAACAAAGACGTTAAATATGTGATATTAGAAATTGTGTAGATAAAAAAAACAATATTTACTGAAAAAATATGTCATAAATGAATATATCTTGGTTTGCATTGAATGAATGTGTTTCTGCAGGAAGTAAAGACGGCACCCTGCGCGTGTGGAATATACTGTTAGGTCTACCCATCACCACGTTCGACGTGCATTATTCGGTGCACGATATTCAAATAATGTCAACAGCCAATCGGATCATGCTACAGCTAGAACGCTCAAATTACGTGCCTATACTATGCCTTCACAATTCTCCTGCCGAAATGGGGTCAAGCTCACATTGCATGATTAAGGTGACCGGAAGTGGTGACTCACTTACCCATAATGCCTCAGGTAGATTGCAAGAATACTGGAAGCCTGTTGGATCACCCTCTAGAATTAATTGGAAGCATAGTAAATGTTATTTTAATTTTCTTCTTTATTTAATTTTGATTCAGTTTGCATGATTTTATTGCAGTATTTATGATTATGGTTTATTTATTTGAGCTGTAATTTTATCTTTCAAGGTTTGAATGTAGTTCAGTGTTATTAAGTTTTCTGTCAATGTGAAAACCCTTTAAATAACCGCTATGATATTTTTATTACTAATTAAATTCATACAACGTTGTACATGGATTGTTGACTGTAAGTTTGGGTATGCTCTTTTATTAAGAATTTAATTTCGGTTTTTTTTATGTGGTCAGTAACATCTTGTCGGTGTGTTGTATATAATTCCTGACCGCCCCCCCCCCACCAAACCAAGTGAAAAATGTCAGTGTGACTTGTTTGTAGGTATTTAAACGCTATTCTTTTAAAATTTAATTTGAAACTTGATAATGTTTAATTTTGATTAAAAAAAATAGTCAATGGAAAATGAAACTACTGGTTTTAAAACTGGGTATTAAAGATTATTATGAATTTTTATTCAATTAAAATACTGAAGGCAATCGTGTTTCTATGGTAGCGAAATGATTGGCCATTGCTTAGTTAATAAGTAAATCGTTGAATTCGTAAATAACTAAGAAACAATAAAGTCGTTGCTCGTTGGTAAGGTTTCAAGCAAATTACAGTTTTATGAACACGATGCAAACGAAAGTTCAGCTGGTTTAGTGTTCAAGTACTTTTTATGAAATTGCCTTCCGTGGTGTAAGCAGTGGTGATATTGTAACTCCATGCAAGAAAATCTTCTTGCAGAACAATTTCTGAGGCTGTCTTCTCAAAACATGCCTTTTTTAAAATGTTTTTAAAGGCCATATCTTCCAGCTATTCCTTCCAGCATTTAATGTGTTAATTTTCTTTCGCACGGCACCACTGGAGAAACATATTTCCGATATAAAAATGCATGATAAATTCTTAACTGATGGTAGATATGTTTACTTTGGCTTTGCAGAAACGTATATTTTGCCAATTAAACCAAAACCTTTGATAGCTCAGAGGCCCAATAAGATTTATCTGACATCCAGGACGGGGATGATTAGCCGGCAGTCTGTCTCCTCTATTCCAGAGATCATAAAGGTTTGTTGTCATTTCAGATATTAATTAGTTAAAACTTTTTGGAGTATTTTAATACATTGAAAGTTTGAAACCATTTGCCAAGTGGTTGTTATTTGCTAGAATGTTTGATGCTTTTCGAATCATTTTCAAGTGTTCTTTTGGTTTTGGTTTTTATCGTTGGTGGTTGTCCATGATGGTGGTGGCCAGAATGAAGCGCTTGCTCGCTAAAGAGTGTTTGGTTTATGAGTCGGCGAGGGGGGAGGGGAGGTGCACTCGCTAAAAAATCTGTCATCGTGTGTGTTCATGGCTTTTAAAAAGACTCCTAAATGCGCAGAGATAATTTCGATCAATTTAACCTTTTCAAATGTCTTAAATATCCTGTAAATTTCTCCGATTAAAATGAACTATCAAATGAAAAATAAAACATGCCTGTTCTCCGTTCAACTTATAAAATCATTCACGAGCGCAGCTACACCTTCACTTGTGAAGTATGTGCGGAATTTTTGGATCACCCCTTTTTCACACGTGGACTGCAGATCCGCATGGACCTCGTCTAATTCCAAAATATGCTACTTGCGTTGTTATGTTTCTTTTCTGTTTTTTTTTTATGACAAGCTTAGGAACACATGTGCTAAACAGTACCCCGCCTCTCCCCCCAGAAAGTGTTATCTTTAGTGCATCAGACATACAGACATACTTGCTGCCGTAGCTACAGTATGGGGAAAAAAGTGTTAACCGAAATTCGCGACCGGCATCTATGCCATACTCATTTACAGACTAGAACGTTCAAAGACAGAAATTCACAGGGAGGCTACTAGAAATAGAATTGTGATTGGAATATCCACTTCATGAAATTTGTTAGAAGTTAATTTTTATTCCATTTTTATTTATTTTGTAAAATGAGTCAAAATGAAATGTAAATTAAAGTTGTGTTGTGCATAGCAAATATTCTGAATCGATTTCTGTTTGTGAATGTTCAGTCCATAAACGTTCTGTATAATGATCTTCTGGAACGGTCTGCCCATAAACGTTCTCGACCGAAACTATTTTTCTCCAGACCTTATATAGGCTGGTTGTCACGGGCATCGCTGTGACCGTAGCGCATTTTGTCCGTGGAAAAATTTTCCGTGGCGCCGCTGTCCGTGGAATTTCCTTTCGCGGGAGCCGCTGTGACCGTAGACCTTTGTCCTGGGTTCCTGATGAATCATGTCCTCTGTTTGACAGGTCAGTCCAATGAAAGCCCCTCTGCAGACAACTATAAAAGCACAAGAAATACACAAAGAGAAGCGGTCGATGGTGGTGAAGATGGACTTCTCCAGCCAAGGCAGCGCTAGTAAAAACAAAACAAAGGAGAAACGAGAGAAGAAATCGTCTACAATCTGTGTGCTGCTGTAGACTTTATATGAAATATGCCCGTGAAGGAGCAAAATGTTTCCTGTGTCCATGGATAACGGCATTTGAAATGAGGGTGGAAAGAGGTAAGCTCCAAGAGCATGTCAATGTGGTCCAATGCCAAGACACGGCGCCATTTTTGGATACGTTCTGAGCAAAAAAAAAAAGAGCCGCGGTTGGGGGACTCTAAAAAAGGGATATTATGTTAACATTTTAAACGTTTCTTATGTCAAAACCAAAGATATGAGACTTGTTTCAAAATCTGGATTGACAAAATACGAGAGTGTCCAAAACAGTCTTCAAAAAATGGATACCTGGACAATGCTGTTGTCGTAAGTTACCAAGATGATATGTTTTTCAACATATTTTTTTTGTTTATTTTGTCACTGTCCTGTTTATTACTATATCACACAACATGCAATCATTTAGTAAACAAATTTTCACCAGTCTATGATAGTTGACTGTGGTTGTCATATGCTTACCATTTGATTGCTAAACTGGGTATATTTTCAAATGGTGAACATATGGCTACCGTTTATAGATGATACGTGCTTCAGACATATGATTTTAGATTTGAAATAGTTTGATCTTGCCATGCCGAAATGTAAGATAATTAAAGTTTAACACACTGTGGATCACGCCACCATAAGGTAACCATGTGGTTCACAGTTGTAGTAGTCAATATATATTCAACAGTACCATATGATAAGCATACGTTTGCCATATGGCTATTTACGGATATGAATGTTTATTATCATTATTACCTGTCAGAGGACTATGTCGTGATAGCACAATGAAATCATATTCAAATGAAAACTGAATAAATGCGAGAGCGATACCTGTATGAATTGTTAAAACTATGCCTTTAATACGTTGTTGAAAAGCAGTGCTTTATGGTCCGTTGTGTGAATATGAATGGTTGTGTGAATCTGAATACTCCTCTGTGTTAATCTGAGTGGTTCGCTCTGTGAATCTGAATTGTCCTGTGTGTGAATCTGAATGGCCCTCTGTATGAATCTGAGTAATTGTTGTGTGAATGTGAATGATCCTCTGTGGAAATCTGAATGCTTCGCTGTGTGAATTTCACTGGTCCTATTTGTGATTCTGAATGGTTCCCTGCATGAATCTGAATGATTCGTTGTGTGATTCTAAATGGTCCGTGGTCTGAATCTTATTGGTCCGTTGTGTGAATCTGAATGTCTTTTGTGTGAATCTTATTGGTTCGCTGTGTGAATCTGAATGCTGAGTTGTGTGGATCTGAATAAGTCCGTTGTGTGAACTTTAATGGTCCGTTTGTGAGTCTGATGTAGAGGTGTATGTTGAGCTGAAAACGCGATAACCACGGTCGGTATTCTCGACACCTTGCAGAACTTGTCTTGGATTTAAGTAAGTGATATCAGCTTATCCCTGTTCTGAAATTTTACCATTTCGCTTACTATGGCCTAGGTTTTTTTCAGACGGGTAGAAATGAACATGTGCATAATTGACGTTTTGTGTCGCCTGTAACGAGTAACTTTTTCATAGTTGGTCTGCAGAGTGGCGACTTACACTTTTCTTAACATTTTTAAGATAATAGCTTCGTCTTTTTAAACACTCTCATGCAACTGATAATTTGATCAGGTCTAATTTCAAACAGTTTTTTAAGTAAGACTTTTGACCTCCCTAAAAGTCTAGTTTGACCTCCCTGGAGGTGGGGAGGTTGGGAGGGGAGAGGTTAAGTCAGGCTCGTTTACCACCTAGGGGCTCGGCTATATTAACACTAAATCGTAGGAGATTAATATTTGAATGGATTTCAAACGAAACAATATAGTTTTGTGGGGTAGGGGGACAATCTATCAATGGTATGGGACTTGGCCGACCCCACCCCCTCCCCCACCCCTGGTGCAAGATATACCATAATGGAGGGTGCCATACAGGGTTACACTAGAGGCTTTATTTTGCTATCAACCAATCAAGCCTTTTATTATAAACATTGGTCGAGAAAGAATTAAATACTCATGTTTCTCATCCGAATTTTAAAATATTTTGACTCGACTTGCTGGTTATATTTTTTACACAAATAGGGTTGACCTCAGAACAAATAATCTATGTTTCCTTTTTGTTAGTGATGGTTAAATTGTACACTAATACGTCATATCACGTAGATTTAATATGTTTGTTTAATGTCAGTCATGGCGGTTATTATGTGGATGTTAAATGTCTGTGGTGAGAACGAAAAATTCGTGTTTTATACTCGCCGCCAGGTTTCTGTGTGTGTTTTTTTTTTTTTTTTTTTTTTTTTTTTTTTACTTTTTAGACACTCAATCGGAGATACCCTGGAGAGGGGCTAAAGGTTTGGGTGTTATCCATCTCTCTGTCTGTTTGTCTATTTCGACCGCCAACCCATCGACGAATGTTACTTCCCGACGATATTTGGTATCCAGATAACCTGCAATATTGGATATTTTTCTATTTTGACCTTGGCCCAATTTCAAGGTCATAATGTCCTACATCTTTATTTTCAATTGCGGTTGAAGACTGTTTTCTATGATGGCTTCTTATTAGCGATTTTAGGGATACGATCAATAAATAAACAAAGTTATTTCTATTCCTAACTTTGTTGATAGTACGATTTATATTTTCGTGGTTGTGTAAGTTCAGATTGTGTAAAACTTTACTTTGCCGTATCTGTGTTATTGATGCCACACTGTACATTGTTACATGACTTAGATAAATGCTGCAGTTTCATTGGTCGATTCCCAAGTCGATAATTTTTCACTGATGACGAGAACGCAAATGTCGATAGACATGTCAGCTATTTGCAAGCAAAACAATAGTTAAGTCACGCAACACAGCAGATTGACAAACGCTGCATAGGCGACGTGCCCAACGCCGGGCTTTGGTTGGTTATGGAAGTCGAAACAACGTCCATCGCCCGACCTTGTGTAGTTGTCGGGAAAGCGAAGCTGTATAGATGCCAGGGAAAGATTAATCTAGCATCGCCGTCTGGACAGCTACAATCTCTGTGGTCATCCCTCCCTCTCAGTACCTCTGCCCTTCGGCCATCCGGTCATGCAGGATACATATGAAGTTGTTTGCCATAAATATTTTTCAAAAGCAGGTGGGAAAAAACTTGCGCGCTCTTGAAATTCTCATGTTTTCGCCCTCGTTTTGGTCTGTTTTCGAAGTTACCTGTTATGGCCAGTATTGCCGGTGAACCATAACACAAGTGAAATTTTTTAGTTGTAAGTTCGACGTCTATACAACGTCGATTTTTAGATGTCTATCCAACGTCGATTTTTTGACGTGTATTCAACGTTGCACTAAAGACGTTGTTTCGACGTTGGAGAAAGTTGCGCTTGGTTGCGACCAAAAGCAGTGTCTAAACAACGTTGCTTATTCTACGTCTAGTCAACGTTGTGTCAAAGACGTTGGCAAGACGTTGATCTAGGGTCGCGACCAGACACACCCAAATTACGACCAGAACTTGTGTTGTGGTTTGGTCGGGTCGATGTCGCAACTTCAAATCGACTTTGGGTTCCCGTTGGAATATTTACCGGGAAAGGACATAGCAGAAAACAGTAAATAATAAACCTTGTTTCTCATCTGCTGACGGAGCCACTAAAATGGCAATAAAAAAGTAATTCATTGGACTGGGAAAATGAGAATAAAAAAGAAAGAAATAACCGTAAAAATTGTTATATAAATTTGGGGCCCCGCACGGCAGACAAAGTGCCGAAATATCACTTTCTAAGAACAAGTTTATTACAACCTCCGTCTTTCTCTCAGCGATCCCCTATCTATTCCGTCCGTTTCTGTATATGGAAAGTAAATGTGATCACTTTGCATTCGTGCCATTAGTATTGTGTTTGTCGTCATAGTTTAAAAAAAGAGTTTCCCTCAGGGTTGTTACATGGTCAATATATTATTTTTGCTGTGCCGTTTAGAAGTTCTAAACACGCTCTGGACTGAGTAGTTATGAGTTCAGATGTCCGTAAATAACAACGGCGCTATTTAAATCATTTCCTACAACGATAATTCATTACAATTCATTGATTTATTATTACTATTATTATTATTATTATTTATGAAGTCAGTTAAAGGCTAAATAAATTGTGGGTCACTGTGCCCGCAATTTTAATCTCTCAGGTTCTATAATAATCATTTTTGCATGCGACGAAATTCCTAAATTTGTCAATACTTTTAATTCGCATGTTTTAAGCATCAGCTCAGGTCAGCTTATGCCCTTTCTACTCTTTTACTGAGCAGCTTTTCGACTGACTTGGGCAATTCATCATTTTTTTCTGGGTAGTGTATTTTTGTTGATATTTTAAAACCCTTGTCTACGTGTTTTTAACAAGTGTGGACATGCAAGTTGTGACACAATTTCTCCCCTAAAATAAAACAGTTGGCTATAGCTATTACAACAGCTTTTCACAAATTAGTCATATGTTTTCAGAATTCGTTTATATTCCACGTGAAAAGTAATTATGATAAATATCCGAAGCAAAACCGACTGTATGTGGGGGAAACTTTATTTATTGCTTGTGATATGTGTGATATTGAGCGTATTGGTGTAGCTTTGGTTACTCGTATTGTGATATTTATTAAATAAAAAACTGGTTGGAAATTTAAATCTTCTTTTTACTGTCTTTTCCCTCTTTGTTGACACCTCAGTGACGCTCTTAATACAATAGGCGTGGAATTATGGCCAGTATAACTTTTTTTTTTACTTCATTGCTTTACTGCGTTTTAATTGTTTTCCGAAACAGTGTTTCAAAAAATATTCGAGACTGTGCTGGAAAACGCTAAAATCCAAGAACATCTAGATAATTTCTTTTCTCTGAAAAAAGAATAGGCTTTTTTCTTTTGTATTTTACCATGCAATTACTCAGCTATTTTACTTTTAAAGCGGTCTAAATCACTAAAAATTTCAAACCTTCCCTACCCACCCCCCCCCCCCCCCCCCCGCGACGGTTATCAAAATAAATAAAAATCCATCAGATTGAAAGCAAAGTCACATCGGAAACCGGTGCGGTATTTCGAAAATATCTACGATTTCGCGATCCCAGAAAAGTCCGATGAAACTCTGCCCCCTTTCCTCTGCCTGTAATCCAAAATGGAGTCATCCATCAAAGCACAATGTGTTTCAGTAAAGGTCGTGCATAGGACCGTTGTTATATAATAGCTGAGGAGATCTATTTGTTATACATAAACACAGCGAAGATTTATGAGTACTACTTTTGCGGAATTCCCAGTGGGCCTGTGGAGTAAAAAGGTGTTAGAAACAAGAGACCGAACCACCGTAGAGGTTGGCTGTTGAACAACAACGGCATAGGGCATGACCGAATCGTCTTCCAAGACGCACAAGCTGGAAATTCGCGGTCCATACGTGAAAATGTAACTATCCCGTGAAGATCACTTTACTTGAATCCCGTTCATATGATGCATGTCTCCCACAGACGACAATGTTAAAGGTAAAAATGCAACGTCCAGAGGTGACCTTGAGAAGTGTGAGGGGTCACAAAATCTAATCAGCCCCAGAGGCCATTTCTATGGGTCTTCACATTGTCTGCCATCGAAATCTGCTCATGTGCTTTGGTTGAAGATTGTTCAGAAAGCACAGCAGTGACCTTGATGGGTCCTGAGAAGTCACCAAATCTAACCAATGAGCCAGTCTAAGAGGTCAACCAGGTGAAGACGCACATCGACTTCGCTCTCTTACAATACTTTCTCATACCTTGATGGATTCAGAACAATCATAAGATCCACTGATACGATAGCACCGAAAGTTAAAAATTCAGTCTAGTGGTGACCCTGACCTTTCGAGAGCACAAAAATCTAATCGGCTTGCGGAATTATCTGTATGAACAGTCACACCGAGTTTCTTCTGAAGGTCACAAAAATCCCTTCTCGGTCCGTGTCGGAATCGCGTTGAAAAACCCATTCTTTTCACAGTTGCGAAGATAAATAATCAAACACCAAGCGTGATTTTAAATGGCCGCTCAACGTCACCAAAATCTAATCAGCCCAAGAGTCATTTATATAAATACTCACATTAAGTTTTATTAAAATCCGTCCACGGTCTTTGTCGGAATCGTGTCCACAAACCATCCACATGAATACTCAACCGAGTTTTATTAAAATTCTTCGACGGGTTTTGCCGTAATCGTCTTGATAAGAAAAGCGTGACGTACAGACGGACGGCCAGGCAAGTCAAAAGCAGTATGCGCCGAGCTAAGTCAGGAAAGGCATTACTGGAAACTTCTAACTTGTCATTTATTCCAATTCAAAAATTTCTACAACTGCATTCAGCAAAGTAAACATCCATGTACCATACTGAAAGAATCTTGCAAAAGCGTAGTAGCATTTTGTTAGTTTAATATATCTCAGAATTATAGCCATTTCCGATCAACTTTGACAATTGTGGCAAGAACACCAAACTAAAGCATAAACACCTTTTTATGCATAAAAACAGGTTGGACAAAATAGACCAGACCAAGAAATTGCATTATCATATTTCCATTTGAAAAGAAAGCTTCAGGTTTTGCTATTACCGTTTGATTATTGTTCTTCACCGGTAGGGGAAGGGTGGGCGACTTAGACAGAAAAGGGAAGGTTGGATGGCTTGGACCGACCGCAGAAAATTGGGTGGTTTGGACCGGCACGGGAAGGATAGACGACTTAGACCGGTACAGGAATTAGGGTGGGCGACTTGGACCAGCACGAGAAAGGTTGGCGACTTGGACGGAAAAGTGAAGGCAGGGTGGCTTGGACCAGCAGGAGAAGGGTTGGTAGCCTAGGGCCTGTAAGGGGAGGAAGGGCAGCTCGGAATGGCAGAGAAGGATGGGCGCTTTGAATCAGCAAGGGAAGAACAGGCGGCTTGAACCGACGGAACAAGCTTCTTAATATCCGGGACCTGAGGGAGCCAGGGTTTGAAGATGGCCAGGCACCGTTGTATATCCAAAATCTACCAATCATCCGCAAGCTTTGCTACACCTATCGATATAATGCGTATCTACTTTCTGCTCTGCAGACAAAGACCTACATATACAATGTAAGTCACAACCTCGCTGAGACATATTATCTAAGAGCACGACCGGCACAGAACTGGTTTAACAAACCGTCGTAGAGAGCACAGCCCCCCCCCCCCCCGAAAACCGCAATCCAAGATGGCGGCATTGTGACCTTGAAATTGGATGAAGTTAAAGTAAGTGAAAGTAACAGTCGGCGACGGCGAAAGACCTACAGACAGGTGGACGACTAGACAGCCGAATGGACAAATAAAACGCAAGCCTACAGTCCCCTGCCCGAGCTAAAGCCCTGGTTGTCGGATCAGAAAGTCCGAATTATTTCTAGCACACTTTATGTATGGTCACAAAGTACCAACTCAGTGCACCTGTTTTTTTTTTTTTTTTTTTTTTTTGTTTTGTTTAAAAACAAAGCAATTATCACGGAGTATGAAACTAGACACTTAACCCCAGAATACACATATTTGTTTATGAATAAGAGCGCCATTATTAATACCAATAACACATTCACATCATCACCAAACTGGCAAAGAGAGCGTCAGTATACCAATAAGAAAGAACATTAACAATGTAAATTCTTTCTTAAAATACACAAAAATTTGGCGGCGACAAATATAAAATAACAATAAATATTTCATACATACAAAGCTAAAATTGTCACAGGATACTTTTGAGATTTTACTCATTAAATACACATCATTAAAATTAAAAATAAAAGCTCAAAAACTAAGGATGAGAACTGACTATTTCTTAAAATTAGCGCAAGAGCTACTTCCAGAGTGTAAACAACAAGACCTGTTCAGTGTTAAGTCGATAACTGGAAATCCAATAATCCATCAATCTCCTCTCACCTACACATATTATCGAGGACTTTCTGTACACAAAATAACACTGATGTTTTAACACCCAGTCATAAAATGATGGAAAAACCTCTGCGCATTTTCTGATAAATTCGGCATAAAAAAAACTGAAAACAAAGCACATAAAAGCGCCACCAGCGCCGATGACTTTAAGCAACAACCACAGCCGACAACATCTAAAAATAGCACATACCGGAAACCAGTGAACGTTACATACAGTCACACCCACTTAATATGAACACGTTTAATATGAAGTTCGCGTAACTATGAAGTGATTTGCTTGGTCCCAATGTAAAATGCCTTGGTTTCTATGGACAGAAATTCACATAACATGAATACGTCTAACATGAAGTTCACGTAATATAAAGTTCAGCATAAGGTCCCATAGGCCACATTTACTGCATAATGTGTTCGCGTAATATGAACTACATAAAAGGCCAAGAATAAAAACACAAAGAATCAAATACACAATAGACTTTGAGTAAGTGTCAACATTGAATGCTATTGTTTACAAAAAGGCATTATTGTGGGGCGATCACAGAAGGGTCGCAATTGCACTTTGGCAGTCTTTAAGCAGATAAAACAGTCGTTTGATTCAAAGCTATTGTGTACCAGTACCGTAATAAAACACTCGGGTATTGCATTGTGATGTTCGTGTAATATGAAGTATTTTGCTCGGTCCCGACGACTTGATATTACGCGGGTCCGACTATATGTAAAAGATCCCGCAAAGTTTCACACAGTACACACAGTACCAGACTGCAACACACTGTACTACTTACACTCTATTTCACTGAATATTATATCTATACCTCAATCTCAACCCCCCTCCCTCCGTTATGTTGGCTCAACGGCTTTATTGATTGAACGGACTGGCACTTTTTCTCTATGCAGGCAGAGCTCGCGTAACGCCCATAAGCTGTGCACTTTTGATTAACTGTTACTTAGCTTTTAAATGCGCTGTATTTATTTATTCTAAAATCAGTTGTGCTCGCAAGGCGTTTTAAACATGAAAACGAAATCGTAGACGGGAAAAAAGGCGGGATACACACCCTCAGATCAACTTCTACATCAGTACAAAGTTTTGTGTCGGAAAAGAAGCTGAGATAAGAAAATGATTTTTTACTGTCAAGAAGAAAATGGCCCAACGGCTGCCAGCACAAATTCATATAAGCCTTGACTAAGTCAAAGTGTTAAAAATCACAGATGCCTTTCTTATATACATTTTTATATCTTAACTGAACGCATGTAACAATCATTGAACGATGCATGATTATAATATGACCAAGCTTTCAAAAGCTGTGACTGTTTATTTGTCGAAATAGTGCTCCCCAAGTTTTTGTCAAATCGTATGGCGCGAGCGATTATGCAACAGCCGTCAAAATTTGATAACAATTTCGGACAGGAAAACCGATATTAATAGTCTTCGCATTGACGTATCGGCAATCCAGGCAATCCACGAATTAGCCAGACCATCAATCTGGCTAATTCATGACACAGTCTAACACGTATTTGGCAGCATTTCAGGAATACACGAATTAACCCAACACCATCATTGCCTGCAACGATATATGTGTATATAAGTATTTGTTAAATTGCATCTAAACGAGGACAAACATGTATTAAAGAGCCAATATTCAGCAGAAACAAACACAAGAAAAAGAGCCTCACATCACAGTATATAACATAACAGAATAAGAGAGTAAAAAAACAAAGTCTGCGTCTCTCATGAGTATTTTACGGTGAGCAGTTCGCACAGGCGCAAGTACCTACACTGTACACGTTGTTGTAAAAACAGCCAATCTCTACGGCGGTTTGGTATGTTGTGTTTAACACCTTTTTTATGCGAAAACAGTACTCATAAAAGAGAGGAACTACTTTTAATAATATTCATCTGCTCTGTATTTATACATAACAAATAGATCTCATCAGAGGTCAGTTGTTTCATAACAACGACACTGTGCAGTATGCCGTAAAATCGTACAAGCTCAGCGGCAGCTCATAAATGCCTGAAGATATCCTTAAAAGTACTGAACTAATTTCACCTGCATGATGCATATATATATATATATTTTTTGTGATTACGCTGTACAATCAGGTGACTTTGTGACGTCAGGACACACATTCTCTAAAAACGCAGTAGATGCGGACATGCAACGGGGGGAATAGCGCCACCACCCTCAGTGCACCACTTTCAATTCCACAGCGCCACTTTTGCAATGAAAGAATGACCCTTGTGCGCGTCCCTGAGCATAACACAACACTTATTTCACGTTGAGCTAGAATTCCAGTTGAACGCATCATAAACACAGAATACTTCACATTTTCTGCAAGACGTACTTTTATAACTTCTATATTCACAATAGTTTGTCAGTTTATTGCCACAAGAACTATACAGCACCTCTGCACGGAAATTACCATGGCTTTTTGATCAAATATTCATTTGATTTAAGTATTACCAGGTCTCTCAAACTTATCTTCAGATATGGGTGTGTGGAGGTAAGTTGGAGGTGAGTGGGGGGGGGGGGCGTCTCAGTGAATGGGATGCTTTAGAAAACTCCGGCCCCACCCAGCCCTGCATCCCCCAAACCTGCTCACACAGCGCAAAGTCGGCTGTAAATTTTAGTATACACAGAATCCCCCAATGTGTGAAAACTGAGAGCCTTGCGGACATGAGGGGACCGGAGGAAAGATTTGCCAGAAAATGGGGGGGGGGGGGGTGGGTGGGATCGAAGACAAATTTTGGGGATATTGACCCAAATTGCATAGTTTCTTCAAGCCCTGCAACATATATATATATCAGAAAAGCACATGGCCGAGGCAAAGATCCCGGTGAAAACTCGCACACGCAGAAACCTTTATAAGGACATGAGCAACGGAAGGAGAAATGAGAAGGAACAAACTGCCGGATAGAAGGTCAGTGATAGACAATGATTCAAAACTCACCCTGTCTCGCTTTCTTGCATATAAGAATATGAAAGGAGCAATTTTTTCGTAACTATATGGATGCCTAATATGCTTTTTGTTTTCCCTACGCAAGAGCATCGTAACATACTAAATACTGAAATACTTCTACTTGTTTTTTTTTTTTTTTGTTTTTTTTTTACTGATCACCCTGAATGTGACTCGAGCCACGCAGTATTGATGTCAATGTTAATAATATCTGCTCATACACATACACAGCCCCCTCCGCCACGGCCCCTCCCCCTCCCCCCTCCCCCCCCCCCCCCTCCATTTTTTTCGATGGAATGGTCAGAGATTTCTTTAATTTTTTTTTCTCGCTAATATTTCTATGCCGCATGTCGTAGTTGAGTCATCCGCTGAGCGAGCTCATAATTCGTGAAATTATACACACCCCTATCCCAGAACTCCTTCAAAGCTTGCGATTCGTATTTCGTCCGAATCCATTCATAACCAAGCGAGCCGTCTTCAACTCGTTCCAAATCATTCGGTCCGTAGTCTTTGAAAGCGAGAGGTTTTGGGCAGCCATAATGCTCAACAGTCGCTTGGTATTTCAGCAGCGGCAGACCTGCCTTTTCCCGCCGCATATTTTCGTGAACGCGATTGCAGAAAAAACACTCGGCAGCGCTGACGAAGTTAGGCCTATCCGTCGGATTATCCGCACCCCACTCCCGATTCCTCAGCGTGTCTAGCAGAATCGGATTGGTCAGCCCCTTCTCCTTGTATTCGAGGTATTTATTATAATCATAGTCGCTGTGGTTGAGGTGGATGAGCAAATCGACTAAGTCTTTCATACTTTTAAAGTCATCCACGATTATGGCTGAATGGTTGTCAGGTAAGAAATCCTGCAATGGAACGAAACAGTTGTTCAAGACAGCACGGCTAAAACCACAGCACGCTAAAAAAACACCGGAAGTCCAAGCCCCAACAACGCACGAGTTTTGGGCTATCTAATGCAACGAAACACCCAACAAATTTTATGGCACCGGATTTTTAATTACTAGTATTATTATTATTGCTTCTTTTCTGCAGGGGCAGCGCGCATGATTAACGGCAGCCCGATGGCCCGAGGCCAGCTCAAATTGGCCCGGAAACTTCTATCGAGATGGCCCCATGGCCCCTGTGGGCCATCTCAAAATATCTTTTATTATTATTTTTTTTTTTTTTGTTAAGTTTATTTATTGTCAGTTCAGTTTACTCACCCTATAACGAAACCGAAAGTGCCTCGATAGTATGATTTTTTTGCTATTCATAGATTAAGTTTTTGGACACCTGGTCCCTATCTTTTTCAACATTTCGGATCCTCACGACATATATTCGGAGAAATCAGGTACTTACACTTTCAATCCCTCCCCCCACTCAAGTCAACAGATCCACAGTAACTACTGCAAAACTTATCAAGTATAGATGCTTAAAATTTAAACATCTGCGGACTGACACCAACGCAAAGATTACCTCCCCCAAGCGCCCAATTGACGTAACCAAAATAATAATAATAATAATAATAAAAATAATAATAATGATGATGATGATGATAATGATGATGATAATGATAAGGATGCTGATGATGCTGATGATGATGATGGTTGTGGTGGTGATGATGATGATGATGATGATGATGATGATGATGATGATGATGATGATGATGATGATGATGATGATGATGATGACGGCGATGACGATGAAAGAACGTTGCGATTGACTGACCCTGATCTTTGAGCTGCCGATGATGATGATGATGATGATGATGATGATGATGATGATGATGATGATGATGATGATGATGATGATGATGATGACGGCAATGACGACGGCGATGACGATGAAAGAACGTTGCAATTGGCTGACCCTGATCTTTGAGCTGCCGATGATGACAGGCACGGAGCCGACGGTGAGGGTACGCCACAGCTTCTCCGTCATGTAGTCGTCACAGATGCCATTCTCCGCCACCAGCGTGAACTTGTATTTGGCCACGAGGCGGAGAAATTGGTCGTGCATCATGCCCTTCAAAGGGTCACGCAGGCTGTAAAGCAACACACGCGTTTTTTTTTTCTTTTTTTTCTGTTTTTTTTTTTTTCATATTGTGAAGACATCTATTTTGCGCTATATATGACTTTACTGTGTTATTGTTTTTAGATATTTGGTTTAATTTCCGTTATCTATATCTCTGATTCTATTTATTTTACTAATTTTAACCTTAGTTTTTTTTGTTTTTTTTTGTTTTTGGCTGACTCACTTTTCGGCCAAGTCCTTGTTGTGCTTGCACGTGCCGTACGAGTCGACCTTGACATGGCGTTGGAGCATGTCCACGAAGTGGTCACGGTCGGACGGACAATCGCAGTCGCTTTGCACGTAGTTAATGAGCGCCAGCTCCGACAGGTACTTCGTCTTCTCCTCTACCGGCACCAAGTACCTGCCGAAGTATCACCAAAAAGTATGCGTTTTTAAACACTGCATGGTGTAGAAGAAGAATATGAGAAGAAATCCGTATTTTTTTCTGTAAAGGGCGAAATGACGCTCTGTGGACTAAGTGTGGCTGTTTCCGGAACAGAATCGTGACGCTCTAAATTAAATACGTCGAGAATTATCAATTTAAATTGTCCTTAATCTAGGTTAGTCCACTCACGAATGTGAATTTTCATTTCCTTGATCTTATTTTAAATAAAAGTATTATCAGTTGAAACTTAAATAACGTTTTATGTAAATCTTCGATCTCACTACTTGTCATCAATGTCTGGTCGCTTACACTCAGCTCGGTTTAACTTTGTTTAAAACAAGCAATAACCCCTTTAGCTTCTAGTTAGGGAACACCTCGTTTCACACTAACTCCTCCCATTTTCAACTGGTATTATAAGCGGAGGTGGCGGTTAGTTCAGTTGGCCAGAGCGTTGGTCTAGTAATCCCACGGTGTCGAGTTCGAATCCAGCTCGAGCTAGTAAGCGAGGAATTGACGTTCGCTTTATTTCCCCTCGCAACGTGAATGCATTGGCTTATATCATCCATCACGGAATTCAAAATAAACACCCGCTGAGTCTTTCGGCCAACCCTTAAAAAAACACTCCACAATTCCTTATAAACGCCCATGAAATGGACATTTCCCCGGACCCGAAATATGTATATAAAGACGTATTTATGCGCAATTCCCATTGCCCACTCGCAAAGCCATGAAATGTTTACTTTTTTGTCTCAATCTCCTGGGCGTCCTTGAGCCAGAGCGTCGTGATTGGATAATCGGACTCACGCCTGAAGGTGGACGTGTGGTTGTACATCTCCATGATCTCCCTGTGTGAATACAGGTACACGTTCTTCGGTGACTCCTCGTGCACCAGCCCCCACTCGTGCTGTGCCCGGCGCGGGAACGGCAGGTCACGTGGGTTGAAACTTGTACCGTAAAACATAAACACCTGTCCGAAAAGAGCAAGCGAAAAGAAGAAACAATAAACAAACAGCATACCATGAGGTCATTAAGAACCAATGGTCATTACCTGATCGAATTTACATTTCTTCATATTTAATAACTTTACGACTTCATTTAAATACATTCCTAACAATTTACGATCACCACAGAGGTCATTCTATACCATCACGATTAGTGATGTGACCCGTCACTGATGGTTCCGGTTCGGTTCGGTTTCGGTTTTTTCAGACTATGCAAATATATATAAATTAAAGATATCCCAATTAAATTTCTGTTTTTATTCTAGAATGTGATAAGTAAACACATTGCTTAAAAAAAAAGGAACTCATCTGGAAGTGTAAAATAATGTTGCGCTAAAATAGTGAGCTGAAACATACATTGCAGTTAAAAATGGTCCTGAGAAAAATAACAAAAATAATGTTAATTAAAAACCGAAAATGAACCGCGGTTTTCCACAGGGCACGGTTCGGTTTAACCGAACCGCCACCTTCACGGTTAACCGTCCTAAACGGTAAACCGTCACATCACTAATCACGATGCTTCACGAGCTCCTAATCTGTAGTAATACTTGACTGTGGACACGGCATCAATTTTCTTCTGTATTTTACATCGGAAGCCGAAAATAGGCCTTGGAATGTAGACATTTCAGTGCGCATGATTACACTTCAGCGCCACATAGCATCCGGGTGCCCTGCTGATCGCGGATTTGGCGCAGTTCAAAGCTCTGCCTGGTTACTCCCAAACCGTTCTTTTTTTGCCACCATCCACTAAACATGTATGTGTAGAACTGAAACGATTCTATCTTAGAGTTTGTCTCTTTGCTTGTATTCTTATTCTTTCTCAGTAAATTCCACCAAACTGCGAAAACGCTTGGGTTGGAGGGCGGGGGAGAGGGCTGGGAAGTCATTAAGTCTAACTTCAGAGTGTTAATATATTCGGTCGTACAGAGGGTACACTTCGAAATAACAAATAAAATCACTTATTCAAATAAATCCCCTTTAAATGTGTATACGCATGCGTACAATACTGACCAATGAATTTCGCGTCCCGTGCCATATACAACCAAATGTATAATGCAAACAAATACTGAACTGTGTACATGCCTTGTTGTGTTGCAAAGCCCAGCACCCCAAATTGCTAACAGCACTTAGGAAAGTCTAACTCACTGCAGTTTTGTTCACCTCCGAACTGGAAGAGAGCATTTCTGCTGGACAGATTAAACCACTTTTCTTCTTTTTTTTCTTTACATCGGAGTAAACCTGCTAGGCCTGCCTAGAAGACCACAAACCTTCATGTTTGGGTGATTGAAGTAATGTCTGTCATTCGTAAAGAAGCACTTGACTTGGCCGCAGGTTCTCAGCTGGTGCTCTCCTGTGAAGCGGTACCACCAGAGGAAGATCGGGTACGGAATCGCCTCCGTAATCGCTTCCTCTTCCGTTATGTGTATATCTGAAACAGTCACAATGTCCAAGGACGTGCTGCTGAGCTACATCTTGCTAAAGGCATATAACTACATCGTAGAATGTCACATGAACGGTGCCTAATGCATCTTAATATAAATAAAAGTTGCACAAATTAACTGGCCCGATCAAATCACGCATTCCTCCAATGCTGAAAACGGTAAGTAGACTTTCACAAACTAAACAATTTCGGTGATCGTCCTGAGAACTTTTACAAGCAGGCAATTTTTCATGTGCATACATTTACGTGTAAAGTGCTACAGGCAGCAAAACACAACAGTCATTTACAAATCGCTAATAACTTGTTCGCCACCGCACGCCACCTTGGCTAAACAATACAGTTTATGTGGCCATGCGTTTCTTGTCCCTCGTCGCGGAATACCAAGAAAATATACAACTGAATAACGAACAGCAGATATTAATTTGTCATTTTCCATGCAACGCTTGATTTCAAATGTTATACTTGACCCTCAAACAGACACGATCCTCCGTGAAGCCCGGGTGACCTTCGAAACCGGTGCTAAGGTCGGTTTTCAAAGTGCTATACTGCTGCCACTTCCATCACGTTTTTTTTCACAATTCTACCAGTTTACTTTTTTTTTAAATTTCGACAAAACCTAAGTTTTAAAATCTAAAAAATGTTATTTTGGCAATTTTATGCATGTACTAGGCGTTCAGAAAAATAAGAACACGGATAAAATTTCCGATAACGTTTTAATGATTAAAACTGTTTGACAACACACTACCGATGCAAGCAAAAAATACATAAAAATAGAGAGTAGGGCTATATCATGGAAGATGTGAAAAGAAAAAGCATTGAGTCCTTTTCAGGACTGCAACAAGCCCTTTAAAATGTAATCAATATGGTTTTATGATCGGTGAATATGTTTCATTCTGACGATCTGTCATGAATCTCAAACAAAAAATACAATGTTGCACACCTTCAACGTACTCTTTCTGAGTGTGAAATTTCAAAACAATCCGATCAATAGTTCTGGAGATTCAGCCTGGACACGACATCGAAAATATGTAAGTTTTTCCAAATTTCAAAATACTGTCATGTTGACAATTTTTCATGAATCCAAATAATATTAAGACACTGCAAACCTGCAGTATCTGCTCCATCCGTGTGTGAAATTTTTAAAACAATAAAATCAATAGCTTTGGACACGGCGTCGAAAGTACCCCAAGTTCTAACAATTGAAAAAAAAAAAAACAATCTATCATTTCGATATTTCATGAATTCGACTAAAATCACAATGTTGCACACCTTTCATATGTTTTCTATCCGTGTGTAAAATTTCAAAACAATCCAACGTATAGTTTAAGAGATATAGCCTGGACACGACTTCGAAAATGCACTTAGTTCCAATAATTGAAAAAATGTGACAAGCTTGTAACTATATCCTTCCGTTACGCGGGGGACAAATATTTTAATGGGGTAAGACACTTGAACAAGGTCAATAGTATTGCTCATATTTGAACCAACCTTCTTCGTGGAAACTGTCCTCCAAGTCATGATCGCTAAACTCGTGGTACTCGTAAAAACCATAGTTGTCGTCCTCAAACAGCATAATCTATAACACGTTTAATAAATACAACAATACATGCAGCAATAAATACAACAATACATTTGTTTTGCACACTTTTCCCCAATATATATATATATTTTTTTGGGGTTTTTTTTTTTTTTTGCTGATTCAGATAGAACGGCCAGAGCACACAAAACATCAGTGTACAGGGATATATCGATACTTTCACTTGAGACTACTGATTGTTTTTATTGAGACGACTTTATTGTTTTTATGAACAGAAACTTATTATGTCTCCCCGACCAAATCCATGCTTCTTCAGTACCCAGTTCCGATTTTGCCTTTTACAAAAATAAAAGAATAATTTTCCTTTTCTGCAAATATAATCAAGGGGTCAGAACCATTTCCCCAACAGCGCAACATTTGAAAGAATTTGAAAGAACAGACCTACACACACACACACACGAACACACACATATAAACACACAGAACGCACAAACATTATATGTCTCCCCTTGGTCGGGGAGACATAATGACTGAAAGATAACTAAACATATCTTTGATGAGTACATCTCATAGCTTATTAGAATTCACTGTACCATAATAAACTCGAAACTGGCAATGCTGATTGAAGGAATAACAGAAAACATATTAATAGAAATTGGTTTCTCGCACTTCAACGGACACACAATCCCAGAAGTTTTATGTTTATGTTGGTAGAATTATATAGTTTTGTTGGTAATGCTACAACCCATTTTTTTCTCTGTTTAACTCGGAGGTACACAAAATCATTTACAGTTCGATGGAGTCTGTAAGGTCGTATTCTAGAACATTACAGTTTTCTGCCTGACAAGGTTACGAACCTTTCATGATTTTTTTCCATAAAGTGCTATTTCACTTCCGCTTGTCATCAGATATTACATAAAACAACTTCAAACATTTTTGCTTGGCTGGGCGTTTACTTTCCCTGAACATGTTCGAATAAATGCCCGCTAGGAATAATTATACTTCAATGTTTCTTAAACGAACTGTTGAAAATGAATTGATTAATGTATGTAAGAACCAGACGTCAACAGATCGCGATGACGAATTAATACAGGTACATGTAGTTGAAAGGATAATTTTTGAAATCTCTAAGCCCTTTTACCATGTTTGCAATTTATGAAAAAAAGAATGAAATAGCTAAGTGATGCTCCTGCTTAAATGTAGTTATAAACGCAGCTTCAATAGCTATAGACTTTTTTCATTGCTACCACAGCTATCAAAAATCCAACAGATATTGTCTCGTTCTAAAATGCAGGAATTTAGTGATGAAAACAATTTATTGCAGGATATTCAATATGGCTTTTGACAAAGTTGGCCCACCTCTTTAGCTCTTACGGAATTGGTTGAGGAAATATATACCTCACTACATAGTAAAAAGTCACAGCGACGTTTTCATTGACCAAAAGAAGGCGTTTGATACTATTTATCATAACTTATTTTCGCAAAAACTACTATATTATGGCATTTATCAAACCCTGTACAATATGTGCCATTAAAGAAACTATTCATTTATATATCAGTGATATCTACAATATATCTGAAATGATGCATTTTGTTTTGTTTGCTTAAAACACTTAAAAGTTCATATGTTAACCAGCAGCTAAAGATTAAATAGAAAAATGAAAAGGCATTAGATTTGGTCAACGTAAATAAACTCTCACTGAATATACTGAAGACAAACTGTATTATTTTCGGATAAATTACCGTACTCTGTCAGAAACAGGAAGAGACAAAGATATATAAAAATGGTAAGGAAATTGAATGGGTGATTTACTAAATTCTTAGGAGTTCTCCTAGTTAAATTGCTATTATCAGGTAAATAAGGTGTCAAGCAAACTCAACAAATGTTTGCCGATTATGTACTGAGCTAGACGTCTATCAGAATCTGATGTATTGATAATTATATAGAACTTTTTGTATTTACCCTATTTCACGTACTGTGCAGAAGGTAGGCCAAAACGTATAAGACAAAATTGCACATATTATTTGGTAAACAAAACAGATCTGTAATAATCTTTAATGTTAATAATTTTTGTTATATAAATAATTTGTTTATTATACTAAAAATCTGACATTCTTTGACTTTGAATATCTTAAAACTGACTGTGGTACATTCAACGATTTTAACAGCAATCTTGCCAGCAATAGAATAGTTATCTTGAGAAAAGAAATTTAAATAATTATTATCTCACGCATCAAAAAACACAAGTTTAAAACAAACCATGTAAGAAAAAATCTTAATCAAAACTGCATATCAGCAGTTTGTATGAAAAATTGTCATCATGTGAAACTATTTTTTTCTCGAAAAAAATAGACCTGTAAGGGGCCAAGCTTTTTTTATTTTTGAAAATTTCAGTGAATAGGCACAGGCAAAATATTTGTTTCGTTTTTTCCGCAAAATATGGTTCCGTGGTTATATAAAACGTCAAAATTTCAGCATAGATCTCTCCTCTGAAATTCCATTTTCACTACTCCTTCTGCTTTCCGGATAAATCTCTTGAAAATTTTACACCGGCCGGTCGATTTCTCTGTCGTCTTTAATTCGAAAATTCTTAGACCCGGCTGGATCATTTCATTTTTATTTACAATTTTATTTACCGGGACGGGTTAAGAAACAAGGTTCATTTTTCCCTCGCCATACTGAAAAAATACGAATACCTTGAAAAGAAAAAAAACAAACATGGTATATACATTCAAAAGCGTGTTACAAAGTATTGGCTTATCTTAGCTAATTCTTAAAAAGGTATCGCTAATGACAGCAAGAGCGGACTCAGAAATAAGTTTTATGAACGTCCAATGTTGCCCTTTCAGATGACAAACATCATTAATACCACAGCACTGAATTATTATCACAGTAATACTTTTCACAATTTAATAAAGAGCTTTAAAATATCCCATGTATGCACTATATTGTATATAATGTATTTGTGTTTGAATAAAACATTCTTATTCTTGTTTTTGTGGCATATCTTTTACGAGGCAAGCAACAACAAAATGAACAGCACATCAACTGACTAAATTATAAATTTGTCTATCAGCTGCCAAAGAATATCAAGGCTCATTATACGAAAGTTAGAGTGAATTGCATGGCTTCTAATTTACAAATACAGATACGCCTGAAATTTGAAAGTTGAAATTTTCTACTGCGGCTTATTGCATTTTATTGCATCTAGCCGCGATACAATATTGCAGAGGACGCGTCCTGAGCATGCAATATGTTGCGATTTATTTTATACTGAAGATAAGATTACACCTTGAGCAAACATTCATACAGGCGATTTAATCCCCTTGCGCATTCACTCCAATTGCATGTACTCTATGCAAACAAGTCAGCTGTACGTGTGGACGTGCTGTATTTGTGTTTAAAATTATTGTATATGTACATGTATATGCGAATTTTTATTCCTTTCTTTCTCATCTGTTTTCATTTGCCATATTTAAGTGAAAAGCGAATAAATTTACACGAATAATTTCTTTCGTTAAAAAAAAACACATCAAAAAGTTAGCTTTCTGACCGGAGGGAAGGGGGATGTAAAACGACAACTTTGAGCTTAAACAGAACGCAAGAAATTTAAACCAAAGTTCGCTTCATTCACACAATATATATTCCGGAAAGTACTTTTAAATCTCGTCATCCGATGGTGTATTTGGAACGATGATGCTGCTTAAATCAGAGTTTTTCTTCCACTTGCGCACTCTGAGGTCATCTCTAAAGCGTCTGTTGGTGTCATCAATGGTTTTGCAATGAAAACGCGTCTTGGTGGGTGAAAGAGGTGGCCGGTTGCGAGTTCCGGAGACGTTGCAATCGCGCGCTCGTTCTTTCATGCTGAACATTTTTTCTCGTTAAATTTCCCACGAAAATCCTTCTTGATCGAGAAAAGTTACGTATTTGTGCGAGGACATCTTGACTTAGCACATATACTGGCACTGTGGTATCGTACTCGTGGGTACTTTCGATGTCTACTGCTATAAGCGTGACCTCACTGACATCGGGGCGTTGCAACATTTTACGTGTGTACTGGCCTTATTGCGCAGCAGCTCTTCACATTCGGGGTTCGCGTTGGCGGGGTTTTTGTCCACTTTTTGGGCATTTTTTACGAAATGACTCACTTTTTCGGAACCCACCTAGTCTTTCTGGACCCAACTGAGTCACACTTTACTTTTTTGACTCACTTTCCTGAGAACCCAGCGCGAACCCTGACATTCGCGAATTCGCTGATCACGTTGGTGCATCTGATGTTCACAGAAGACAAGCCTTTGCTCGCGCAACTGCTGTTCGCAATCGTTAAGACGACGCTCACTATCTCTAAGTTTAAGCTCACATTCAATCTTGGGCAATGATTTTCGCTCTGACTTAATCGATCTTCTAGATGTTTAACGCGATCATCGTATCTAGCTTAAATGAAGGACTGGCAACTTCGAATCATCTGTTTTAGTGTATCATCCTCACAGGCCGCAGAAACCGGGGAGATTTGGCATCAATACGCTGAATAGGATCACGAGATATGAATTGAATTTTGCACGGAATTGCTTCGCACTAAGGATAATTTTGACGATGTAATTTTCACCGACGAAAGTTCCGTGCAGATTGAAAAAAAAACAGCCAAATTGCTATGGCCAAAATCTTGCGAGATGAAAACGGAAAAATCATCAGCAGAGATATGCCAAACTTTGAGAAAGTAAAACACCCGCTATAAGTACATGTTTGGGGTGGTATCTTGCGGCGTGGCGCATCACAGGTGGTTATATTTGATGGTAATATGGATGTTAAGTTTTACACAGACTCAATACTCCGTGACAAACTACTTCCTGCCATTAATCATCTCTATCCACACCTATCTACACATCGCTTGTGGCAGGATAACGACCCAAAACACACAAGCAAATTGGCAAAAAAGTTCATGGAAGACAACGAAATTAACTAGTTTAAAACACCCCCAGAATCCCCAGATCTCAACGTTATTGAGAACGTGTGGGCGTCATTAAAACGGTTTTTGAGTAAGGAATCTCCTCGTTCTCAGGAAGCCCTAGTTGAGGCGATCATTCGATTTTGGACAACACATTTGACTGTTTCACAGTACAACCGCTACGTTGATCACATTCATCGAGTTACCCCAAAAGTTATTGAGGCCGAAGGGGGTCACTTTGGATTTTAAACAGAATGCTGTAACAAGAAAAATGTCCGCTGACAATCAAGTGTTAACTGTCTTTTCAATGTTATTCTGTTATTTACTGCCATCCTTAATCTGATCTCACGTGTGATCGCAATTGAAAATTTTGAAATTGGGTTTAATTGCAAGGATGAATTACACCGGAGATTAGTAACAAATGAACAGAACAGTAGTTTCTTGCATCGTTAGAATTCAATAATGAAAAGAACAACCGATTCTTACATCTTTGTAAACCAACGAAGATCAATTGTATTATCGTTTCACTTTTAACTAATTAATTAAAAAATTTTGTTCACCACACAAAATATAAAAAATACAACCTATAAAATGTATAAAACGTATAAAAACATTCCGTAAATATTTTTAACATATAGTGTCAGATTTGGGAATCATGTTCCCGACCGTGAGATACAGAAGGGGAAAAAAGATCAGTGTCAACATCAGTTTCAACACTTCTGTCAGAATGCACCAATTCCTTGGACGGAGGAAGGATCAGTACCACTCCTCTCCGAACCCGACGGGATCATGCGCCTACACCCCTCTCGGCGATTACCCACCAGGCTTGGCTTGGGAGATTACTGTCCAAGGAGCGCGACAGAGCAGAGTCTGACATCGACTAATAAGCAGTTAGGGTTAAGTATAAGTACATTATGGAATGGCTAAAAAATGGTGTGTAAAATAGAAATAGTATTACAAATGAAAAAAAACACATGCAATTTTTATTCATTAAAATTTTTATTCAGGCCTGTGGGTTGAGTTTAGTCTCACAACTGAGGACAACATGACGGCAGGGCTGGTAGAAAAGGTTTGAAAAAAATTAGTTGCTATTTAGTTATTAAATAGCGATATAATTATAACAGAATAATTTCATAATAAAAGAACTGAACACATATCCACATATGAGTTATCACAACAATTTTAAATTAACATTTTACACCCTTTCAGAAAATAAAAGGGGATTAGTTGATGCGATAACGACAGTACACAATGCAAAGCATCAAAAGACAAAATGCAAAAGCGCAACGGCGAAAACATGTTTAACTTTGCCAACATATATACTGTTTAATTACATGTTGCTATCTTTATATCATTTGTTTCATTTTTTGTCAATCCTTTATTTTGAACACCTAAAGCTAGTTCCAAGAATCGGCTCGCTACTGAATGATCGGCTTACCGCTTCAATTCCTCGCTATGAAACGATTATATAGGTCAACTGTCTTGCTTTACGCACCGCTATGTCGATTCTGTGGGGATTAAACAACGCACAAGTCTTTATTAGCGTTGGCTCAAGGCCCCCAAAGTACGAAGACAATGATCTCTTTTAAGCTTTCTCTGAAAGAAGAATAATAACCAAAAATCTCCCGCAATACTTGACATTTGTTTACATACGGAGAGCATGCTTTATTCATAAAAAAGTGGCAATATCTTTTTAATTAATTACCAAAAACTTTCGAATTGATACTTCAAAAGTCATGGAAGAAATTGTAAGTTGAGTATTATAGGTGTGCAGAATAAATTTATGCTTAATTATGCATCTATCACTTATCCGAGTATATATTTTACAGATAGCACGTAACCCCCTTTTTAAATTTCCGGTCACTCTACTTCGGTCATATGACATTTAAAACCAAGAAATAAAACAAACAACCGACTGCCGAGTACAAAAACCAATTTTTCTCCACTTCAACGAAGAAATAAAAAATATGCTATCCGTTAAAAAATGTTCCTGTTTTGCAGAAAGTGTATATTGTACATGAATTTTCAGTAAATGTTTGTATAAGTAGGACTAGTACGCAGAATACGCGCCTAAGAACATATAAAGTTGACTTCTATATGGAAGGCTTAGTAGATCTCAAGGAGAAATATACAGAATAAGAGTTAGGAAGAGCTAACTCGAAGCTAACCCAAAGTTTGATTAGGCGCGAACCACATAGTAGATGGAAGCGAGAACAGTTAAACAGTACGTCCGAATTTGTTCAAAATTTAAATATTCACTATCGTATCATCAGGGTGTCCAGCCTTAAGTCTTTTTCAAATTCCCTGATTTTTGCCTGATTTTCTGTTGTTATTATCAATACTATACATATGCAGTGTGTAATGCTCAGTATATTCAGAAGTAGTTCAGGTCCTATCTACTACATGTAAATCATACTTATGAAACACTAAACGTAACCACTAGCCACTGAAATGCATTATACAAAATAAATTCAGATAGGGAATAAAATAAGATGATTAATAACAGTTTTACTCAGCAACACTAATCCTTGATTTTCCCTAATTGAAAAAAACCAAATTCCCTGAAGATATAAAGAAATGACAGAAAACTGGCAAAAATCAACAAAATTCCATTTCGGCAGAAACATTCACATGACTGAATAATCTGTAAAGACGATCATGTGGTGGCTTTTTAAATTCGAGTGTGCATGTTGAAAGATAAATTTTGATGTTTTTCCCTTATCATTTTTTCATAATTCATCCCAAAACATTGCAATCGAAACGACATCCCCATCGGAAAAATCCGAAAGGATGAAGTGGCTTGTAAGTATATGTTAATCTTATCGGTCACAGTTTGTTATCTGGGCCGTTGGAGTAGTCACAGAGACCTAGTCCGGGTAGAAGAGGGGTGGTGGACTAGGTTCACTCGGGACTACGCTGGGAGAAGCCATTTCATTAAAGTAACTTTTAGAGTACAATTCCGGTTGTGGAGTCAAATAAATCATGGGAAGTTTTAACCAATTACTATTCTATTGTTTCTCACTTCCTCCTACAAGTGGCTTACGTGGAGTCTCTCGCACAACCTTATAATATCGCCCACGCTGTACTCTTCTATTTCAATTTATTCTTAATGACATTCCGTTAAACACCTCACAGTACTTACCGATACCCCTAACAATAACATGCTAATGAAAACGCCAGAAATGCTTAGCAAAAACCATTTGAAAATTTGACGATTTACACCCATACTTATTTTTTTCCTTAATGGAAGCAGCAACTTGCACATAGATGGTTTGAAAATTGTGTTACAGTAATAACAAATAAAAAATAATAACACACCACACAAAAATAATGGAACCCGTTCTTTGATCATCATATTGCTTGTTTATAGGTAAAACCTCGTCAAGCAGCCATTCACTGCACTTGCATGAAGGAGTCAGTGAGGCTTGTCTTATTGAAAAGACATTGTCATTTGTTATTGAAATATGTGTTCCACCTAGTAAACTGAATGTATAATGGGTAATAGATCAAGCATTTTTTACAGGTGAGCCACTTTCCACACTAGACAATAAAAATGAGGTTACATCTGCTCCTCGAATTAGTACAGTGGTTATCAATCTTGCAAAGATCGCAGATTTTTTCATTAATTTTCATTTCAATTTATCTTACTTAATACATATTAAAGACTAATTAAACGTGGCATGAGCTTAAACTTTTGCATCTACGAATGTCAAGATTAAGTAAACAAAATTAAAAATCGAGTTATATGCATGTTCTTCTGCGTTATCTAGAAGCAGAATAAGCTAGTGACGTAATTGGGAAATCTGACGGAATTTGCTGAACTAATCATATATGAAGTGAAATTCCGGTAACTCTCTATTTCACTAGCCATGATTTGTTGTCCGGAGAAACCTGGTGGAAGAACGACGTACAGAATGCCTCGGTATGCATGGTTGATAAATCTTATTATGTAGATGAGTATATTTTGGAATTTGATTGGTATCTATGTGGTCCGGTGTAGTTTTATGAAAGGCTCGTCAGTTCGTCAAAATAACAGCCATGGGGTTTGTTAAAGGGAGTAAAAATTCACCTGCAGCAATTTGAAAAAGGGAAGTATAATAGCTAGTTGTGCAACTCTAGCTGTCCATCTATGCATATATTATTTGTCAATCTATTTATCTATCTGTCTCAAAATACAATTATCATGCTTTTTCTGAATATTATGAAAAAAAACACATTTTTAATGTAGTAAGAGATTACTTGAGATTTTACGACTCACCTTGAGACGCTCCAGGCATTAACTGGAAATCTGTTGTGAGGCTAACTTTCATGTAGCACATGATATTAGAAGCTGTGGCAAACCCCTGCAAGACATACCGTAACTTGTAACTCGAAACTGAACCACAAGCATTATGTATGTGATTATCTAGCTTAATCACAATATGTATTAAACCGAGTATAACTTTCTGAGCCAGTGGAATTCCTTCGAAGGAAAACGGTTGGAACGATGCTAGCAGGAGTTTAAACGTGTTTAAGCGAAGCCTACAGAAATACATGATCCACAAATATATAGATATTTAATATGAAGTGAAAAAATTTTGTATTTTATCGAGGCTGTTTTACCATTATGTGTGTCAAAGTTCAAACCTAAATGAAAGACTAAATGAACATATTGTATAATATTGCGAGCAAGGGCAGGCTCTTGCATAAGTGTTTACTTCTAGCCCTGCCCTTCTAAACTTCAACATTGTAACATTGTAACAGCACTACATGCGCTTATTCTGAATGTTATTTATGTATTTTAGTATTCTCAACATTTTGTATATTGAACAGTTTGAAGTTGGAATAAACCTTCTCTTATCTTATCTTATCTTAGTCCATGTTCTCTCATATACTTGGACCATAATTAGCAATGCAATTTTCATACATGCGCACATCCACCATAAAGTAGCCACTTATTAGACAGAGGACAGTTTTAGCTGTTAAAAACATTGTTTGTATTAGTATGTTGAAAATTAAATGAAACATGGGACGTCCTCTCATATTCCGGAAGTTTCATGAGCGATGTTGTATGACTGTGTATTTTCCAAAGAGTTACTCATTTTCGCCCACCTACGAGGGTTTCCATAAGCCAAATCACACTTTGGGTGTTTTGAATAAAATGCTTAAGAATTTTGAATTTCGACTGCGACGGAACCGAGTAAAAAAATTAAAGAAATGATAGAAAAATATAGAAGAAATATCGCTAAAACAGCTCATACATTGAACATAAAAGAAATTGAAACTATTTGTTAAAACTTTCAGTTAATTTTTGAAATAGCATACGGGTTGTTAAAAACCCATTGCCCTTTGGTGCAAGAGCAATTTGATATTTAGGCGAAATCTCTCTATAATTTCTTTCATTTTTTACCCGTTTATTTTTATTCGAAACTCATAATTTTTGCGCATTTTTATTGAGAACGCCCAAAGTGTGATTTGGCTAGTAAGCCAATTTGCACTTTGACTTTTGCCAAAAAGTTTTTTCGTTTCGCCTGAATTCAGTTGGGATAAAGATATAAAGAAATGATAGAAAAACGGCAAAAATTAACAAAATTCCATTTTGCCAGAAACATTCACATGTTGGTTATTGTTGTGAAAATATGTGAGTCGCAAGCGGGGCTCGAACCTTTCGCTTCATAAGCGAGCGTGCTAACCACTAAGCCAAAAGCTGCAACTCATGGAAACAGCCAAGCACACATGTACATGTAGTTACATGTTTATATATATTCATTTTCACAACACACATTATAGATACCAGCTTCACGACATTCTTCCCTGTTGTGTTTTTTCAGCACCCATAGCCGCACGTGGCTTTTCATATGCCCTTCTTTCCATTCGCATCAGTGTAACACTACAGTGTTTGAACATCGTACGAATTTCCATATTTTCTCCCGTCTTTTTTTTCTTTTGACCTCCCATAGCCGCACGTGGTTACTTTACTCCAATTTTCACACGTGCCCTTCTTGCCATTCGCACCCGCTTTAACGTTGCACGAATATCTACCATACAACCGCGACAGGAACGTACTCGTACACTTCTGGTACCAATGTTGTGAAAATATGTGAGTCGCAAGCGGGGCTCGAACCTTTCGCTTCATAAGCGAGCGTGCTAACCACTAAGCCAAAAGCTGCAACTCATGGAAACAGCCAAGCACAAATGTACATGTAGTTACATGTTTGTATATATTCATTTTCACAACACACATTATAGATACCAGCTTCACGATATTTTTAAAGGGACTGAATAATATGTAAAATAGTTTTTAAAAGATCATATGATTATATTTAATTACTGTTGCGTCTACAATGTCCAAGATTATGGAGAATCGTATTTTATTGAAAATAGAACCTAGTATTTCAACTTCCTGTAATCAATTTGGCTTCAAAAAGCAACATAGTACAGACTTATGCAATCTGATTTTAAAAGAAACTGTTCGACATTACAATAATCTTGATTCTAATATATACGCTTGTTTTATTGATGCCTCTAAGGCCTTCGACAGAGTCAATCACTCTAAGTTGTTTGAAACTCTTGCGAAAAGAAACATTCCCAAGACCATACTACGATTATTAATGTACTGGTATAGAAATCAAAGAGTTAGAGTTAGATGGGGTGCAAAATTTTCAGACTGGTTCGATGTGAAAAAACGGGATCAGGCAACTTGGTGTACTTTCTCCAATTTTATCAGTAATCAGTAATGAACTGAACAAAACAAAAATAGGTTGTGCTATAGGCAAGCTTATCAAAATCATTTATACTACGCTGATGATCTCATATTGTTCAGTCCATGACATAAAGGTTTACAAAAACTCCTTGATATATGTAATAAATCTGGTCTTACATTAGACATAAAATTCAATGAAACTAAAACCTTGTGTATGGTGTTCAATACGGAAAGGGATAAAAAACTAAAGCATTATCCCTTTAAACGGTAAAACCTTAAAATTTTGTGACAGATATAAATATCTAGGGCATATTGTGGATGAGTTTCTGAATGATAATGGCGATATACAAAGACAAATGAGAAGCATTTATGCAAGAGGTAATAAGCTGATCAATACATTCAAACATTGTTCATATAATGTAAAAATTGTTCTGTTAAAACATTAATTTCAAGTTTCTACTGTGCAAATATATGGTATAATTATAATCAAAGTATACTAAGAAGGTTTAAAGTCGCATATAACAACATTTTTCGTAAATTCTTTTCACTAAATTATATATGTAGTATTAGCAAAGAAATGGTTGACAGAAATATTAACGTTGCAAATGTGGTTATACGATTATACATAAACAGCACTATGAAACGCATATATAAATCAAAGAATGAAATAATAAAAAGCATTCTATGCAGTGATTTAATGTTGAATTCAAAGCTATTTATGCAATGGTACGATATGATACACAGAATACCTACGCGTTAACTTTATTTAAATCCATTTGGTGCTTCTGTATGTAATATATTAGCTACAGATTATTAGCTAGCTATTCATATTGTATATTGCAGTCGAAACAACACCTCCACCGGAAAGGCTCGACAGTGCGAATTGGCTTATTCTATCGTTTACCTGTCGGAATAGGGGAGGGGGTGGGGTGGGAGATGAAATGGAATATCTTTTGTGGTTGAAAGCAAATTTCTTTTATCAAGTATCGGAGTAAGGAATATTTGAGTCAAAAGGGTTACGAGGGGGAATGAGAACGTATAAGCCAAATCACACTTTGGGTGTTTTGAAGAAAATATGCAAGAGTTTTGAATTTCGACTGCGAGGAAACCGGGTAAAAAATAAAGGAAATGATAGAAAAATGTAGAAGATATATCACCAAAACAGCCCATACTCAGAACATAAAAGAAATTGAAGCTTGAAATTATTTGTTAAAACTTTTAATAAATTTTTTTAAAAAGTATACGAGTTGTTAAGAACCCAAGTGCTCTTTGGTGCAAGAAAAATTTGACTTTTAGAAGAAAGCTCTCTATCATTATCCGCTGGGGAACGGATATAATTTTCACTTTGTCCGTCTGTGTGTCCATCTGTCCGTCCGCCTGTCTGTGCACTTTCAGTCCACGCCCTTGTGCAGTGCAGTTATCAGGAATTTTTGAAATACGAGAGAAATTGACAAAATGGTGAATTTTTAAATATTTGCAAAGTGTGTTTTTGGAGTAAGCCTATGCTGGAGTAGTCTCACGTGCCTAGGGAAATATTGGTGGATGGATTCGTTTGAAATTTTACCCAGGGGTGGTTCCAACCCTTGTGCAGTGTAATGACCAGGATTTTCGGAAGTACGACAGAAATTAACAAAATGGTAAATTTTAAAAAAAATTACTTTCAACGGATACTTCTCGAGCATCTAGTTATCCCCCCGCCGCCCTAGCCCGGGGCGGCGGATATAGAAACGCCTCGTGTCCGTCTGTCCGTCCGTCCACAAGCCTCTTTGTCCAGGCTGTATCTTTGTTACTATTCCTCAGAGATTAATAAAACCCTACAGCAAGGAAGTATATAACGTGTAGTTGTGCAACGTCAGGTTATTTTTTATTTCTTCTAAAAATGTAATTTTGGCGATTTTTAGGCCCCAACCCTTCGGATTGGGGCCTATAGGTTTGGGGTGCCCGTCTGTCCGTCATCGCTTTATACCCCTATGAATTTGGGGAGGGGCGGTTGGGGCTTGCTTGTGTTTGACAAATACTTACTTGTTTTAAAAAACTGTGTCGTTTTTTCAGAACAAGCTTTTCCAGGCTGTATCTTTGTTACTATTCATCGTAGACAAGTAAACCCTACAGGTAGAAAGTATATAAGGTGTAGTTGTGCAACCTTAGGTTATTTTTCGATTTTTTCAAAAAAATAATTTTGGCGATTTTTCACAATTTGGACTTTTGTTTTTTTTTTTTTCAGACAAATTTGCCCAGGCTGTATCTTTGTTACTCTTCACCGTAGACTAATAAAACTCTAGAGCTGGAAAGTATATAAAGTGTATTTGTGCAAAGTCAGATTATTTTTCGATTTCTTCATAACATGTAATTTTGGCGATTTTTTGACAATTTAGACTTTGTCGTAGATGAACGCGGCGGGGGATGTGCAATCTACGATTGTCTTGTTTGGTTTCCAGTTTTCCAAATGCCTCTTCTTCGACAATTTTGATCTTATTACCTGCAAATTTTCCGTAAATGTTTCCTATGTAGCCTTCGTGAAAGTTTTTTTCTTTGGAGATTCTCCATAAAAATGGCCAGATGGCGCCATTTTGAAATTTTTTTGCCAGCCAATTTACAAAAAACTTCTCCTACAGTCTTGATTGCATTGCTTTCAAATTTGTTGCGAATGTTCTCTGGATGGTTATCTCTCGAAAAACTACTTTTTTGGCAATCAGCAAAAAAATCGCCAAATGGCGTCATTTTGAGTTTTTTTTTTTTTTTTTTTTTTTTGTTAGCCGATTTTCAAAATGTTTTTTTATTCCAAAACTTTGACCGGATTTCTTTCAATGTTTGTACGAATTGTCCTTAGGTGATTCTCTCTTGAAAAATGACTTTTTAACCCAGCCGGCTTTGTCGAACTGGGTTAGTCGTATCACTATAGGGGGCTTGAATGTATGTGCTTATGTTAAACTTTTTCTTTAAAATGCTACTCCTCCTACAGTTTTGCTCCAATCGTTTTGATATTATGCTGGAATGTTCCCTGGATGGTCCCCCACCTGGCTATTACTTTTTTGACGATTGGCGAAAAACTGACAAAATGGCGGCACTTTTTGTGCCCGTTATGACTCATTTTTAAAATGCTACTCCTCATACAGTTTTACACCAATCGTTTAGATGTTACGCAGGGATATTCCCTAGGGGTTCGCCTACCAGGCTAGTATTATTTTTCGCAGTTCGCCAAAAACTGCCAAAATGGCGGAATTTTGAAGTTTGGCATAAATGGAACTGGAATAAATGGTAGTAAATAACTAAATTGTCAAACCATTCATTTATCTCAGTCTTTTTCAAATAGTTATAAAATTTTAATCGAAAGTTTCTTAGGTGCTTCTCCACCTGGACTGTTCTTTTTCTTCGCAAATGACAAAAAAATGCGGAAATGGTGGAATTTTAAAATTTTTGTAAAATTGTGTCAATGTCGGTAAATACGTGAATCGTCAAAACTCGACCTCTCCAACATCCCTTTTCGGATAGCTTCCAAATATGAATTAAATGCCTTTTACATACTTCAGTTTTTGGCCTAACAGTATTCGTTTTTCTCTCTTTCAATGTTTGGTAACTCGGCTTGGTCATGTCCTTGGACATGCTTGTTTTTTTTGTCGACTTTTACTTGCCAACTGTTAGGTATTATTTTCTTTGGTGCACCTCCAAAAATTGGCATCATGCAGCCGCTTGAGAGTTTAAGGGAAAAAATTCAAAATAATTCTTCTACTGCAAGTAATTTTAGTCATATTGCTTTCAGTTTTTTGGCGTAGCCCAAGGACATGGCTTCCTTGAAATTAACCTTTTTGGGATCCGTCAGAGATTAGACGAATGCCAATCTTCGAGAAAATTTTAGTGACCAGTTTTTTTAAATGCTACTACCACTTTTGGCGACCCTACAAGCTTTTTATATTGATGCAGTAGATCTCGACTGGTCACAATGTCCCTGGACATTCTCGTTATATGTTACATTTTTTCTCTCTCGCGCCATCTGCACTCACGTAAGATTATGATATAAAGCAGCGCGTGCGGCGCTGTTCAGAATATAAATTATATATATATATATATATATATATATATATATATATATATATATATATATATATATATATATATATATATATATATATATATCAATATATATATATATAAATTTCACTGGGCCCCGGTATGATGCCTGATAGTTTTTGCACTGCTCTGGTTTTACCCGCGTGTACTGGATGACTGCTGCAGCTGGCTTATTATTGCATACATCAGACAGAATATTTTAACGAATTAGTTGCAGACTGAAATGGACACGGATAAAAGATTGTTCACGATACAGAAGCAAGAATGCTTGAAGGGGGCGGATCTTAGCAGAAAAGGAAGCATCGATGCACCAATCAAACACTTGGTAGATGTCATCAACAGTCAGGAGCAGTACTTCACAACCAGCTCGTGTTCGGGGAGAATTGCAATGTTTGAATATGTGAGTGTCGTTCTAACTACAGGTACCGTATGTGTCGATCGTCTGTCTGTGCGTTAGACGCTTCTAACTTAATCCTTGCAAGATTTCAACCTGATTGTTTAGTATTGTGCTTATAAGGTGGTATATTACTTGTTTTAGCATCTATAAAAAACTGACTGAACCTTAGGCCTCTATTTTCAGAATATTACATCTTTCAGAACCTTTGGTTGATCTGCATCTTTATTATTATTTACAAAATGGTGTCAGAGTCCGAGGTTTAAAAATTTCCGTATCCTGATGTTTCAAACGCTTTTGGTGTTTTTTTTTAATGAATCCGGGACAGAAGGGCCCTGGATAAAAGGGCTTTGGATATAAGGGCCTTTCCCAAAAACGGCCTTTTCCAAAAGGGCCTTTCCCAAAACGGCTCTAAATGAAAAGTTGGACAAAAAAGCCTTGAGAATTTTTTCTAGGATTTTAAGTTGTATTATTTAATAAAATATGTAATAAAATAAAGTCCGTCACTGATGGGTCTGGTTCGGTGAAACTATTATTGATCAGATATTTCAAGGTCAACATTTTCTTACTGGCCAGGTTGCAGATATTGACTTGTTTGAGTCAAATTTGAGTTTATAAACCAGTATGACAATGTTGACCTTTGGGTCAATACTTTCGTAATATCTGTAGTTCGGTTCGACCTGAAAGTGATCTGCTTGGGACCCATCCCTGTGAAATCATCCAAATATCGAATTAGCCGAAGTAATTTGAATATAAAATTATTATTATTATTATTAGACTTTTCTTTTTTACGCGCTTTTTAAACTATATAAAAGCGCTACAATAATCAAAATAATATAGTCATAGTACAATCAACATAATACTGACATAATACTGATATTGTCTAAAATAGCACTCAAATGCAGGTAAGATAATACTGATTTGAAAAACTAAAATTACACAATGCTTTAATTAAACACAGTATGATCTCTTAAATAAAAAGGTCTTGAGATTCTTTTTAAAAGTGTTAAAATTATCTGTTTCTCTCAAATTTTGTGGTAATTTATTCCAAAGTCTCGGCCCTGCAACCTCAAAACTTCGATAACCTGCTGATTTTAGGCGGAACCGTGGTTCAACTAAAAGACGCTGTGATGCTGAACGGAGGGGTCGGGTTAGTTCATAAGGGACTAGGAGTTCACTAATATATCCTGGGGCAAGACCATATAGTCCTTTATATACCATTGTGACAACTTTGTACTCAATACGTTCTGGTACAGACAACCAGTGAAGTTTGATTAAGGCTGATGTTATGTGCTCATTTCTGGGTGTTACAGTTACCAATCGGGCTGCTTCATTTAGCACGCTCTGCAACTTCTTTATCAGGAAAGTAGGTAAATTGACGTAAAGACAATTGCAGTAATCCAGTTTCGAAATGACTGTGGCGTGCACTATTGTTTTGGCTGCATCATGAGATAGATACTTACGAGTATGCCACAGTTCCCGTAATTTATATCTGCATGATTTTACCACTTCTAGGATGTGTTGTTCTAACGAGAGACACGCATCGAGGGTCACACCTAGATTTTTTGCTGACTTCGAGCGTGCTACTTGTTCATTTTCCACTTGTAATGTCGATATATTAGCGAGATCTATATTTCTTTGTGTTCCTATAACAAGAATTTCTGTCTTGGTTCATAAGGGACGAATTGACACCCTGGATTAAAATGCAAGGGGGGAATACTGCAATAAATAGTTCACTCCGTCCGGGAAGTATTCGCTATAGCGAGGTTTTACTGTATAAACAGTGGCTTTTTTAAATAATAAATTATAAATAAAGTATAAACAAGTGCTTTTTAAAACAGCGAAAAATAGAGTAACTGAAGCTGAAGCAAAATACTGTTGTACATTAAATGAGCACCGAGACTACTGCACCGTGGCATTCTGGCGAACGCCCCCATTCTTATAAAAAATGTGCACTTGTTTCGAACGTGGCCTTCAGAAATATGGTGACGCAAAAAAGGAACTCAAAAACAAAAAGACAAATGACCAGTATAGCACATTTATGTGTATAAATATCATTTATAAATAAGTATAAGCTGCCAAAAGTGAGAGACTTGAATATTTTCAAAATTTGCAAAGTCACCACCATTCCCAGCTATCACTGCCGAGTAATTTGGCCAATTCTTGATTATGCGGAGTGTAAAACTCCCGTAAAAGTGTTCTCGTTTCATCAAGCATGGGTTCGTTATAGTTCACGTTGATGTCTGCCTCGCCTGTTCTCAGTTTTCGCGAGATGACATGACTAGGTTCTTTTGACTTCAGGCATGACCTTGCCCTATGTGTGTCTAATCGTTTCAACCCTAAAAATGGAAACAATTCCTTTGTGACATAACTAAATGTGTCTTTGTAATAAGTCTCGGCTTTTATAAAAAGGAATTGCTCGCGTGGAAAAACACTGAGCCATTCTTTTACATAGAGATGGTATAGCCCGTAGAAAACGGCGCTTTTACTATTAAAGTTTTGATATTTTCCTGGGCTTCCATTATGAAGGCAGTGCGCATATCCATTTCTTGTGACGCAGTTGTTGAACCAATTAATGGCCATTTGCACACCACCGTGGAAATGCTGTGGGCTCTTTGCTTGGTGCATTTTGTAATAGGAATATGCCCGCTCGATTGGGTCTCGGAAGATGATGACAAAGCGAGCATTTGGTGTAAGAGCCTTGATTAGTTCCGCTGTTGAATTCGGAAGATGCAAGCCGTCTACTGTTTTCCCTGTAAAAAAGAATGAAAGCAAATGTACTTGTGAATAGATTTCACCGAGTTGTGCACATATTTGGATTGAAATGGAAGCGCAATTATTTGGAAATTAGGTTGTATTTAGAACCACGGACCAGAGGTTCGAAATTAGTGGTCGGTTTGGGCCAAAATATGAGAAGAAAAAAAATTCAAACAAACAAGCTACGAGTGCATAGTGGTATGCATATCAGGCACTCTTTAGTTTGGACAGGGTTTTTCTTCCATGTCTGATTCTCCATACCATTTTATCGGATTTTATTAGCAAAAAATTGAGCATATCAATGTTTGCCAATGGATCGATCACAATTCATTTGACAGCTTTCTGTTTTATTTTACTTGTTTTTATTTTATTATTTTATTTATCTTTTTTTGAGCAATTAAAAAACGCAATTCGTTTGACAGATTTCTGTTTTATTTGACTTGTTTTTATTTTATAATTTTAAGAAAAACGCAGGTCAGATATTTTTCTCTTTGCCTGGCGTTCTTAGGCCGGACCGGTGGGCGTGACCTGGCCCTTAGGCCTGGCCTAGCATATACTCAATGAAACCCGAGCATGGGTTATTTTCATTCACTACTGGCCACTAAAAGAGCGGTTCTTTGCGAACCGCTCTGCTTCTTGATTAAAAAAGGGCTATTGGTTTAAATTTACCGACTGTTTATCAAATTTTTACCTCAGTACACCCCTCCCCCCCCCCCCCCCCACCTTACTGTTCAGACTTTTTTTTCGTAATTTCAACGTTTAATTAATAATAATAGTGAGTTTAACGTGGGCCAATATATAATTGACGTCTGTACCTATTTTGTCGGCGCCCTGAATTGTTAAAGTGTTGGTGCTGTGATCCCCTACGATATACGGAATTTCCGGCGGGTCGGTTTGTGAACCACTTGCGTGACTATTAAAACTGCGGGCCATTGAAGCCGCTGCTGGGTCGAAAATATCGATGTAGTTTGAGAGCGAGATGCCCGTAAAACGGAAGTTGCTGAGCCATGCCGATTCCTTGCGAACAGATGCCGCCACATCAGGGTGACACTTCATTCGCTTGTAGATATCAGTAGTTCCCGATTTGGCGACGCCCAGCACGTAGTAATAGGGCAAGCAGCGCAGGCGCTTCGTTGTCATGGCACCGTCGTCGTCGAGTGTCGTCACAGAGGCCCGGTGTAGTCCTTTCCTGAACGACCGGGCGTATTGCGCCTCGAGTTTCGTAATGAGCGGGTGATCCTTGTAAAAATCCCTATCCGAGATTCTCCCATCGTATTCATCAAGAAAACAAGGGTTTTTGAACTGCGGTAAAAAGCGCATTTCACCGCTTAGCCCGCCGTTGCCTGACACTGCAGAGGCATTCACGTGCTGCAATCTTACAGTTGGCCTTCCGTCGTGAACGCTATTGACGTAGAGTAGGGTCCTTGATGACGTGGGTGACAGCAGGAGTGTTGCTGTAGCAAGTACAACAACAGTCAGAAGACATGCCAGCTTTCTAGCGCCTATCGGGCTTCGCGTTAACAACTTATCCATTGTAGCAATTACTGTGTTCCTTCGTATTACTGAAAATTTATACCTTTTCACATAGAAGTTTCAGTTCTTATTAACAATAACATTGCTCGCTTGTAGAGATATGTTTCAGTTTTATACCTGCTGAAAGCTATTAACATGCAATTGCTTGTTTTATGTAGCAACTTGATTAATCTCTGGGATATGCAACTTGTTAAGCTCAGTGCAATTAACACGGGGATCGTCAGGTAATCCACCCAGGGCGGCTAATTGATTTTGGTCTTCGCCATGGCAACGTGCTGTTGTTAATCCACAAGTGTACTTGCTTTGTCCCACTTAAGATATCATTATTATTTGATTGTTTGTATCTGAAATGTCGCTCCACCGCTGCACACTTAAACTATCGGTCTAACTATTCATCAAACGTAAAAATAAACAAGTACTAAATCAATTAAAACATATTACCAACATGTGCTATTTTATAAATTCGACAGTTTGTTGCTCAATAGGATATTATTGTTGTTGTTATTATTATTACTATTTCAGTGGTATTCCAGGTGTTTAGTACAAATGTACCTTTTGATATTTTTTACTTTATATAATTATCCTTTTAAAATACTTTCACTTTTTTTCTTGTTTAAATAAGTTTATCTCTTTTCCTGAAATATTGTAAAATTTATCCTATAAATATTGGCGCACTCGTTCAAAACCGTCCTATATCTTACATAAATCTATCGGCGTTTAAGTCCTGCCTTTCTGCACGGTGGAGTGGGCTAACATGTTTGCATTGGAATCGTGTTTGGTCTGCCCAGTTAGGCGTTTTGTTATTGGATAATGCGTCGTCGATTTTGGAGTGATTTCCACTCATTGTATTTGCTCTATATTGAACACCGCCGTGCCCTGTATATTTAGTATAAACTAGAGTGGAAGAAAACAATCGAATCATACGCGCGGTTGGGGTGGACTGATACGTTAAGCCCCTCTCTAAAGCTGTTTTACTGGCATAACGGTCTTGAAAGGCCTTTCCAAACACGAGATTCCATGCCAGCGCGTACTCAAAAAAGCGTAATCCCAGCTGTTTCTGCTCATACAAACATGTTTAAGTTCGTGAAATCCGATTTTTTTCTTAAGAAAAGGAATTGCACGTACCAACGCTAATTCATATTTCTTGTGATTCACCTGACTACCGTTTAAGCAGTAATTGGTATGGGTAGGGGGGGGGAGACGCCGTGTATCGCGAATCGTGTCAATTGCAATCCGTAGGTTATTGGCCTTCACACCTGCATTAGTGCTGTGTTTCCATACTAATTTGCTTTTTTTTTTCATTCTAGCTGTTAATTGCAATCACTGATACTGTGATTGCCCAAGTAAGTAAATGTTACGACTGTCGTATTACATTAACTCGATCACTAATTAGTATGAAGGGTAAAAAGATCAGGGTAGCAAGCATGCATAAGGCAAGACCAACAGCTAACCTTGTTTCTTACCACCCAGTAAGAACTCCAGGAACCCCAGTTTCTATGATGGCATGTATTGTCCGACTTTTGTCTCCGCAGACCAACGTCTTTGAGAAGTGGTCGCCGGGGTGGCAGTCAAGTGTTCTGAATGTTTCAAGTGAATAATATGAGTCGGGTGTTATTTTTTTATGCTGCTTTGCTAACTTCACAAAATCTGGCGAAATCTCAGCGACACAGAGGAATTACAAAGGATAACATGTAAAGTTCGCATGGGCATGTGGACAGTTGGAAAGATTCCCGGATTCGGGTTACAACCGTAACTTTGTTTAAAAGAAAAACGGTTAGTAAACAAGAGGATTGCCGTTGATCTCTGACTGTGGAGTACAGATTTTGCCATTTGAGCCTACCAATTCAGAAGGGAGTGGCGTTTGTTACGAGTGCCATTGTTCCGGTGCGATAGGATATCCCGCCCCCCCCCCCGTGTAGCTTCCCCCGGAGGAAGCTATACTAGGATATCTCCCCCCGGGGGGGGGGGGGAGCAAGCTATCCTAGCATAGCCCCCCCCCCCCCAATTGTGATAAAAAATTTGCCGCCCAGTCCAGCTACCCCCCCCCCCCTCCCCCACCCTGCTTAGCTCCCCCCTTCCTCTTTCTCCGTTTGCTATGTGCCCATTATATCCGATTATATAAAAATTAAAAGGATTTAATCTCATTGTTTATAGTCATTATCTCCGTCGTGTTTATTAATTGCAATTAAATTGCTGCTGCTTGCAAATGAAACGAATCCACATCTCCTGTTGTGAGAATCGTTATTTGTGCCTCTTTGCCTCGAGGGATTAAAGCATATAAATACAGATCTCGGGTAATTTATTCAATTGCAATTACTTTGCCGCTGTTTGGAAATGAAACTAATCCGCCTCTCTTCATCAAAATTTTTTATTTATGTATTGCAGCGAGGGATTAAAATTTACTCCAGGTTGAGTATTCTCAAATTGTTTGCTTTACGCGGTAAGTATAAAGGGTCTAGGACAATCCCCCCCCCCCACAGACAACTCCCTCCGACAACCCCCCCCCCCAACAATTCCCCCCGGGAATTGTCCTGTTCCCAAGTATAAATAGGAAGCTGTTTCACCACTTAGTATCACTTTTAAAAACAATTTACCTGGCGAACATGCACGGGCACTTCCCTCCAGTTTATTAGATTCAGGGTTTAATTTTTGTGTCATTTTCGTTGATTTATTGTTGAATAAGCTGTATAAGCAGTGTTATAATCTTTGGTCGACTTTAGGACGACGAATATCACATATATTAGCCAAAAAAGATCTGGTGGGGGTGGGGGGATAAACCACAGGGGGAGATAGCCTAGTATAGCTTGCTCCCCGTGGGAAGCTGTACAGGGGGGGGGGGGGGGGGAGATATTTTGTTACACCTGTAACACAGCAGTCGTGTGTACAAATTTGAAAGTTGAAAATGGTTACGAACCAATCGCTCATACCGTGCACACTTAAACGCGACAGGCAAGAACATATGGACAATTTACGTAAAGCTTCATGTTTTAGAAAGGTTTAATGGGCCATTTATGATAATTACATTTTGCTAAACTTTAGCCAACGTGGACGGATGATAAGTTTCCAACATAAAGACAGTATGGCTCAGGTGATATGTAATTTTTCGAGAAAAAAAACCATCTTGAACATTTGACTGAGAAACAATAGTGTTTTTTTTTAACTTATTGCAATCAGTAGATGTTGCAAGGCCCGTGCTTATCAGTTTGTGAACCTCTAAACTGTGATCGGCTTTTCAATGCGTGGTCAGTTATTAGAACTATTGTCCGATCCGTATTGTTAAGATCATGCATTAATTACAACCGAAGTCCCAAGTCCTGTCTTGTTACTCCCATTGACGGCTGTGTGGCAATGGTGCCTTCTTCCTCTCTGTTTTGGTGAAGTAATACAGTTGACGGAATGATCATTTTACATCCTGCACAATGTCAGTTTAACAATGAGAATATTAGGTTTACTGAATCGCAATTTGCATTGAAGGGGTTTGCATGGGGTAAGAACTTCACCGTAAACAAACGCGTCGCATTCCGTACCGATATTCCTCAATACAAAAGGAGGTAATAACTAACTTTTATTGAGAACCACACGTGGGAGAGGTAGTATAAAGGCTTGGGTTGTGTTTTTGTGCAGTGGGCTTGCCCACAATACTGTGCAATTGTTCAATTGTTCCAGATTGATTGCTTTGTATGTATGGTCAAGTATTATTCGATAATGTCTTTTTGCATGTTCTTACTTGAAAGACATGTGCGAACACGCGGGGCGACGTTTTCTTGGTTGAGTCACGTGTGTTTCCCTGAGTAACGTGGTTCTCTGAATCGTGTGGGCATGTCTTTGAGTGAAGTGTTTGTATTTCCGGTCACGTGCTTCCCTTTGTTTACAGACGGCTGCCGGGCGTGTCCGGAAACAAGGCTGTGTGTGGCTACACATGACCCACGAAGAGGCGGACACTGCGGATGTGGTTTGTTTGAATCCACGACATAACGCCCGACGACATAACGCCCGACGGCAAAACGGCCGACCACATAATGCCCGATGACATAACGCCCGAAAAAACGTCTGGAAAAAAGTGAAGGGTGCGACATGTGGACCGATTTTTATTCATGTTTTTTTTTTTTTTTTTTTTTTGCTACAGTTTTTCTTTCCTGGTAAATCACACTGCATTTAATATGTGACTAATCTGAACACAACTACCAACAACGCTGCCGTCCTGAACTCGTCTGGACACTAAGTATGTTCCCGTTTTTCAGACACATCGAAACACTAGATACGTTCCACTAGTTCCACTACACTAGTTGCACGGTTATTACTTTCTATGAATTCTATCTTGTAGTTGAAGTGTGATGTTTTAGCAAAAAATAGTTTCCATTATATACGAAAGTTTTGACATCGAAGCATCAAAGGATTAAGTAGGAGATTATTAGCGACTCGCGTAACCGCAGTCGCGTGGTGGGCACACTGACCCCGTAGATTAGACACTAGCTGACGTTAAACTCGTATATTTTTGATCTGAGTCAACGTGTTGGAGCTCCTGAGCTGGCATTGAAAGGACAGGCTTTTAATGTCTTTTGAACAGAATGATGCTTATGAAGTTTTGGAGCAATATATTAAAGCAAAAAAAAAAAAGGGGGGGGGGTGAAATCGGTGCCTGATAAAGACGAATAGAAATCAGTTCAAATGTCGCACCCTGCACTTCTTCTTGGACGATATGTCGTCGGGCCTTACGTCGCCGGGCGTTATGTCGGAATACCGGTTTGTTTCCCTTTACCCCCTCCCTGTTCTGAAACAAAGGGACCGGGTAGTGTGGGAGCGGGGGGTAAAAACGGATCCTTCACTAAAATAGTTGAATTTGTTAAAAGTCCCTCCTAAATTTCTGACTGAAACGTATTCGAAATTCATGAAAAAAAACAACAACGTACAAATGAAAAATATATTAAAATTTTTACTGTCAAGAAAGCATAGTGTTCAGAAATAAAAGTTCGAAAACATGTAATTTGATCGGAGAGCTTGCACGATGCCGTGTGGTTGAATTTTTCTTTTTGCATATCCATTTTTTGTTCGTTTGTAGATAAAGAAAAATCGTCAGTAAGAGAAGAGATTACTCTGACGTTCTTGTTCATTGACAGGAGGCGGCCGTGGAGAAGTCGCAAGGAAATGCCTTTTTCAAGTTTGAGCCGTTCGTATTACACGTGCAGTGTGTGTCTTTGCACCACGCCCAACAAGTGGTAAATACCGACACGTCTTTCACACATACCGACACGTCTGTCACACATACCGACACGTCTGTCACAAATACCGACATGTCTGTCACAAATACCGACATGTCTGTCACAAACACCGACACGTCTGTCACAAATACCGACACGTCTTTTACACATACCGACATGTCTGTCACACAATCCGACACGTCTGTCACAAATACCGACATGTCTTCACAAATACCGACACGTCTGTCACAAATACCGACACGTCTTTCACAAATACCGACATGTTTGTCACAAATACCGACATGTTTGTCACAAATAGCGACACGTCTGTCACAAATATCGACACGTCTGTCACACATACCGACATGTCTGTCATACATACCGACATGTCTGTCACAAATACCGACACGTCTGTTACAAATACCGACATGTCTGTCACAAATACCGACACGTCTGTCACAAATACCGACACGTCTTTCACAAATACTGACAAGTCTGTCACAAATACCGACACGTCTGTCACACATACCGACACGTCTGTCACACATACCGACACGTCTGTCACAAATACCGACATGTCTGTCACAAATACCGACATGTCTGTCACAAACACCGACACGTCTGTCACAAATACCGACACGTCTTTTACACATACCGACATGTCTGTCACACATACCGACACGTCTGTCACAAATACCGACATGTCTTCACAAATACCGACACGTCTGTCACAAATACCGACACGTCTTTCACAAATACCGACATGTTTGTCACAAATAGCGACACGTCTGTCACAAATATCGACACGTCTGTCACACATACCGACATGTCTGTCATACATACCGACATGTCTGTCACAAATACCGACACGTCTGTTACAAATACCGACATGTCTGTCACAAATACCGACACGTCTGTCACAAATACCGACACGTCTTTCACAAATACTGACAAGTCTGTCACAAATACCGACACGTCTGTCACAAATACCGACACGTCTTTCACAAATACCGACACGTCTATCACAAATAACGACATGTTTGTCACAAATAGCGACACGTCTGTCACACATACCGACATGTCTGTCAACAAATACCGACACGTCTATCAACAACTACCGACACGTCTGTTACTAATACCGACACGTCTGTCACAAATACCGTCATAGCTGTCACAAATACCGACACGTCTGTCACAAATACCGTCATAACTGTCACAAATACCGACACGTCTGTCACAAATACCGTCATAACTGTCACAAATACCAACACGTCTGTCACAAATAAACTAGAACCGTATTTCGCACTTGAACACTTGACAAACGTTAAAAGTTAAAAAGCGAAACTCACTGTGGCATGCGCTCCTCAATGACTCTAAAATCCCCTCCCTCCTGCCGCGGAAACCACCTGGACGTGCCCCCAAACCCCCGCCCCTCCCCCTCCCGTTCTCAAACAATATTATTATTTTGGACTTATTAGTATATCATTGTTGTATTTAGACAAGTTTTTTCTAATGCTATTGTCATGCCATGGGTATATTAGCAAACATCACAGCTTGAATCCCGTTTATAAACTGTGTACATCTGCTTGGTTCTGTTGGCTCAACGGCTGTATTGCTCGAACGGATTAGCACTTTTTTCTGTGCAGGCAGAAATCGCGTAACGCTCATAGGCTGTGCTGTTTTGGTCAACCGTTACTTTGCTTTTAAATGCGCTGTATTTATTCTAAAATCAGCTGTGTTCGCATGGCGTTTTAAGCATGAAAACGAAATCGTAGACGAGAAAAATCGTAGATGCACAGCCTCAAATCAAGGTCTACATAAGTGCAAAGTTTTGTGGTCCTAGGGCCTGTAGTGTCCGAGAAGAAGCTGAGACAATAAAATGAATTTTACTGTTCAGAAAAAAAGCACCAACGGCTGACCGCACAAATTCATTTAAGCCTGGATCGAATCAAAGACTTGTCAAGTGTTAAAAGTGAGCTTCCTGCTCAAGCCAGGCTGTCTTATGTTATACTTTATAAGCGCATTAATTTCCCCGAACGCACTACAACAGTACGGCCGCGGTTTAACGACATGGCTGGGGCAAATTCCAGGGCTCAAAGGCGACGGTAAATGTTAGAGCTGTTCCGGCCTGCAAATCTGAAAAGTGCGTGGGACCGGCAGGAAAATAGTGTTTCCTCTTGAAAATTAGGAGGCGTCCAGTCCTGCTTTTGCTAGAAAAAGAAGGGGTGGGGGCAAAGTCAAATCAAAATGCTTGGCTAGGACAATAAATTTGTTATCGTCACCAGCACTATATCGTTAGAGCCGATAACACCTTTCCCCATTGAAGCTGCAACTATTCACTGAAGTCTGTGACTTTTTGTGGTGCAGTAAACACAACCATTGATGTGGAAAGTATTCTGTACTGAAGAGAAACATGGCAGAAAACTAATGTCGGGATGATGAATTCTGATTTGACATCGATTTTGTCAGAAATATTATTATCGTAAAGTAGATTGATTTGTTTGAGATAAATAACCTAACCCCCTCCTCCTTCCCCCTTACCCCCTCCTCCTTCCCCTTACCCCCTCCCCAATTTGCACGCAAAACATCTCATTGTTTTTCACCAAAACTAATTTGAACTCTTCACAATAGTTTTGGGAAATAGGCCTCTAATTATGTTCGGGGTTCAGGACAGTTGACACAGTTAACTGTTCTGACTTAGCGCTTCATGACGCAATTCAACGTTCTGTTTAAAAACCTAAACCTGGAATGAGAATGACTAATTTTAAATGCGTTCTTGTTGTTTCAGCTCGCCGAGGCTGTAGCTTCCGGACACAGAAACTCGGGCATTTCCGTTAGCCGAAAAGGAAAGATCGTTGTGGTGAGCCTTGCGAGTATTTTGGCTGGTTACTTCAAATATGTCCTTGACACTTGTTTCATGTAAACGAGGCTTTTAAAATTTTGAAAGCTGTTAATTGCAAGTCTGCCATGAAATCGAATGTCGAAGCATTGCTGGCAAACCACTCATTTTTTATTATTATTATTTTTTTTTTTTTGAGGGGGGGAAGGGGGGGTTAGTTTACTCGTTTTGACCCTTTAGTTTGCCTATTTAGGCATAAATTCTTTTTTATTTCTGGTATGGATATATGCATACATATGGAATGCCGTTTTAACATGTAATGCTTATTTTTGATATCAAAATATACTTAAAGATATCAATAAATCAATGTAGATCTCAATAATTTATATTTTGCTATCAATAATTGAATTTTAGTTAGCAAAAATTTATTTTTGAGATCAAAAAATAAAATTTACAAACTTAAAAAATCTTAAAGAAGATACACATTTACATAAAATTTAACGAATCGTCAATTAAATTTTGGAGATGAAAACTTGAATTATTGAGATCAGTAATAACAACACAATTTTTGATCTCAAGAATTGGTTCTTTTATGTACAGTAAAAATTTAAAGAAAGATTCTGTAGACAAGGGCCAGTCGTTATTAATTTACAGATGTGTGCTTCTGAATTTTTTATTTAAAAAATAGACTGATATTTTGATATCAAAAATCAATTTTTGAGATCAAAAAATCATTTGCAAATTTCAAAATACAAATTAAAATAGTTCCATTCTGAAATAATGATATCTGAAATAAATTCTTGATATCAATAAAAGGAAAATGAATTATTGAGCTCCAAATTAATATTTTGATCTCAAATATTTCATTTTTGCTCTCAAAAATTGAATTTTTGATCTCAAAAAATCAATTTTAGATATCATTAAATCATTTTTGATATCAATAAATATTTCTTGATATCTCTAAATATTTATTGATATCAAAAATTATTTTTTGAGATCAAGAATACATTTAGAGATATCAAAAATACAATTACAGATGACTTTTCTTGTTATGAACATTTTTTTTTTCAAAGCACGAATTCTGAAATAATAGCGTTGTTTTTCATCCCTCATTCACTAGAATGGAAACTCAAATAAAAAATTCGCCCGGCCAAGTATAAAAATTTTTAAGTGAAAAAAAAAAGAAGAAATCAAGCAGCCGGCCAGTTCTGTAAAATGTTAAAGAAAGAAATGATTTACTTGAAAGGCAGAGAAAGTACTGAAACTAGCAGAGGAGAAGCGTATCCTGCAAAATTCGTGCCTTTGGAGCTCGAATTTTCACACCATAAACAGTAAGACCAGAAATTAATGCTGCTTTGGCGAGATGCTTTCAGAATCGTTTCTTTTGTTTCATAAATTTTGCATCAAAGGTCAGGGACATGTTGTATGTGTACACACGATTGACACTGGAATAACGTGTGATGACCATGTATCTAGAAGGAATATGTCTCCAAGGCCATTATCGAGTCTATTGAGGGAGAAAATTATATTTATTTATTTATTTCCAAATTTTCTGTCTGCATCTTCTGTGCTCATATTTTCCTACAAGAACACAAAGGCCACTTACAAATTAACAAGTATACCAGTGAACTGGTTAAGTCTCCCGCGGCACCTCCGTTTTTGAAATAAAACAGTTCGAGTAAACTTTGCACTTGGCCGGTTTAGCTCAGTTGGTATGATGCTCGCTCGACAAGCGATAGGTGCGGAGTTCAAAAACAGCTTGTGTGCTTATGATTCATAAGTAGTCGAAATTATACATTTTTCATAACATTTAAAAAATCTGGTAATTTTTCATTTTTTTAGAAAAATAAAAAATAACCACGCGTTGCACACCTCCAATATATGTTCCCTCTCTCTGTGCAAGAAAGAAATGAAATCACTCTATAAGTTACTGAAATATGGCGGGTACAAACTTACTACTATAAATAGTTGTTATCACACATTTTCATAGCATTTCAAAAACCACACGTTGCACACCAATATATGTTCTCTCTCTGTGCAAGAAAGAAATGAAATCACTGTATTCGTTACTGCAATATGGCGCGTACAAACTTAACGCTATAAATAGTGGTTATCACACATTTTTACAACATTTAAAAAATCTGGCAATTTTTTTTTATTTTTTGAGAAAAATAAAAAATAACCACGCATTGCACACCTCCAATATACGCTCTCTGTGTGTGTAAGAGAAAAATAAAGTCCCTTTAATAGTGACCGAGATCAAGCGCGTACAAACTTACCACTAGAAAGAAATGAAACAACTGTAATAGTTACTATTAGTTACTGCAGGGTTGAGACTTCGTGCAATTTTCTTTAAAAAGTTACTCGTTCGGCACAAAAGTTAGTCGCCCGGCGCAGTTTTTGCAAAATTTACCTGAAACTACTCAGAAAAAAGTTAGTCGCTACTCGGGCGACAAACTCGAAAAAGTTGGTCGCCCGAGCCAAAAGTTGGCCGCCACGGGCGACCGGGCGACCGCGAAATCTGATAGACGGACAGGCGGGCGGACACGGCTCGTTTCATAAGTCCCCCTCTCCGCGCCACGCGCGGTGGCGGGGGACTAATAATGTACCTGTTGTGTCACATAGATGTTTTATAAAATTTTAGACAACACCGCCTCATCGAAATTTTCAAAAATTAAAAAAAGAACTTAAGCCCAGACGGATCTCCTTTTTTATAAAAAAATAAAACAAAATAAATAAAAAAGAAATTGCCCCTTGATGGCAGGATGCATTTTCGTAACTGTTGCCAGGAGCAACAAAACTCCTTACTGGCTCTATACATACGGTGTTTGTTTTTCGTTGTATATATTTTTGACCTTATTAATGCTTTTGACAGAAGATGAGCTTAAGTATGATCTTAATTGTTTTGTTGGATACATTTACAGGCAGTAAGGAGCACTCATGGCCTAGAAATTCCCCTCACAGATGACGGCAGGTGCATGGTTTCAGACGAGGTATTGTGATAAGCTTATCTATGAAAAGCCGGAGAAAGATAAAGAATGTGAAACGTGTTCTGAAGGGTGACCGAAAGTAGCAATTGCTCGTGGTGATTTTTAATCCGTTTTCCAAAACGACTTTCTGAATTTTAAGCCTAAAATGTGAAATTGTTTATTTTTAAAATTGTGTTTGATGTCTTTCAGTATTTGAAATATATTACGAGCCTGGGAAACGCCAAGATGAAAGAAAACCGACTTCGGATAGCAAGGTAATTCGCGTCGTCACTGTTCCGTGCGCTCTATCGGAATAGGGTTATAGTGCAGATTAGCGAGAATCGGTCAGCTGGGGCTGCTTTGTGCTGTGAAACAGTCGCTGTGCCATGTAGACAAGTAACAAAATAAAAGAAAACAGAAAAACGTAAAGAAGTGTGTACTATAAAACATTCAAGGGAGATTGAGACGTGGCGTTGGAGAGAGAGAGACAGTGAGAGAGAGAGAGAGAGAGAGAGAGAGAGAGAGAGGTGTTTTATATTTTTAAAATTGCTTTGTTTTGATTATAGGTTTGAAGAATGCTTAAATAAGCTTCTCAGCAATCGAGATAAGGACTGGAAAGTGGAGTCGCGTAAAATAAGCGCAAAAGAAAAGCGCCACAAAAAGGGCGCTGCAGCCGGAAGTACTACATCACACAATAGCACCGATACAGTCACTAGCAAAACAAACGACTGTGATGAAATATCGACCGGTGACAGGGATGTTGCTGGGAAACACAGTCATGCCGATTTTACTGTAAAAATGGTTGCTGAACAGAGTTATTGTGACGTCACAGACACACAAAATAGTCAGTCTGAGAATATTGAAAGTTTGTTTGATTGTGATACATAGCAAATATAGAAATAAACCTCGAGCAGCATTTAGTTATGTTATTCGTGAAATACTGAGAATGACAAAGTTTTAAAATCTAGGTCTTCTATGTATAGTATGGAAAAGATGTGTAGTGAAAAACCGTAGATGCAAAGCGAGAAGTTGGGAGGATTGGCCTTGTCGCCACTCCGTTGCTATAACCGACGACGCACAACCAGAGGCCGAGAGAGTGTCAGCACACTGTATGGCACAAATCACAGGGAGTGTCAGAGGAGTAACAGGAGGGGGTGTCAGCACACTGTGAAGAGGAGTGACAGGAGGGAGTGTCAGCACACTGTGTGAGAGTAGTGACAGGAGGGGTTATCGGCACATTGCATGAAAGGAGTGACAGGATGGGTATTAGCACACTGTATGACAGGAGTGGCAGGACGGGGTCTCAGCACACTGTGTGAGAGGAGTGACAGGAGGGGTTATCGGCACACTGTATGAGAGGAGTGACAGGAGGGGTTATCGGCACATTGTATGAAAGGAGTGACAGGATGGGTATTAGCACACTGTATGACAGGAGTGGCAGGACGGGGTCTCAGGACACTGTGTGAGAGGAGTGACAGGAGGGGTTATCGGCACACTGTATGAGAGGAGTGACAGGAGGGGGTATTAGCACACTGTATGAGAGGAGTGACAGGAGGGGGTATTAGCACACTGTATGGGAGGAGTGACAGGAGGGGGTATTAGCACACTGTATGAGAGGAGTGACAGGAGGGGGTATTAGCACACTGTATGACAGAGGGGGTATTAGCACACTGTATGACAGGAGGGGGTATTAGCACACTGTATGAGAGGAGTGACAGGAGGGGGTATTAGCACACTGTATGAGAGGAGTGACAGGAGGGGGTATTAGCACACTGTATGGGAGGTGTGACAGGAGGGGGTATTAGCACACTGTATGAGAGGAGTGACAGGAGGGGGTATTAGCACACTGTATGGGAGGAGTGACAGGAGGGAGTATTAGCACACTGTATGAGAGGAGTGACAGGAGGGGGTATTAGCACATTGTATGAGAGGAGTGACAGGAGGGGGTATTAGCACACTGTATGGGAGGTGTGACAGGAGGGGGTATTAGCACACTGTATGAGAGGAGTGACAGGAGGGGGTATTAGCACACTGTATGAGAGGAGTGACAGGAGGGGGTATTAGCACACTGTATGAGAGGAGTGACAGGAGGGGGTATTAGCACACTGTATGACAGAGGGGGTATTAGCACACTGTATGACAGGAGTGACAGGAGGGGGTATTAGCACACTGTATGAGTGGAGTGACCGGAGGGGGTATTAGCACGCTGTATGAGAGGAGTGACAGGAGGGGGTATTAGCACACTGTATGGGAGGAGTGACAGGAGGGATTATCGGCACACTGTATGAGAGTTCTGACAGGAGGGGTTATTAGCACACTGTATGAGAGGAGTGACAGGAGGGGGTATTAGCACACTGTATGAGAGGAGTGACAGGATGGGTATCAGCACACTGTATGAGAGAAATGGCAGGAGGTGTTATCGGCACACTGTATGAGAGGAGTGACAGGGTGGGTATCAGCACAGTGTATGAGAGGACTGACAGGATGGGTATCAGCACACTGTATGAGAGAAATGGCAGGAGGTGTTATCGGCACACTATATGAGAGGAGTGACAGGAGGGGTTATCAGCACACTGTATAAGAAGAGGGTATATCAGAGGGGTATGAGTGGTACGTGGACACAGAGAGAAATGACAGGAAGAGGGTATCAGGACACTGTATGGGAAAAATAAAAGGAGGTGGTATCAGCAATTTATATGAGTAGAATGACAGGAGGAGGCATCAATGTTCATTATGAGAGGAGTCAGAGTTGGGCTATCAGGGTACTATAAGAGGAATGACAGGAGGGCTATCAGGATACTATAAGAGGAATGAGAGGTGAGCTATCAGGATACTATGAGGAATGAGAGGTTGGCTATCTGGATACTATAAGAAAAATGACAGGAGCTCTATCAGGATATTATAAGACGAGAGGTGGGCTATCAGGATACTATAAGAGGAATGACAGAAGGACTATCAGGGTACTTAAAGAGAAATGCAGGGCTATCAGGATACTATAAGAGGAATGAGAAGTGGGCTATCAGGATACTATAAGAGGAATAAGAGGTGGTCTGTCAGGATACTATAAGAGAAATGACAGGAGCGGATATCAGTACTCTGGCAGGAAAAGTAACCTAGAATTATTCTCCGGACAGTGGAAGTCATTAGGTGGCAGGATCACCCCTTCCTCAAACTGACCCCGCCATCATGCCCTCCGACAGATCAATTTATGCATAGAGACAATTTTCACGAAGCAGACAAAAAGTTTTGCTATCCTTAAATTCTCCCATTTTGTACCCGCATTATGCCCTATTTTTTAAAAGGACTGTCATGGTTTCCCTTTCTGATGAGCGATAATATCATGGGATGCTACTTGGTTGTGACACTAACATCAATATAACGTCGATTTTCTTAGCCCTATACAACAGCAGTTTTCCTACATTTATATCACGTATATCAACGATTTTGTTTAGACGCCGGTGTAACAGGCTATCTTGCCCCCCCCCCTCCCTGTACAGCTCCCCCCCCCCGGGGGGGGGGGAAGCTGGACTAGGCTATCTTCCCCCCTCTGGGATATTTTGCCCTCTCCATAAAAAACCGAATAAATGAAACAAATACTTAACTGCAACAGAACTTTTAATGGTAAATGATCTCTATAGAGTACAATTTCTTCTGTGCTTGAAAATTATCAAGTTTTTGCGTAATTCAACACCATTCACACATTTACACAATTCACTGCAGTTCACTGCGCTTTTGGTCCAACCAGGTCAATGCCTATTTATTTTCATTTATTTTTATTTATTTTCATTCACTACTTCTTTTCAGTATTTCCTCTACTGATCAAGTAATTAATTTACAATCAAACTAAAAAAAATGAAATGCTCATACCCTTTTGTATACCCTTTTAAACTTCTCAATTCGGAGTAAACTTGTACCGCAAAATCCATTTCCCTGAGATTGTTTGTACTGTTATGCATTATTGTCGAATACAATTGATCAATCAAAATGGATTATAAAAAGAAATGTGGCTTTATTGCAGTCAACTCTAAATCCCCCGATAACTGTGAAATACAACTAAAGAAACTTTTATTTTAGGGGGGGGGGCAAAATATCCCAGGTGGGGGGAAGCTGAACAGGGGGCAGAATATCCCAGAGGGGCAAGATAGCCTTGTCTAGCTTAAAATACAACTAAAAAAAACTTTTATTTTAGGGGGGGGCAAAGTATCCCAGGTGGGGGGGAAGCTGAACAGGGGGCAAAATATCCCAGAGGGGGCAAGATAGCCTAGTCTAGCTTCCCCCCAGGGGGGGGGGGGAAGCTAGACTAGGCTAGCTTGCCCCCGGGAGGAAGCTATACAGGGGGCAAGATATACTGTTACACCGGGAAAAGTTGGGGTCAAACAGTCAAACATATTCATAAAAATTGACTTCGACAGAAGGCTGACCACGACTCCGTTTGGAAATAGGCCAAAATGAGGCTGAAAATGCGAAAATTTAAGGAGCGCGAAAGTTCTTTTTGTCAACTGTTGAAAAAATATTCGTGAAAATTTGTTAAACTTTCTGCATATATTGCGTTAAGAGATGACCTGATGGCGGAAATAGTTCGACGAAGGAGTGACCCTGCACTTAATGATTATTACTGTTGGGAGAGTGATTTTAGGGAACTCTCCCGATATTTAATCAATGTTGCTGCCCAGACGTCTATTCAACGTCACTTCACTGTACCTGTCTAATGTTTGAAAGGTTGTTTCGACTTCCGACGTTCATCTAACGTTTCCTCACGATATCTATCAAAAGTCTATACAACGTCGCATGTTTGCCGGGACAAGTGTCCAGCAAACATTCTGACGTCATCGAACGCCGACTTGAGGTAGCTACGCCGATCCGACCAACTGCAACATTAAACATGGTTGTAATTTGGTTGTGATTTGTCGCGACCGTAGAACAACGCTTAATCGACGCCTTTGACATAACGTTGAATAGATGTTGGCTAAGCAACGTTGTTTAGACGTTGCTTTGGGTTGCAACCTGTAAGAAATGCAAGAAGAACCATTTAATAACAAGGGCGTTCTGGGTAGTGCGTGGAATTTATTTGTCAGTTAGTTGAAGTTCAGGCGTGCGGCCAAATTGTTTGTCATTATTTCAAGGGTTTCTGTAAAGCAGCATTCAGTTAATTGACATGCTGTTTGACGGGTGATCTGTGAAATGCTTCACCCCTTCCTTTCCCACAACTGATATTTAAAAGATTAGGATGCCTATTATGTTTAGTTCACTCGTGTGTGACAGTCCTCCTACTATATAAACATTGATTTTCGCGGCATTTGGCATTCTGCCGCGGGATTCCAATAATTTGTACCTGTTTAAATCTGTTTGAATCCTTTAAATCTGTTTAGACCGGTTTAAAGCTGTTTAAGATCTGCTCGTGTTGAATGTGAAGATGGAAAGAAATAAAACAGCGTTGCAAAATTACCGCGGCAGTTTCAATTTGGCCTTTGATTTACTACATTAGTACAAATTATGGAAAAAATGAACTGAAATTCTGAAAACGAAAAAAAAAAAAAAAAATGCTTTGTCAATATGGATTTTGAAAAAATGAAAATCGCTCAACTGAAGGAAGGCCTGGCGGAGAAGGGCTTGTCAACGACTGGAAACAAGGCAGAACTGGTGTACCGTTTGCAGAAGTACTACGATGAAAATCCAGTGGGTGCCACTGCTGCTGAGTTGCCAACAGAAGTTACGCCTGATGTGTCTAGTGAACCGCGCATTGTGAAATCTGAGGTACTGTCTGAATTTTTACTGCCGCAAAATGTTGATAATACGGTGAAACCCAGTGACAGTATATCCCAAGTTGGCTCTTCAAGCAGCGTTAGATCGGCACGGGCACGTGCTGCTGCCAGAAAGGCTGCCGCGCAAGCTAAGCTCAAGTCGTTCCAGGAAGAAGAGCGTCTGTTGGCGGAACGAAGTAAGTACGAATCAAAGTTGAAGTGGCATCAATTGAAGTCTGAACTCGAGGCTGTAGAAGCGGAAGAAGAGGTTCTTGCTATGTTTGATGAAAATTCTACAACTCAACCCGTAACGAGTCTCTTGCAAAAACCTGTGTACACTGTTGCTCAGTCAACATCGCCTCAAGTACAATTTAGCCAATTCCGTGCTGTGCCAAGTACACCCGTTGTTGACCCGAGTTATGTTAACGCACCTTATTCGCGTCCAATCTCGACGGCCAATGCAGCTACATCAGATGGGGAGCTGCCTTCCACGCTCAATCCTGCAGCCTATGAATTCCATCCGCAGTCTGCAGACAATATTATGCATTTTACGCAGAAAGAAATGATTGACATTTTGGCCTTACCGAAGTCGCAACTGGTAACGTTTGACGGAGATCCAATGAATTATCACATGTTCATGAACTCATTCAATAGCTGTGTTGATTCTACCCAAGTGAGTGACATATCAAAGTTGAACAAGCTATTCGAGCTCTGTAAAGGCAAGGCATTGAACGTTATAAAACCATGTGCGTGTATGGCTCCGTCAGAAGGGTATCACAAAGCCAGAGAATTGTTATTAGAACGGTTTGGCAACGACTATGTAATTTCAGAAGCTTGGATTTCAAAACTAACTTCGGGTCCTCCTATTAAAACAGATAATGTGCACATGCTTCAAGATTTTTTAGACGATGTACGCAGCTGTACCGAAACGCTACGTGCTATGGGCCACCTGGACGAAGTAGATGCGCGGGTTCGCCTTGTTAAGCTGGTGAAGCGCCTCCCAGTTTATCTGCAAGGTCGTTGGAGGAAGAAAGCTGTTGAAGCTCATGATGCCAATGGAAGATATCCAGGTATTGAGTTATTTCTGGAATTCTTAACCAAAGTAACGAGAGAAGCATGCGACCCAGTGTTTGGAGTGAGTAGAGAACAAAAGGCTGAGAAAAGATTCCACTCGAGCAAGTCGGTGAGCTTTCAAGTAAGCGCAAATGGCGACGAGAAGAAACCAGTTCAGCAAGGACGAAAATGTTTCATGTGTGGCGCAATGCATTATTTGGCCCAATGTGAGAAATTCAAGAATGCGTCTGTTGCGGATCGCCTGAAATTTGTCAAGGAAAAGAAAATTTGTTTTAACTGTCTGAATGGATCAAAACACGTTTCAAAGAATTGCAGATTCTCCAAGACGTGTGGCATTGAGGGATGTACGATGAAACACTCCCGAATGTTGCACCATGCTCTGAAGAAGAGAAGCGCACAAGGCGATCTCACTCCAGATCGGGAAGTAACTACATCCGGTGAGTCGAATTTTGCAAATCACGCGGCCAATAATGCGACTGACACTGCTACGCTTTCATTCAGTACACAGACTCCAGAGCAGACGAAAGTATCACTCCCGATCGTACCTGTGTATGTGCGTGGCCATGGACAACAGCACGGCGTGAAGACATTTGCTCTCCTTGACACAGGAAGTAATCGAACATTTTGTTCCGAAAAGCTACGGCAGCAATTAGGTGTGCAAGGTAAGCAATCTACGCTCAATATATCTACACTAAATGACGGGAAAGAACTCACAGTTGAAGAAATCAACTTGGTTGCAACAAGTGCCCAGAAGAATCGCGGTAGAAACGAGACTGTGGTGCTGTCAAAGGTTTATGTGATGAACGATTTCCCGTCGCTTGCATCAAGTATGGTGTGTGTTGATGACATTAGCAAATTTAGTCATTTGAAGGATTTGCCTATATCCAGCTCTGCGAGTGAAAGTGTGTCCTTACTCATCGGCCAAGACAATCCTGAAGCGTTGGTACCACTGCAGTTGCGTCGCGGTCGAACTGGAGAGCCCTATGCTGTGCGCACACCTCTCGGATGGACAGTGAACGGCCCTGTAAAAGGTTCAGATGAATCATCAGGTATGTGCAATTATATTGACGTATGTCATGTTAATCCAGAAAAGGAGCTAAGCAGACAGGTGGAGAAATTTTGAAAATTGACAGTTTCGCTACAAGAGAGGAGTGTGCTGAAATGTCGATGAACGACAGAAAAGTAGTGAAGCTTTGGGATTCTTCCGTAGCGCTTAATGACAACCACTATCAACTTGACATTCCTTTCAAGCAGGAAAAGCCAAATTTTCCTGACAATCGATCGCTGGCCGAAAAGCGTCTCAGCTATCTGGGTAGACGTCTGATGAAGGATGATCACCTACACACCAAGTACGCCGCGGGCATTCATGATTTGCTGAAAAAGGGCTATGCCGAGAAAGTGGAAGGTGACACGTCGACGCCAGGGCAAACGTGGTATGTCCCACATCATCCTGTCTTTAATGTAAACAAGCCAGATAAACTCAGGATTGTCTTTGATTGCGCAGCAGAGTATCAAAACACCTCTCTGAACAGGGAGATTTTATCAGGCCCGGACTTAACAAACAAGTTAATCGGTGTGCTGCTAAGGTTTAGAGAAAATAAAGTTGGCATGATGGCTGATATCGAAGAGATGTTTTATCAGATCAAAGTAACTCCGAAACATAGAGATGCTCTCAGGTTCCTTTGGTGGAGCAACGACGATCCACGACAACAATACGAGGTTTATCGAATGACCGTGCATATTTTCGGCGGAGTCTGGAGTCCAAGTGCTTCCAACTATGCGCTCAAGAGAACAGCGGAAGATTACAGAAGCGAGTTTGATTCAAGTGTCATCGATTCAGTCATGAACAGTTTTTATGTAGATGATCTGCTGCATTCTGTAGTTTCAGTTAGAGATGGAAAAGTTTTGTCGGCTGAACTTCGACGTCTTCTCTCGTTGCGAGGATTCAACCTTACCAAATGGGTTAGCAATAGCCGCGAACTACTGACGTCAATCCCGCAAGAAAACCTATTAAAGAAGGTACAGAATCTAGACCTACAGAATGACACATTACCTGTCGAGCGTGCACTCGGAGTAGAATGGATCACGGACCGCGACGTATTCAGCTTCAATGTCAAGCCCAGGAATCCAGTGTTCACACGCCGTGGTCTCCTCAGCATAGTAAGTGCACTGTATGATCCGCTGGGTATTGTGTGTCCGTTTGTACTCATTGCCAAGAAGCTGTTCCAGGCCGAATGCAAGCTACAGAAAAGTTGGGACGACCCATTAGAAGAAAGAACGGTAAAGCACTTTAACAGATGGTTGAGGTCGCTTGTTTTGCTACGGCAAATCGAAGTTCCAAGGTGCATGATTAACGCCGAAGTGTCAGATGTTAAGGTGGTTCAGCTACATCATTTCTGTGATGCAAGTGAGGAGGCCTATGGCACAGTCACATATCTGCGTATCATTGATGCAGACGGCAATATCAACAATACATTTGTGTTTGGAAAGTCGCGATTGTCTCCGCTGAAGCCGATTAGTATTCCGCGACTAGAGTTGTGCGCAGCGGTGACAGCTGTACATGTCAACAGTATGATGCAGCGAGAACTAAAGATTCGAGTGCGCGAGGTATTTTTCTGGACAGACAGTAGCATAGTGTTGTTTTACATCAATAATGTTTCGCGTAGGTTTCAGACGTTTGTAGCGAACCGGCTCACAGTCATTCACGAAGGGTCCAGAGCTGATCAATGGCGGCATGTAAGCTCAGGTAACAATCCAGCTGACGATGCATCACGAGGACTCAAGCCGGAGGAAATCGGTCGAAGATGGCTGAATGGTCCAGCGTTTCTACAAGTGGACGAATCTTGTTGGCCGGAATCTAAAATTGACTTGTCAACAATCACCGAGTCTGACATCGAGGTAAAACGTTTGACTACTTCTTGTGCCACAGAGATCTTGCAGGAGCAAACAGCTGTAGATGATATCCTTGCTCATTATTCAGACTGGCTCAACCTCAAAAAAGCAGTTGCCTGGATTTTAAAATTCATTTCATGGCTACGAAACAAGAAGGCAAACGTGGTTAAAGTGTTATCATCCGATGACTTACAAGTTGCCGAAAATTGTATTGTAAGATATGCTCAAGCAAAATGTTTCAGGAACGAAATACAAGCTCTCAAGAGGCAGGGCAAGCTAAAAAGAAGAAGTACGCTGTACTCACTAGAGCCCATGCTTGACGAACAAGGATTGCTGCGCATCGGCGGTCGCTTGCGTAATGCTGTTGTTGCGATAGAAATGAAGCATCAGGTCATATTACCGAGAGACTGTCACGTGTCATTGTTGTTAGTAAGGTACTTTCATGAAGTCCGAGCACGCCATTGCGGCACTGAATATGTTTTCTCAATACTTCGTACGAAGTACTGGATCCCCAAGGTGAGGCAATTAATTCGTAAAAATGCAAGAAGTTGTGTTGTCTGCAAGAGGCTTTATGGACAGCCGATGTTTCAACGAATGTCAGACTTGCCCACTGATAGAGTAACTCCGAATAAACCACCGTTCGCGAATATAGGAATTGACTGTTTCGGTCCTTTCTTGGTTAAACGGGGCCGCTCTCAGGAAAAACGATACGGTTGTATTTTCACATGCCTTTTAATTCGCGCCATACATATCGAGATGATAAATTCGCTGGATGCAGACTCGTTTGTTAACGCGTTGCAGAGATTTATTTGCAGACGAGGTGTTCCGGAAGTCATTCGATCTGACAACGGAACCAACTTTGTCGGTGGTTCGAGGGAGTTGTTCGAGGCCATGCAGAGATGGAATGACAGTCATAAATTACATACAAGTCTACACCACAGAGAAATCAAATGGATCTTCAATCCGCCTTCTGCATCCCACATGGGTGGAGTGTGGGAGAGACAGATCCGCACAGTGCGCAAGGTCATGAATGCCGTCATCCGCAATGCCGTTTTGGACGATGAGCGCCTCTCTACATTGTTCTGTGAAGTCGAATTTATTGTCAATAACAGGCCCATAACGAGGTGCCCCGATAGTCCGAACGATGTTTCCCCGCTAACTCCGAATCATTTGTTGCTTCTGCGTGGCACGAACAAACCGCCGGTTGATTCGTTCGGCAAGCACGATACATACCGTAAACGCTGGAGGCACGTGCAGTACTTGGCAGACATCTTTTGGTCTCGATGGGTCCGAGAATACCTGCCAACTATTCAACAAAGGCAAAAGTGGTTGAAATCGAATCGAGAATTGCGAGAAAATGACATAGTTTTGGTGTTTGATGAGTCAACGCCGCGGAATATGTGGCCTATCGCCCGCGTAATGAAGGTCAACAAAAGCCGAGATGGCCACGTCCGATCTGCTATAGTGAAAACAAAATCAACAAATTTTACGCGACCATTAACCAAGTTGTGTCTACTAGAAGCCTGCATTGATTAATTTGTGGTTATATTTGTAAAATGGGGTGAGCCTAGCGCCCTCATTAAAAGGTGGTGAACACCTACAGGAAGAAAGAAGATTGTTAATTTTTAAGTTAACTAACTGATATACTTACCTTATTAATTCTTAATTCGTCAGTCAAGATGTTGTCCACAAGCAGAACCGAACATTCATTTTAAATAGAATGCCCAGTTATGCGTGTAGTTTCACTTTTAAATGTTCACATTGTAGAGTAGTGTCTCGTTTATGTACCTTATAAATGTATCCATTTATGTTTAAAATATATCCTGTTAATACGTAAGAGTATTCTTTAGTTTAGTTGTGAACTTCAAAACGTGTTGTCTGTTCAACGTTCTGTCGTTAAATGAACGCCACAAGTCACCAGTTCAGTGTTCACCATGTGCCCAAACAGCCACGTGGTTAGTTACTGTAAATCATGCAACGAGCATACTGATATACCCGCATGTACTTCTTTGCTATACCAGAGTACCCTTTTAAACTTCTCAATTCGGAGTAAACTTGTACCGCAAAATCCATTTCCCTGAGATTGTTTGTACTGTTATGCATTATTGTCGAATACAATTGATCAATCAAAATGGATTATAAAAAGAAATGTGGCTTTATTGCAGTCAACTCTAAATCCCCCGATAACTGTGAAATACAACTAAAGAAACTTTTATTTTAGGGGGGGGGCAAAATATCCCAGGTGGGGGGAAGCTGAACAGGGGGCAGAATATCCCAGAGGGGCAAGATAGCCTTGTCTAGCTTAAAATACAACTAAAAAAAACTTTTATTTTAGGGGGGGGCAAAGTATCCCAGGTGGGGGGGAAGCTGAACAGGGGGCAAAATATCCCAGAGGGGGCAAGATAGCCTAGTCTAGCTTCCCCCCAGGGGGGGGGAAGCTAGACTAGGCTAGCTTGCCCCCGGGGGGAAGCTATACAGGGGGCAAGATATACTGTTACACCGGGAAAAGTTGGGGTCAAACAGTCAAACATATTCATAAAAATTGACTTCGACAGAAGGCTGACCACGACTCCGTTTGGAAATAGGCCAAAATGAGGCTGAAAATGCGAAAATTTAAGGAGCGCGAAAGTTCTTTTTGTCAACTGTTGAAAAAATATTCGTGAAAATTTGTTAAACTTTCTGCATATATTGCGTTAAGAGATGACCTGATGGCGGAAATAGTTCGACGAAGGAGTGACCCTGCACTTAATGATTATTACTGTTGGGAGAGTGATTTTAGGGAACTCTCCCGATATTTAATCAATGTTGCTGCCCAGACGTCTATTCAACGTCACTTCACTGTACCTGTCTAATGTTTGAAAGGTTGTTTCGACTTCCGACGTTCATCTAACGTTTCCTCACGATATCTATCAAAAGTCTATACAACGTCGCATGTTTGCCGGGACAAGTGTCCAGCAAACATTCTGACGTCATCGAACGCCGACTTGAGGTAGCTACGCCGATCCGACCAACTGCAACATTAAACATGGTTGTAATTTGGTTGTGATTTGTCGCGACCGTAGAACAACGCTTAATCGACGCCTTTGACATAACGTTGAATAGATGTTGGCTAAGCAACGTTGTTTAGACGTTGCTTTGGGTTGCAACCTGTAAGAAATGCAAGAAGAACCATTTAATAACAAGGGCGTTCTGGGTAGTGCGTGGAATTTATTTGTCAGTTAGTTGAAGTTCAGGCGTGCGGCCAAATTGTTTGTCATTATTTCAAGGGTTTCTGTAAAGCAGCATTCAGTTAATTGACATGCTGTTTGACGGGTGATCTGTGAAATGCTTCACCCCTTCCTTTCCCACAACTGATATTTAAAAGATTAGGATGCCTATTATGTTTAGTTCACTCGTGTGTGACAGTCCTCCTACTATATAAACATTGATTTTCGCGGCATTTGGCATTCTGCCGCGGGATTCCAATAATTTGTTCCTGTTTAAATCTGTTTGAATCCTTTAAATCTGTTTAGACCGGTTTAAAGCTGTTTAAGATCTGCTCGTGTTGAATGTGAAGATGGAAAGAAATAAAACAGCGTTGCAAAATTACCGCGGCAGTTTCAATTTGGCCTTTGATTTACTACACAACCAAAATTATAACTTCTCCGACGCCTAGTCAGCGTCTTTAGTGCAAGGTTGTATAGTCATTCGTAGTCACAACCATTTGGAATTTGAAGAGTGCGCAAGTTTTTCCCACATATCTTTGGAAAATACTCATGAAAAGTGGCCTAACACTATCTTGTGTTACCAGGTGACCAAAGTGTTGGACTACTTTGATGGAGGGTTGGCCGTGTGATTGTCGCTGTGTAGATGATGATTCTAGATAAGTATATACAATGTTGCTCTCTCGGCGTTGTTTCGATTTCCTTTCCGCAACCTTTTCGGAACGTTGATTAGACGTTGGATAATTGACGTCTGCAGATAGACCTTTTTTGACTTCCAAAATCAACAAACTCGAAGTTGATCAGGCGTCGATTGTGGCATCTATCCAGCGTTGATTTAATGTTTACGGGAATACGTTATTTGGTTGTGGGCCCGGCGTCTTTACAATGTCGATGTTCGGACGTCTATTCAACGATGCCCCAAACGCCTCGGACAGTGGGGTTCAGGTTGCGTCCAAAAGCAATGCTGATTGCTTTTTCCAGTGTCTATTTGGAGTTGTGTTTAAGACGCTGATCAGGCGAATTACAACCAAATCATAACCAGATGTAATGTTGCGCTTCTGTCTGGCCGACATCGCAATTTGAATCGACGTTGGATCGACGTTGGAATGTTTAGTGAGTGTTTCAGCTCTGCTGAAGTAACTACGAAGCAAAGCTGCTATACACAAGCGGGAAGACCCAATTGAATTACTGCATTCGCTTAGCTAAGGCAACTGGAACGAAAAATCATCCAATTACCAGCCCCCTTGCCGGATTCGAACTCAGGGCCTTGGGGATTACCAGATCAACTAAACATCACGCCATAGCGTTCGGTCATAGTGAATCTGGTGACAGGACCTTTAAATGCCTTAGGCGTTTCATATATATTGCTGAACAAAGTTAGGCTTTAAGCGTTAAGCATGAAGTAAGATGAGAAGTTAGATAAGACTTCCCAATAATGGCCTAATAGACTTGTCCGTCTTAGGCAAGTGGTGGCTATGTCACAGTGCACATAAAAGATCAAATCGAACTTATAATTCAACATATACCTGGTTTTTGATGAACATGTCATGAAAAAAAACGACTGAAAGCGTCTCGCACAAACTGTATTGATATCTGGCCTTACTGTTTATATTAATTTTGTACGAATGTTCTCTCTTGGTAGACCTCTCTTGAAAAATCCGCCAAAAATTGGCCAAATGGGGTCATTTAAAACTTTTAGGTTGCCAATTTTCAAAATGCTTTTTCTCCCACAATTTTGATCGGATTCTCTTCTAATTTTGTCAAAAATGTTTATCTCGTGAAAATTGCTCTTTTGGCAATCCAGTTTTGCATAAATAGTCATAAGGCTTTCTTCTTTTGGGATGTTTAAAATTTTTTGGGAGCCAATTTTCAAAATGCTTCTACTCCCGCAATCTGGATCGCATTCCTTCAAGTTTTGTATGAACGTTTATTTTTTGGCGATCCATAAAAAAAATGGCCAAATAGAGGGCATTTTTAGTAGCCAGTTTTCCAAAGATTTTTCTTCCACAGTTTCGATCGGATTTCCTTCACATTTCGCAAAAATATTCACCAGGTGGTCCGCTCCTCAAAGTTCTTGTTTTGGCGATCCGCCAAACATTGGCTACATAACGGGGATGGAGGGGGACATTTAAGACAAAATTTGTGGCCAGTTTTCAAAATGCTTCTCCCCCAATTTTGATCGGACTTCTTTCGAATTCAAGCATTCAAGCCCCCTATATCACTATAGGGGGCTTGAATGTATGTGCGTATGTTAAACTTTTTCTATAAAATGCTACTCCTGCAGTTTTGCTCCAATCTTTTTGATATTGCATAGGAATGTTCCCTGGGTGCTCCCCCATCCTGGCTATTACTTTTTTTTGAAAAAAAAAACAGACAAAAATGGCGGAATGGTGGAATTTTAAAAAATTTGTAAAATTGTGTAAATGTCGGTAAATAAGTGAATCGTCAAAACCCAACCTCTCCAACATCCCTTTTCGGGTAGCTTCCAAATTCGAATTAAATGCATTTTACTGCATTTTTCATACTTCATTTTTTTGGCCTAACAGTATTCGTTTCAGAGTTTTTCTCTCTTTCCTTGTTTCGTAAATCGGCTGGGTCATGTCCTTTGACATGCTTGTTTTTCTTGTTGGCCCATTTTTCTCAGGTTTTTTCTTCCACGATTTTGATCGGATTCTTTTCAAATTGTGCACAAGTGCACAAATGTTCAATATTCTGTCCTCTCGTGAGAAGTTACGTTTTTTACCATACATCAAAAATCGGCCATTTTGCGGTAGCCAGTTCTGAAAATCCTTCTCCCACATTTTACATAGGTTTGCCTTCAAAATTTTGCATAAATGTTCACTGGGTGGTCCGATTTTGAAAAGTAACTTTTCGGGCGATCCGCCAAAAATTGGCTAAATGAGAGGCATCTAAAATATTTAGTAGCTAATTTTCAAAGTGCTTCTCCCAGAATTTTGATCGGATTGCTTTCCAGTTTTATAGAAATGTTACTGATTATTCCTCTCTAGAAACTTTTTAGCGATCCACCAAAATGGCCAAATAGGGGGAATTTTTTATTTTTTGGTAGCCAGTTTTCCAAAGCTTGTTTTCTTCCACAATTCATTCACAATGTTAGTCAAACAGAAGGATGTCAGTACAAGAGGAGCACATGAATTATTCAGACCTGCACGAATCAAACAGCACCACGTGAATCACATAGAATGATTTGAATCAAAGCAGAACGACATCGCTCAAACAGAACCATACAACTCAAACAGAGCAACGTGTCTCAAACAGAAAGGCGTGGCTCAAACAGAACAACGTGTCTCAAACAGAAAGGCGTGGCTCAAACAGAACATCTTGGCGCAAACAGAACAATGTGTCTCAAACAGAACAACGGGTTTCAAACAGAACAGCGTGTCTCAAATAGAACGTGTCTCAAACAGAACAACTTGTCTCAAACAGAACAACGGGTTTCAAACAGAACAGCGTGTCTCAAATAGAACGTGTCTCAAACAGAACAACGTGTCTCAAACAGAACAACGGGTTTCAAACAGAACAGCGTGTCTCAAATAGAACGTGTCTCAAACAGAACATGTCTGAAACAAAACGGCGTGGCTCAAACTGAGCAACGTGAATAAAAGAGAACCAAATGAATCAAACAGACAGACACGTAAATCACGCAGAACCATGGGAATCACAGAGAATTCAAGTTCAAACAGAACCTTGCAACTCAGATATAACCAAATGCCTCAGTCAGAGCCGAGTGACCCAAACAGAAGCATTCTGCACAGATAGAAACATGTGAATCCAATAGAACAACCACAGAATCAAACAAAACCGAATGACTTAAAAAAAAACTCAGACATAACCGCATGACTCCAGGAGAATCATGAAAATGAAATATACGAAGTGATCCACAAAAGAACCAGGTCAGTCACACAGAAACATGAATTAAACAAACCCGCGTGATTCAAACAGACCCACCTGAAATCGTGTGACAAAAACAGAACTGCACCTACCAAACAGCGCCACGTGACTAAAAAAAGAAACAGGTTTTATTTACACAGGTCATGTAAATAAAACAGAACGACGTGACGCAAACCGAACTAGGTTAAGCTCACAGAAACACGTGACTAAAAAAACCGCATAAAGCAAACTGAACAACGTGAAATAAACAGAAGATATGACTCTCATAGAACCACGTAGCGTGTGGAGGCTGGATGAATCAAACAGTACCAAGTGAGTCAAACAGAAACAGGTATTAAATAGAAAAACCTGAATCACAAAGAGCAATGTGGATCACAGAACCAACTGATTCAAACATAACTGTGTGGCTCAAACAGAACAATGTTCCAAGAAGCCAACATGACTTAGACAGAACAATGTGAATCACACAGAGCCGTGTGAATCACAAAGAATAACGTGACTCAAATAGAACCATGCGACTCACATGAAATACACGACTCAGACAGAATCGATGGGATTCAAACAGAAACACATGACTCAGACAGAATCCATGGGACTCAAACAGGAACACACGACTCAGACAGAATCCATGGGACTCGAACAGAAACACACGACTCAGACAGAATCTATGGGACTCAAACAGAAACACATGACTCAGACTGAATCCATGGGACTCAAATAGAAACACATGACTCAGACAGAATCCATGGGACTCAAACAGAAACACATGACTCAGACTGAATCCATGGGACTCAAATAGAAACACATGACTCAGACAGAATCCATGGGACTCGAACAGAAACACATGACTCAGACAGAATCCATGGGACTCAAACAGGAACACACGACTCAGACAGAATCCATGGGTCTCGAACAGAAACACACGACTCAGACAGAATCCATGGGACTCAAACAGAAACACATGACTCAGACTGAATCCATGGGACTCAAGCAGGAACACACGACTCAGACAGAATCCATGGGACTCAAACAGAAACACATGACTCAGACAGAATCCATGGGACTCAAACAGGAACACACGACTCAGAGAGAATCCATGGGACTCAAACAGAAACACACGACTCAGACAGAATCCGTGGGACTCAAACAGGAACACACGACTCAGACAGAATCCATGGGACTCGAACAGAAACACATGACTCAGACAGAATCCATGGGACTCGAACAGAAACACATGACTCAGACAGAATCCATGGGACTCGAACAGAAACACACGACTCAGACAGAATCCATGGGACTCAAACAGAAACACATGACTCAGACAGAATCCATGGGACTCAAATAGAAACACATGACTCAGACAGAATCCATGGGACTCAAACAGGAACACATGACTCAGACAGAATCCATGGGTCTCAAACAGACACACATGACTCAGACAGAATCCATGGGATTCGAACAGAAACACAGGACTCAGACAGAATCCATGGGACTCAAACAGGAACACACGACTCAGACAGAATGCATGGGACTCGAACAGAAACACATGACTCAGACAGAATCCATGAGACTCAAACAGAAACACATGACTCAGACAGAATCCATGGGACTCAAACAGGAACACACGACTCAGACAGAATCCATGGGACTCAAACAGAAACACATGACTCAGACAGAATCCATGGGACTCAAACAGGAACACACGAATCAGACAGAATCCATGGGACTCAAACAGAAACACACGACTCAGACAGAATCCGTGGGACTCAAACAGGAACACACGACTCAGACAGAATCCATGGGACTCGAACAGAAACACATGACTCAGACAGAATCCATGGGACTCGAACAGAAACACATGACTCAGACAGAATCCATGGGACTCGAACAGAAACACACGACTCAGACAGAATCCATGGGATTCAAACAGAAACACATGACTCAGACAGAATCCATGGGACTCAAATAGAAACACCTGACTCAGACAGAATCCATGGGACTCAAACAGAAACACATGACTCAGACAGAATCCATGGGACTCGAACAGAAACACACGACTCAGACAGAATCCATGGGACTCAAACAGAAACACATTACTCAGACAGAATCCATAGGAATCAAACAGGAACACACGACTCAGACAGAATCCATGGGACTCGAACAGAAACACATGACTCAGACAAAATCCATGGGACTCAAACAGAAACACATGACTCAGACAGAATCCATGGGACTCAAACAGGAACACACGACTCAGACAGAATCCATGGGACTCAAACAGAAACATATGACTCAGAATCCATGGGACTCAAACAGGAACACACGACTCAGACAGAATCCATGAGACTCGAACAGAAACACATGACTCAGACAGAATCCGTGGGACTCAAACAGGAACACACGACTCAGACAGAATCCATGGGACTCGAACAGAAACACATGACTCAGACAGAATCCATGGGACTCGAACAGAAACACATGACTCAGACAGAATCCATGGGACTCGAACAGAAACACACGACTCAGACAGAATCCATGGGACTCAAACAGAAACACATGACTCAGACAGAATCCATGGGACTCAAATAGAAACACATGACTCAGACAGAATCCATGGGACTCAAACAGGAACACATGACTCAGACAGAATCCATGGGACTCAAATAGAAACACATGACTCAGACAGAATCCATGGGACTCAAACAGAAACACATGACTCAGACAGAATCCATGGGACTCAAACAGGAACACACGACTCAGACAGAATCCATGGGACTCAAACAGAAACACATGACTCAGACAGAATCCATGACACTCAAACAGAAACACATGACTCAGACAGAATCCATGACACTCAAACAGAAACACATGACTCAGACAGAATCCATGGGATTCGAACAGAAACACATGACTCAGACAGATCTCGTATGGAAGGAGTCTAGTTGGTGTATGTGCCTGCTGTTCCCCCCGTAGAGTAGTGTGGATACAACGACGTCATTGTAAACGTTTACATCTCCTTTGGTGTCCTTGTGACTCCAAAACAGAAGAGAATGATAAAGCCTTGGTTAAATGCAAGAGAGCTTAGTAGGAAATCAAGCATGACACTAATGTTATTATTTGCCAGCCCATCAATCGAGTCAATACTCATTTTGAATGCGCTTTCTTGTGTGCATAGGGATAAATCCAAGCGATTTAAATCCAAGCGAAAGTTTTCAACTTTCGACCTTTCGTCGCTCGACCTTTTGACGCCCGATCCATGACAAATGATCTCGTCGGGACACCGCCCGATTCACTATTCCATAAGTTCCATACTGAGCGACAAACTGTCGAATTTCTAATATAACACATAATTTGTTTTTATTTTTTTAGCACGTGTTAAGGTTTGCTTTTTTACATATAACATTGGACCATAACTCAGCGTTGCAACTGTTTATTTACCTTTGGGATATAACTGAGCAAGAACCAGAAAGCAAGTAAACTTACTTATTAACACTTGAAAGCCTTTGGTTTGCAAGGGCTATATGAATTTGTGCGAGCGCCGTTGGTATCTTTTTTTATCGGCAGTGACCGCGGATTCCCTGTGTCATCTCCTCGACTGCCACTACGGGCCCTAGGGCCACGAAACTTGGGACTTAGGTAGAACTTGATATGAACGTGTCATGACACTTTTTATTTTCGCCTTCGATTTCGTTTTCTTGTTTAAAACGCCAAGTAAAAAGAGTGTATTTTTTGCAAGTAAATACGGAGCATTTAACGCACAGCACAGAACACACAGTTGCTCAGCTTTGTGCGAGCTCTCACTGCGTAAATAGATAACACGGCGTATGCCTGATCAGTCTATAAAACTTTAAGTCAACAAAAACCTAACACCACTCGGCTTAAAAGATGTATTCAAGCTGTGTTGTTTGCAATATATTATTCAAGAAATAACCGATTGAATTAACCGTTTTAATTGTTGTCAAGTGTTTAACATTTCGCTAGCGAAATGAGGTTCTAGTTGACAAAATGACTTACCATGTTATATCCCATTATCAAGTAGCTTACCTAGGATTACCTGACACCCCTTGTTAAAAACACTGGATTAACATATTACAGACCCAGAGATCAATCAAGTTGACAGATAAAACAAACCGCTGCATGTTAATCGTTTTAACTGGTGTAAAGGTGAAAAGGCGAACGGTGATAAATAAGAACTGACACACCCATATGAAACGGTGAAAATGTTCAGTGAACTAGAGTGAAAGGAAAGGATAAAATGTTAAGGCAGAACCGAATGCGTGTTAAAAACCTGACATTTCTTTTGATTATCATGCTATTCGCCACAGCAACAATGCTGTTACCATCAATGTTATCCAAGTCTATACTGTACAGCAATAGTGTTCATGATGATGGTGGGATACGTACAAAAGTAAAGTTTTTACCGCAGTTAAAAAATCCTTGCTTTCTTGACGAATATGACGAGCAGATATCGGACAGGGATTTTTACAAGAACCACCCATTTATCACGAGATTGGAGGCGAAATACGCCCGGTCGTTCACGAAGAAACTAGAACGCGCCCCTTTAACGTTACCCAGTGATGACGGCGCCATGGCAACGAAGCGCCTGCGCTGCTTGCCCTATTACTACGTGCTGGGAGTCGCCAAATCGGGAACTACTGATATCTACAAGCGTATGCAGTGCCACCCCGATGTGGCGGCATCTGTTCGCAAGGATTCGGAATGGTTATCCCACTTTCGTTTTTCTAATATATCGCTCTCAAATTACATCGATATTTTCGATCCAGCTGCAACTTTAATAACCCGAAAAATTAACAGGCAAATAACTATGTCAAAAAGCGATGCGATTAAAGTTCCCATCATCACAGGAGACCACGGAACCAACACTTTAACAGTGCGAGGCACCTATAAAACAGGTACAGTGCGTGAGTAATGCAAATGTGTTCAGTTTAAAGAAAACAGTAAAAAATATATATATATAATCTCCTCGGGTAGAAATAATAATAATAATAATAATAGTGAGTTTTTATATACCGATTTAACAGATAGCCTGCTGAAACCGGTTTACAATGTGCGCATACATGTATATTTATTTATTTATTTTACTTACATTTTTATAACTCAGGATTATTATAATTTCGACATGTCCATATAGTGTCTCTGAAATTCCTGTCTATTGGCACATACGCCTAACAATAATGCAACCCTAACTTTGTATTAGAGGACTATATAGGCACACCGACATCCCTGGGGGGTTTTGCAAATTGCCATGATTCCTGACCACGAGCGGGAATCGAACCCGGGCTACAGAACCATAGCTGCATGGCTGGCAAGCGCCTTTAACCACTCGGCCACTCGGCCACCCACCCCCTGAAAGCAGGATTTCTAAATAAATCTAAACAAGTCAAGTCAACAAAGATCAAGAAGTGCTTCAATTGAATATCCAAAATCCCAATATGAATCAGGAATTAGGTCTGTGGGCCGAATTGAACGCATTTATGAAGGGATGAAAGGCGAGGGATGTGATCTGTAATTGTAGACTACGGTAGGCCGAAAGCAATTTGACAAATACTAACGGGGAAACAGTGTATCTTGCCCCCTGTACAGCTCTCTCTCCCCCCCCCCCCCCCACCTGGTATTTTATACTGTGGATATTATTTATGATAATCATTGCAATCAGGAGTATCCGGGCTCTCTAAAAATGCTAATTTAATAAATAAAAGATTATTAAGAGAAAAACAAAGAACTTTCAAGGAAGCCTTTTTTAATCCAGCCGACTTGAATGTATGTGCGTATGTTAAACTTTTTCTTTAAAATGCTACTCCTCCTACAGTTTTGCTCCAATTGTTTTGATATTACGCAGGAATGCTCCCTGGGTGGTCCCCCATCTGGCTATTTCTTTTTTTTGACGATTGACCAAAAACTGACAAAATGGCGGCAATTTTTGTGCCCGTTTTGACCCATTTTTAAAATGCTACTTCTCCTGCAGTTTTACTCTAATCGTTTAGATGTTACGCAGGGATGTTCCCCAGGGGTTCGCCTACCAGGCTATTATTTTTTTTCGCGGTTCGCCAAAAAACTGCGGAAACGGGGAAACTTTGAAGTTAGGCAAAAACTAAAATAAATGGTAGTAAATAACTGAATTGTCAAACTATTCATTTCTCTCAGTCTTTTTAAATAGTTATAAAATTGTCATCGAAAATTTCTTAGGTGCTTCTCCAACTGGACTTTGCTTTTTTCGCAAATGACAAAAAAATGCCAAAATGGTGGAATTTAAAAATTTTTTGTAAAATTGTGTAACTGTCGGTAAATACGTGAATCGTCAATTTGTGTATTAAAATTATGAAAAGTTACGTTCAGAGACAAAGTTCCTTATTTTTTGGCCTAACGGTATTCGTTTCAAAGTTTTTCTCTCTTTCCTTGTTTGGTAACTCGGCTGGGTCATGTCCTTGGACATGCTTGTATATTTTTGTTTGAATTATTTTGAAATTAGTGAATAAAGTAGTTCAAGATAGTTTCATACAGTTTAGTCGCGTCCATTTATTTACATGAAAAATATTATTAAAATACATTTACACGCAAAAAAAGTTAGTGGGGGGGGGGCAAATATACTGGAGGGGGGAAATAACCTGGTATAGCTTTCACCCCCCCCCCCCCTCTCCGCGGGAAGCTGTACAGGGGGGTTAAGATAACCTGTTACTCCGGGAGCTTCCAAAAAGAAGCATTGGGTTTCTAAACGGAAACTCGACATTTTGATACTCTCACATTGTTTCCAAAATATAAACCCCTGTGCTTCTGTTATTATTGCTTTGTTTGATTTTGTGCAGTAAAAACAGGGAAAACGACGACCAGCGGCGTAAATACTCAATACTAAATCCCACCATATTTAAAGACACATTGTAAGTTTTCCAATAATAATAATACGTAATGCTCCACAGTAGGGGCGTCAGTACGGTGTTGCTTGGTGCAGACTGAAGGAGGTAGGGGGAGGGTGTTGACTTGTGCAGGCAACAGAATTAGCAGTGTGAGTAGTAAGAGCAAATACTCGAGGGTAAGTAATCAAGAAAATAGGTCGAATGGAGGGGGTAAAGGGGGAAGGGGGCTTTTATTCGGAAACGATTTTGATTGTGACTATTTTAAGACCAAATAGAAACCCGGCGACTTCCATATAGGATGGGAGGGGGGGGGGGGGGGGGCTGCCTTTTGAAAACTCCTGGTACATGCAGAAGCATTCTGAAGAATTGATTTTGAAATGTCATTTGGCCAATTTTGTGAGAAAAGATGTGAAATAAATCCGATAACAGTTTTGAGAAAAGAAACATTTTGAAAATTTGCTGATGAAGCATCTTAAAATACTTTTATAAGCACCCAATCGCAAAAATATATTTTTTTTTAAAAAGAGAATAACCAACGGGACATCCGCACAGAATTTGATAGAAATTTCCAAAAAAAAAAATGCGGGAGAAACATCTTTGAAAATTGGCCACGAATTTTTCTTTTAAATGTCATTTGGCAGAGCGGTATTACAGCGAAATCCGGTATAACGACAAAGTATTATCAAGTAAATCTGGGCAAAACTTCAAGCGTAGCAAAAATGTACTTTGGTCTGAATTAGTTAATCCCAGAATCCAAAGAACTAATCCTTTGTTAGAAATCACACTCAAATCGCTTTCTTTTTGTTATTGATTATTTAACAGTTATTCTGGAAGACTAACCCCGGTTATTATGTGGCATTTATAGGATTATTTGAATCGCACAGAAAATAATCTCTCGATAAAAGGGAACTGATCGCATCAAATAACTTGCAAAAATCCGTATAATCATTTATTTACTTGTCACGAAAGCCTTACCTACTTATAATATCAGTAGTAGGAAAACGCCGGTCCTAGAACTGGCCCCCCTCCCTCCCTCCCCCTCCCCGCCCCTAGGCGAGCAACATTCTATGAAGTGAGCATAAGTGACACACAACAATTTGATCCCATGCAAAATCGGTTTGCCACAGGACAGGTGGTAAATATCAAGAAAGGACAAAGTTCACAGCGTGATAAAGAATTCCACTAGAACAGGTGGTAAAATTCAAGAGAAGAAAGAGCTCACAGCGTGAGAATCAATTTAAGTAAGAGGTAAAGCGTGAGACTTTCTCACAAGGAGAGAGAGAGGCAGCAGGTACAGAATAAGTCGACCTCCCCCCCCCCCCCCTCCCCCGCGAGGTCGAATTTGCGATTTTTGCATATTTATCCGTTTCAGACAATTCTAAACATTTTTGGTTTTTTGGGTCGACATCCCCCCCCCCCCGGGGGTCGAATTTGCGATTTTTGCATATTTATCCGTTTCAGACAATTCTGAACATTTTTGGTTTTTTGGGTCGACCTCCCCCCCCCCCACCCCCACCGGGGGTCGAATTTGCGATTTCTGCATATTTGTCCGTTTCAGACAATTCTAAACATTTTTGGTTTTTTGGGTTGACCTCCCCCCCCCCCCCCCCTCCCACCGGGGGTCGAATTTGTGATTTTTGCATATTTATCCGTTTCAGACAATTCTACACATTTTTTTTTTTTTTTGGTTTTGTTCACTTTTGTGACTCTGTAACATTATGTGACAACATGTGACTGTGACATCATGTGACTCTGTGACATTATGTGACTCTATGACTTTTTTTGTTTTTTATTACATAGTAACTACATTTCGTTGTCTATTTTCACTGATAATATTTAATTAATCATATTTCAGTGGTTCCATTACAATAACCACACACACACAGCATAGGAATAAGTATATGAAAGGTCTCAGAGTGTGGGGAGGAAACCGATCGATAAATTTCAGAGTGTGGGGAGGAAACCGATCGATAAATTTCAGAGTGCACTCGTTCAGAGCGTGGGAACAATCAAAAAATTTGAGAAGGAATGGGATTTTCCCTACGTTAAGCCCAATGTTATGTTTTATGTTATAGTAGTTGGAAAATGACACTTCTAAAGCACATTTAACAAATGTATTTTTTTGGAAAACATATAATGTATAAAATAAGTTTAACATTTTAGCAAGCTACTTATTCGAATGTTCTAAAGTTATAGTAGTGCGAAAATGGTATTTCGAAACCAAATTTAACAAATTTAGTTTTTAACAACATATAATATATAAAATAAGTTTGAACATTTTAGCATGCTACTTATTCGAATGTTCTAAAGTTATAGTAGTAGAAAAATGGTGGTTCCAGACCAAATTTAACAAATTTAGTTTTTGACAAGCCCCATTCAAAACACCTGTTTCATTTATTTGTTGAAACATATTACGTCATAGTATTGTTCAACAATTTTTGAACAAGTTCAACAAATTGTTCAACATGTTCAACATGTTCAACATGTTCAGCAAGTTGTTGTTCAACAAGTTGTTGTTCAACAAGTTGTATGTCAAGTTATGTTTAAAGACTTTCTCATCATTTGAATAGTGTAGGTTGAACTGAAAGGATGTATAAATGCAACATTTGTTCGAAATGTTACAATTGGCCACAAAGTCTTAAAAGACACTTAAAGGTTGCTCACACTTCAGAAGTGGATGAAGAATCGGATATGGAAAACCCTGTAAAACTACCTTTTACTGAAACTTTAGATGAGTCTTCTATGGAAAGTCAAAGCGTCAACATAGCTGAAAAGAATGCACATGCTTGTACAGAATGTGGTGCATTATACAACAGCGAAGAAGCTTTGCTCAAACATATGGAGACGTGTGGTAAGGATGCTGATGACAGGAGTTCTGAAAGTGAGTCAGAAACAGACTCTGAAAGTGAGTTAGAAATAGACTCTGTTTGGCATGATATGGTTCAAGAAGTCTACGACGACTATGATGACAAATTTCAAGAAAAGGTTTTAGAATATGAAGAACAAGGACTTGAAGATGCGCGTGAAATAGCAAGTTATGACCTCCGACCCATTTATAAGCATGGACTAAAACAACTGTTTATGAGACTGTTCAACTATACCCAGCGTCTAGAACAAAGCCAACATTATCAAAAGATTTTAGAGGACTTTAATTACTTTGTTGATGAAAAACATTATAAGTATTCAAAAGCACTAAAGGCGGCTATAAGGAAAAACAATACATTCTTTGAAGAGCTACTAGATAAGGAGGAGGAGGAGGATGGTAGCAGTGACGAAGAAAGTGGCATGGAGAGTGAGGTGCAACAGAGTGAAACAGATGCAGAAGAATAGTCTTATTTGACTAAACTTTATAATAAAGACTTTGTAAATGTTGTAATATTTTATTAATTTTGTATTATTATATTCAAGTATTGTATCATTATGTATTTTATTCAAGTATTTTATTATTACGTATTATATCCAAGTATTGTATGAGAAAAATAAATAAGTTGAAAAGCATCATAGGCGTTTCTTTTATCAAATATTACAAATATTTACAATTATGATAAAAACAAAACTATTTCAAATACATATTATGCTAATACATGTACCTACTCATAAGAACTTAAATTGATAAGTTTACAAATGTTATAAAATCTAACTTTACATCAACATAGATAATGTTAATTCATTTCATAGTCATACTGTTAAAATTGTATACAGTCGCATATGACTTTCTACTCAACCATCTTCTGACAGTCACCACATTTATATACATCCATTTTCTGAAGCATGAGATCCACTGACGTCATTTGCTGCTTCAGCATTTGCCCGTCTTTCAATGACAACAAAATTCCCTTCTTGGTAGGATATAACCTCCCAGATGCATGATTCGTAATATATTTACGAATGTTAATCATCACTTTCTGTTGATATTTCACCAATTTAATATACGTGTCTCCATTAATGGGTATCATAACCAGTGAATCGTCTACACGCATCTCCTTCATGGTGGTATCAGCTTTACGCCCCACACTCTGAAATTTATCGATCGGTTTCCTCCCCACACTCTGAAATTTATCGATCGGTTTCCTCCCCACACTCTGAGACCTTTCATGTACTTATTCCCATGCTGTGTGTGTGTGGTTATTGTAATGGAACCATTGAAATATGACTAATTTAATATTATCAGTGAAAATAGACATAGAAATGTAGTTACTATGTAAAAAAAAAAAAAAAAAAGTCATAGAGTCACATAATGTCACAGAGTCACATGACGTCACAGTCACATGTTGTCACATAATGTTACAGAGACACAAAAGTGAACAAAACCAAACAAAATATTCAGAATTGTCTGAAACGGATAAATATGCAAAAATCACAAATTCGACCCCCGGTGGGGAGGGGGGGGGGTGGGGAGGTCAACCCAAAAAACCAAAAATGTTTAGAATTGTCTGAAACGGATAAATATGCAAAAATCGCAAATTCGACCCCGGGGGGGGGAAGGTCAACCCAAAAAAACCCAAAAATGTTTAGAATTGTCTGAAACGGGAAAATATGCAAAAATCGCAACTTCGACCCCGGTAGGGGGGGGGGGGGAGGTCGACCCAAAAAAACAAAAATGTTTAGAATTGTCTGAAACGGATAAATATGCATAAATTGCAAATTCGACCCCGAGGGGTGGGGGGGAGGTCGACCCAAAAAAAAGAACAAAAATGTTTAGAATTGTCTGAAACGGATAAATATGCAAAAATCGCAAATTCGACCCCGGGGGGAGGGGGGGAGGTCGACTTACTCTGTACCTGCTGCCTCTCTCTCTCCTTGTGAGAAAGTCTCACGCTTTACCTCTTATTTAAATTGATTCTCACGCTGTGAGCTCTTTCTTCTCTTGATTTTTACCACCTGTTCTAGTGGAATTGTTTATCACGCTGTGAACTTTGTCCTTTCTTGATATTTGCCGCCTGTCCTGTGGCAAACCGATTTTGCATGGGATCAAATTGTTGTGTGTCACTTATGCTCACATAGAATGTTGCTCGCCTAGGGGGGGGGGAGGGGGAGGGAGGGAGGGGGGCCTGTTCCAGAACCGGCGTTTTCCTACTACTAATATCCATGTCACCTTTTGCGTGATTGACGTGTAGGAATGTGTGAGAGACCTGGACAACACGGATTGCCAACAAAAATTAACGACAGATGTAATAGATGATCACAACAGAGAGGTTCACAAACTGAACTAGTGCGAAGAATAAACAGCTATTAACCCAGCCGACTTCGTCGGACTGGGTTAGTCGTATCACTATAGGGGGCTTAAATGTATGTGCGTATGTTAAACTTTTTCTTTTAAATGCTACTCCTCCTACAGTTTTGCTCCAGTTGTTTTGATACTACGCAGGAATTTCCCTGGGTGGTGCCCCACCTGGCTATTACTTTTTCTAACGATTGACCAAAAACTGACAAAATGGCGGCACTTTTTGTGCCCATTTTGACCCATTTTTTAAATGCTTCTCCTCCTACAGTTTTACACCATTCTTTTAGGTGTCACGCATGGATGTCCCCCAGGCGTTCGCCTACCAGGCTGTTATTTTTTTCGCGGTTCGCCAAAAACTGCGGAAATGGCGGAACTTCGAAGATTGGCAAAAACTGGAATAAATGGTAGTAAATAGCTGAACTGTCAAACCATTCATTTCTCTCAGTCTTTTTCAAATAGTTATAAAATTTCAATCAAAGGTTCCTTAGGTGCTTCTCCACCCGGACTTTGCTCTTTTTTTTTTGCAAAAGACAAAAATGCCGAAATGGGGGAATTTTAATTTTTTTTGGTAAAATTGTGTAAATGTCCGTAAATACGTGAATCGTCGAAACCCAACCTCTCCAACACCCATTTTCGGGCAGCTTTCACCCGGGAAAACTCGTTTTTGTGTATTAAAATTATGAAAAAGTTACGTTCAGAAACAAAGTTCTTCATTTTTTGGCCTAACAGTATTCGTTTCAGATTTTTTCTCTCTTTCCTGTTTGGTAAATCGGCTGGGTCATGTCCTTGGACATGCTTGTCTTTCAAATCCTATCAACTGAAATTAGGTTGGGAAAGCATAGAATTCTTTCTTAGTCAAATGTTTAAGAAAATAGACCACGATTTTCAGCAATCTTTTTTCTAGATCCAAAATTTGTTGTTGGAGAATTATCATCACCCACCATTGGCTAAAATTTCACAAAATACTCTTACTACAAATGGTCCAATAAAACATTTATAAAACATAAAATTTTTATATAAACCGTTAATATGTTCTTGTTTTGTAGCGTTTAAATGTGCATGGTATGCATGGCGTGTAGATACAAAGTCGGGTGTCCACTCAAGTACCATTTTGCTACCAAGGATGTCCATCACTTTTTTTAAATGACCCCTAAAAGCGGTGTACTAATTTTGAAATAATACCCCCAGTTTAACCAAACGCGGAGTGCAATTCTGAAAGAACTATTTTTTTGGTTCTGAATCAAGAGTACCGCCCTTTTTAACGACATTCACAGTCCACCCAGACGCGTACTCCTCTGTCGGTACTGACCGCATTCTTCTGTTTACTAATTGCTTTTCTTTAAAAAATATTTCAAAATTATACAGTTATAATCCACATACCAAACTATACAAGTTATTCTTTGTGATTCCATCATCCGCTTGAGAGTTCTCAAAATTTTGATCACACAGCCAAACAAAATCGATAACTGCACTCATATTATTTACTTAAAACATTCAGAACATTTGGCTGTTACTCTGGTGTTCCGTGCTGAGAAACATCCGTGCGGAGACACATCCCTTTACTATGGGAGTCTATGGGAAAGGGGTTTTACAAGCAAAAGTTCTAGCATTTTTTCGGAAAGGGGCTGTGTTTGAACAACAGATAAGGGGGTTTCAAGTATTTATTTGATTTTAACGTGTCGTGTTTTAGAAGTCGATAAATGAGTTACACTGCATGATAATGCAAAAAAAAATGACACAAGATGCATGAAATAACTTGATTATTTTACTTTAATAGGGCAATCGGAATAAGCTATACTCCAGGTCCTCGGTGATAAAAGAACAATTGCAATTGTCCTTAACCCCAGATCTCAGTGATATATTCCTGAAACTGTGTGCAGGCCAGCACTAGATTAAATCCAATACAGTTATCCTTAATCCTTTTGAAAGCTGAGATATTTGAATATTGCACAGCAAATTTCACGGAGATTCCTAATACCTAAATCCGTTCTATTCCATTTTCAGCAGTTTTAATCCAATCTCCCGTGTGTATCTCCAAGAATTTGTTCGCACATACTGGATTGCACCTTTCTAGTGTAAGAGAAAAGGAAAACCCTGTTGCATTATATTACATAGTTATTGTTAACACTTGACAAGCCTTTGGCTTGCAAGGGTTATATGAATTTGTGCGAGCAGCCGTTCGTCCTTTTTCTTCTTCTTGACAGTTTTTTTCCGATTTTTTGTGTCTTCTTCTTCTCTGACACTATGGGTCCTAGGACCATGAAACTTGGGACTTATGAAGAGCTTGATTTGAACGTGTGCATGTCACTTTTTATTTTCGTTTTCGATTTCGTTTTCTTTGTTAAAACGCCATGTGAAGAAAGTGTATTTTTGGCAAGTAAATGCACAGCATTTAACGTATAGCACAGAACACCACAGTTGCTTAGCTTTGTGCGAGCTCTCACTGCGTAAACAGATAACACGGCGTATGCCTGATCAATCAATCAAACCTTAAGTCAACAAAAAGCAAACACTACTCGGCTTATAAGATGTATTCAAGCTGGTATTAAGTTATCAACCTATGGAGTTTTTTCTTAACAGTGGTCCGATTTTGTAGAATATTATAAGCCGCATACATGCTGTGCCATAAGATCTGTACATAGTTGTATAACACACTGTATGCATGTTGTAAAATACTTTCCATTATTCAAGAAATAAACCATTGAAGGAAGTATTTTTGCGTTTTAATTTTAAGTGTTTCACATTTCTCTAGCGAAATACGGTTCTAGTTAAATAAAAAACAGTGAGAAATGACTGTTATTTCCCTTATAAAGTTTCCTTTAAAATAACCCTGTGTCCTTTATTTTCAACCTCAATTACTTAGCTTCTAAGCAAACACGATTGTTTGCTTACTTGGTCGGCCACATGTTTGGTCGGGGGATTATAAATGGGATTAAGTCATGTTTCTGAGTACGGTGACTCCTCAGAACGCCCCGGTTCGTTCCCGAAAAAGGGGGATGTTTCTTCGCACTGGGATGTTTCTCAGCAAGCAACACCGGCCCAACCACCTCTAAAACAAGTTGTTTTCCACACGTGTGTTGCAAAAATTGGAATGATTGAAAGGCAGGTATGCTGAATTAAGCCATAAAACAGGGAGTCCGGTGCGGAACTTGTTCAAGCCAGAAAGTACCTGATATGCATACCACCATGTAATCGCCGATTTTTTCTTTGATTTTTTTTTCTTAAATTTTTTCCAGAACGGACAATAAATTTGGAGCCTCTGGCTCTTATTTCTAAATACTACCCAATTTCTGAATAACTTCGATTCCATTTCAATCCAAATACGTCCATAACTCTGATTACCCGCAAAAAATTAAATCGGTGAGCATATTTATTCAGAAGTACATCTACTTTCATTCTTTTTACAGAGAAAACAGTCGATGGCTTGTATCTTCCGAATTCAACAGCGGAACTACTCAAGGCTCTTACACCAAATGCTCGCTTTATCGTCATCGTCCGAGACCCAATCGAACGGGCATATTCCTATTACAAAATGCACCAAGCAAGGAGCCCACAGCATTTCCACGGTGGCGTACAGATGGCCATTAATTGGTTCAACAACTGCGTTACAAGAAATGGATACGCGCACTGCCTTCATAACGGAAGCCCAGGAAAATATCAAAACTTTAATGGTAAAAACGCAGTTTTCCACGGGCTATATCATCTCTATGTAAAAGAATGGCTCAGTGTTTTTCCACGCGAGCAATTCCTCTTTATAAAAGCCGAGACTTATTACAAAGACACATTTAGTTATGTTACAAAAGAATTGTTTCCATTCTTAGGGTTAAAACGATTAGACACACATAGGGCAAGGTCATGCCTGAAGTCAACAGAACCCAGTCACGTGATCTCGCGAAAAGTGAGAACAGGTGAGGCAGACATCAACGTGAACTTTAACGAACCCATGCTTGTTGAAACGAGGACTCTTTTACGGGAGTTTTACACTCCACATAATAAAGAATTGGCCAAATTACTAGGCAGTGATAGCTGGGAATGGTGGTGACTTTGCAAATTTGAAAATATTCGTGTCCACAGTTTGTAATGCAATTCATAAAATCTTATTATTATTTATAAATGAGACTGATGCACATAAATTTGCTATACTGGTTATTTGTCTTGTTATTTATTTAAGAGTTCACTTTGTTACATCACCAAATTTCAGCAGGTCACGTTGGGAAATAGTTTTTTTTCATAGCAATGTTGGTGTTCGCTAGAATACTACAGTTCAGTTGTTCGGTTCAGTTACTTATTTTTCATCGTTTTAAAAACAACTTTTTATTTTATTATTTTAAAAAGCTATTGTTTACGCAGTAAAACCCTGATATAGCGACTACCTCTCAGACCAGGTGATCCATCAATTACATAATTCTCCCTTATATTCTAATCCCTGGTGTCAATTTTACATTTAAGTTACTTCGTCTTAATCGAAATTTGGATGATTTGACAGGGGTGTATTCCGAGTAGATCAGTTGTCAATAATCCTTTATGTTGCCTCAAGTCAGTATATGCCATTTGACAAGTGAGATAATGTTAACCTTCAATTATTTTGTCAATAATATCTGCAGTTGGCTTAAAATACGCCAGTATATGTTGTTTTACTTGGCGTATCTATCGTTCTGAATAAAAAACTGCAATATCCATTCACCTTTGCGTTCTGGTTAACATTTAAAATTATTGACTTGGGAATCGACGAATCAGATTACAGCATTTACACAAGGCAAACAGTAAGCCTAGACTGACAAGGCCGAGAATTTCACATGCAACTGACTGTGCCTGGTGCTGGCCAATAAGTACATGTCGCAAGAATGTAAACCCCACATGTATTTATTGTTTTGCTGTGGATTTTATTGATAAGATATTTACCAAACTGACTGACTAACTGACTAAAATAATAACAGACTCACCTGCTCCTAAGGGAAAGCTGATCCTGTGGTGTGCAATCAAAAGTCCATGCAAACAAAAGTCTATTCCCATTAATTTCTATGTTAAAGATATTTGCCCCCAGAAGGAGGTTTGTTTGCACGATATTATTCTGGATTAAGAATTAGAAAAATGGGTAAGGGGTAGAGTAAAAGGAGAGGGTGGGGCAAACCTATTGGTTTTTATGCTGATATTGACAAAATAGCTGAATAACATTGAGACATATCACCCGCAATACGGACAGGTATTTTTCAGCTGCCGACCTTGTTTTTGAATTTCTTAATATGCCTTTGAGTTTATCTCCGACATCAAAGATTCACAACATTAAATGGTTCTGTTAATCCTCTACATTTATCCAGTTGAGATTACTCATGAATCCATTAATCTCGATTTTAAATTTAAAGCGATTAACCGCTAAATCATCCTTACTTCTCCGGCATCGAGTCATGGACTTGCACGATTCCAAAACCGGGCCAAACCCCTGCACATGAATTCATTAATCTGAAGCGTGATTTAAAAACCGGAGAAAATTATGTTGAGCAAATTCCACAGCAGTATATATACCAGGTAAATCATCCCTCTTTTAGATTCAATTTTGTTAAATCATGGAAAACAACAGTGATGAAAACAGTGGTGAAAATATTAAATCTAAGAGAGGTAGACCATTCAAAAAGCACTATGATTCTCAACATGGAATGGATATTTTGCACCAGATTAAGTGAGATTATTTATTGAATACATTGTATTTTTGTATCAATTCTAACGATAATGAAAAACACAGTATAATCACCCCATCACAAAACATTACCCCGGTCTGTGTCTGAGAACATTTAAATAAACTACACAAACTAAGTATGAAGGTATTTTCATTCGGACAGGACTATTGTGACGGTTGTGAGTAAACAAGCGCCATGGAAAATTACAAATGTCAACAAGACTGACGGAGGATTATACTAATAGAATTAGGGGACGATTTTTCCAACACTACTTTTTCCTGCATGTCTCCGTAGTGTGCAAACAAACGTGGAGATTTGTTTGTACGAAAACTTTGCCTGCGCCCAACACCGCCTCTTCCAGTGATGCACTATTTTATTTTCAGAATGCAAAAGTACGGCCAAATGGATAAAGCTTGATGTTATCATCATTTTTGTTAACATGGATTTCGAACGACACATTGTTCTTCAGCAGCGAAAGAGTTATTAATTTTTTCAACTCCAATTTTTTCTGAAAATGCAAAACTGCCACCATTCTCTTAATCCATTGTAGTCACCGATGGCGCAGAGTTTTGTGTATGAAGGTCGAAGTCTTTGGTTACAAATAAAAAACTTTGTAATTGTACACACTTCATCTCCATTGCGCACTGATATTTTAGTAACCATCATACAAGAATGTTTGTAGACATTGTGCCCAGCCGTAAAAGCAAAGAGAAACCGAGCAATTTTGACAAAATTTAGATTTGGTAGAAAGCCTCATGGGCGACTTTGCTAACAAAGGTAATGGGGCAGGATCTGTGAGACTAAGAACATTTTTGTATGTCTCTTAAAGCTGTTTGTTTATTTGACCAGTATTTACTGAACCGATAACAAAAAATACTAGAACTCCATCGAAGATCTACCTGAGATCACGAAGGCAGGAAGGAAAGGAAAGGAAGAAAGAAAGAAAGAAAGAAAGAAAGAAAGCAGAATGTCAGGGGACATTGTGGCCAGCAAAATCCAGTAAATCAAGTATCAAAAGGCTTGTAGGCTCTCTAGTGAATTTCAATAACCTTGGACTCTGCCTAACAATTCTATGCAATATGACTAAAATTACGCGCGGAAGAAGGGGTATTGTGAAACACTTGATGTCGGTACTTGATGACGTTCTGCCAAAACTGAGACGAGCGCCAGTATTCAGTGTCTAAGATGTAAAGGAATGGTTACTGGAACCTAAAATTAACGTCAAAGTTCAGTGACCTGACATGAATGCGCACGCCACTTGGAGTTTTCCGCTGGTTGCGCCTCCCAATGGCCCTCTCACCAAGTTATGATGAATTCAAACTTGTGCTAGATGAGGCACTGAGTGGACTCAAAGGTGTCCACATTACCGCTGACGATCTCCTATGAGTGGGAGAAGGCAACACCAACGACGAGACTGTCCGCAATTACGATGCAAATCTTGCCGCCTTGCTACTAAGGATGCACAGAGAAATCTATCAAGCTCAACAAAGACTAGATCAAAGCTGCGAAGATCGGAAGTGTAATACATGGGCAACATCTTGACGGCGAATGGTCTGAAGTTGGACAAGATAAAGATAGAAGCAATCACTGAAGTGAGTCCACGGCTCGACGTAAAAGGAGTCCGCCGATTGATGGGTATGGCAAATTACTTAGTCAGATTTACGCCGAATTTGTCTTCCATCATGGAACCAATACGCATGTAGTGTATAGAAGAGGGCGTGAACTATACATAGCCGACACGTTATCGCGAGCGAACATGAAGAATACGGAAGGTCCCACCGCTGACCACAATATGCATGTATTTTACGCCGAACTCAACAGCATAACAGCATGTGATTTCCTCCCTATGCCGAAAGAGCACATAAAACGACTTCCAGAAATGACCGCAGAAGACGATGCACTCAGGTTGCTGAGAGAAGTAATAGTCAACGGCTGCGCGATACCAAAGGTCATGCGCAAGGATATAACGAGCGACCTACACCCACCCATCTTGGCGTATCACGCACTCTTCGAGCAGCAAAGCAGTACGTCTATTGGCCAGCAATAACGACAGAAATAAAATCGCTAGTCGCGCAATGCCAAACATCCCGCACATATGAGAGCAAACAGCAGAAAGAAACAATACACAGTGAAGAATTGCCCTCACGACCATGACAGACGATATCAACAGACACCTTCACACTAGACAATAAAAACTTCTTCATTACAGCAGATCACTATTCCAATTTCTGGGAAGTGAATAGACTTTACGACCCAACAACAAAGACCATCATAACCAAGTTGAAGTCTCATTTTTCACGTTATGGTATATGTTACAAGTTAATCTTTGACAACGCGAAGCAGTTTTGTTCCAGCAAATCTGAAGAATTTGCCAGAAAATGGAAATTACCATTACTACCATGTCACCAACACATTCCCGAGGAAATGCTCGCGCAGAAAACACAGTCAAAATAGCAAGGAATATCTTGAAGAAAGCAGCAAAAACAAACAAGATGTCTACCTCGCCATATTACATCACTGAAATTCTCCTGCCGAACAGGATCTAGTCCAGCCCAGAAGCCGATGGTTTGCAGAACAAAAACAATTCTCCCCACCAAAGCAACACTCCTCATACCCGAGAAAGTCGATTCAGAAACAGAGCGAGAAAAGATGAAAACAGAGCAAAACAGAAATTCTATTACAAAAGGAATGCCTCAGGTCTGAGCGAATTAAACATCGGTGACAGCATAAGAGTTCAACTAAATCCAAGAAGAACGAGTGGGAACAAGGACCTGTCACAAAGCAAGTGAAAAAGCGATCTTATGAAGTGGACGTGCACGGGAAAATATACAAGCGCAATCTTATCTAGCTTAGGAAAAGCTCTGAAAATGTACAGCAACTACCCACTGAAGATATAACCACGGGCAGCTGCACAGAAACAACCACCTGTCAATCACAACAAGCGCCGCCCAAGCATTCAAACCCAACAACGGAGCCGATGACAGCCAGCCCCATAAAGCTAAGACAGAGCGCCAGAGTAAAAATACAGCATCACCCATATGTACACATACCATGAGTAGTGTGATAACCATCAGACACTAATTTAGAAAAAAACGGGTTCTTTTGCTCATACCAGCCATAATACCATTGGGAAGAAACCCGAGGTCAATAGTAGTCTACCCCTTGACTTCTCATTTTGGCTATTAGAGTTAACGAGATGATTGTGTAATATATATATAGTATGCTTAAAACTGTGTGATATTAGGTTGCATGCCTACTGTAGAAACTTTTGAGTTGAAGCAAAAAAAAATCCCAGCTATTTTCATGATACACGGTTCCCTCATTAATCTTTTCTAGATGTTCATCCAAAAAAAGGAAAATAGACGTAATGATATAATCATGCAATGTAAGTTGACCACAGAAAGAGCACCTGCTTGTCTCCTGTTTTACCCTGTGTATCTCCAGTATCCAAAGGGCACTTGTTGTCTCGTGGCTAGAGTGTAAACACGTTGAAATACGGATCCTAAATAAATGCTAGTAGAACCATCAAGAGGATTATTATTATCGAGCAATTAATATTATAGCACCCTTTGATAACTTTTGGTCAATGAAATGACTACGTGATGAACATTCCTTTAAAAATAAGAGGAATCAATTCCAAGGAATTCCAAAATGGCGCCAATTTATCAATTTTTGGTGACTCTCCAAAAATAGTAATTTATAAAAAGAGCACTATCTAGGGGAGATTGGCACACATATTGAAAGGGATTTGGTCAAATTCTGGGAGAAGTATTTTAAAATTAAATAAAAAATTGATAAAGAGCCATTTCGTAAATTTTGGGCCAAAAACTTAAAGGAATCTAGTCAAAATTGCATAAAAACACCCAATATGAAAATTGGCAAGCAAAAAATTTCAAAGTGGTTTAATTTGATCATTCTTTGGCGAATCGCTGAAACAATTAAATGCTTAAGAGAGGACAGCCTTGGGGACATTCGTTCAAAAAGTGAAAGGAATTCAATTAAAATTGCTGGAGCAGAAGTATTTGAAGAATTTGCTAACGAAGAATTTCAACATGACGCTATTTGGGCAAAAGACTCAAATTCCATAGAAAATACTACCTAAGGGACATGCGCAGAAAGTTTGACAGGAATCTCAGCTTCATTGCGCAAGAACAAGCACTTTGAAAATAGCTAACAAAAAATCAAAATGGCGCTATTTGTTCGATTTTTTGGCCAATCGCAACAAAAAGAACTGTTGGAAACAAAACCACCCAAAGAGTATTCGTTAAAAAAGGAAACCGTTAAAAAAGGAAACCGATCAAAATTGTTGGAGAAAAGGTATTTTGAAAACTGGCTAACAAAAAATCAAAATAACGCCATTTGGTCAATATTTTGGAGAATCGTCAAAAATAAGAAAAAGAAACAATTAATTTTTCCAGAGAACACTCCTTTTGGGATATTCGAACGAATTGTGAAAGGAATTCTACCCAAGTTCTGGGAGAGGCATTTTGAAAATTTAAAATGAGCCAAAAAGAATTTCCAAATGGCCATTTGGTGAATCGCCAAAGAAAAATTAAGGAGAATTCTACCCAGGGAATATTCGTATATATTTTAAAAAGGAATCGATATTCTGAGTGAAGAAGCATTTTAAAGATTGGCTAACGAAGAAGCTAGTTTAGCATTAATTAAAATAAGGTGAAACATCCACATTGAATCCACTTAAGGGTACCAAAAAAATTGACCGATCGAGTGAACAATAATTGAAAATAAAAAATTCTTACTTATTTTAAATGAAAGTACTGCTTCTTTTACGTGCAACGAAGAAATAAAACAATTTTACACTTTACCTATACTGAGCTTCTGACAGTGGATTGCTTTGGTTCAGTTTTAATTGTTGGACACATTTACAGGCAGTAAAGAGCACTCATTGCCTAGAAATTCTGCTAATACATGACGGGAGGTGCATGGCTTCAGACGAAGTACTTTGGTAGGTTTAGTCATAAAAGATAAAGAGACGAATACCCGAGAGGGTGACAAGAAGGTGTCAACACACTGTTTCAGAGGAGTAACAGGAGGGTGTATCAGCACGCTGTATGAGCAGAGTTGCAGGAGGGGTATCAGCACACTGTATGAGAGGAGTGACAGGTGGGGGTATCAGCACACTATATAAAACGAATACCAGGTGGGGTGTCAGCACACTGTATGAAAGGAATGACAGGAGAGGTATCAGCACACTGTGTGGAGAGTTTTTCATTCATCCCTTTATCGCCGGGCCAAGTATTTTTTGTTTGTATCTCCACCTGAACTTTGACCTTTAATAAGTGAAAAGTTTAATTGTCAATGTACAAGTTCTTTATACCAAAATGACCGCTCTAGCGAGCTCTTGAAGTTGATTAAGATCAAACGCTAAGCACTTGTTTTGTGGGAGAAATATTTTAAAAACCCTGATTTAACTTTTACGTAAGTCAGATTCGTGTTGTTAGTTCGATGTTTTTATAACTTACTGAGGGTTTTTAATAGAAAATTTGTATTTGTTAGAAAGCTGTGAATCTGAGCGTTTTGATTAAATAACTGTTTGTCTATTTAATTATTTTATAAGGGAGAAATGAAATATTTTCTAAAAAGCTGAAACACAAAATTTTACCATACGAGCTCTCAGATTAAAACTTAAGCAGGCAACGCTAATTTTGTCGCTTGTTTCTGATTGGTCAAAGGTTCAATTGGGTCTCGTGACCTCATGATAGTATTTAAGGAGAGACGGTCGGACGCTGAAAACACAGCGCAAAAAGTAGTTTTAAGGAAAGGAAGGGATACGATTTTTAACGCTAAAGTTTCTGGCTGTATTTGTTTTTCGACCAAGCGATAGAAATGTGTTAAATAAAAATATTAATAAAAGAAAATTGAATTTATTTATCCACCAAAAGGCTAGACGAGCTTTAGCTAGTTACAGTTCAAGACCTAATGTTAATGAGTGAAAAGAGAAGTTTAAGTGAAGTTTAAAAATAAAGTTTATGAATTTAACAGTGAAGTGTTAAATTGAAATGAATATATAAGATTTTCACCAAAACAAAAACAAAAAAGGGTATAAAGTGAAACCATTTCAACAGGATGCACTTACTGGTTATCAGTGTAGGGATACAAGTAGTGTGAAAACAAGAGTTCTGGCGCTTATGAATAGTGCACACATGGGTAACCTTTTAGGTAAGCCAAACTGGATAATCCCATGGATGACCTAAACCAAACATGCATATTCAGTGGACATTATACTGGATTACGTATACGGAAACAAGCTCCCACCAAGTATCTGAACTCTGTTCTCTGGCTGCTGCTGGGTTTCCTAAGTAGGGGACTCCTCGATATACGCGTTCTTGTTCAGCATATCTCTGCTGGCTTTACGACATTTACTTATGGCGAGTGCTTTAGGCATGGTTCCGTCAGTAAGTAGGACCTCCCTGTGCGTGTTTGTTTGATCAGGTGAACGGATAGAACTTCCTGTCTGGCGCTTCCATTGACGAGTGGCTGTCTTATTACACTCTCGCAAGAGATGAGTGGGCAGAAGTCAGTCTCGGTCGGTGGTTGCTACATTTCATGGAAGCAGTTCAAGTAGATACGGTATTTCCGGGACCAACTCAAGTGGAGATTCAGTGTTTTGTCTGAGTTACCGGTTCCTCAAGTCCACCATGGTATCAAGTCGATCGCAACGAACGCCAGACCCGTTTCGGGTTCGTGCTGCCTATCAAAGCAGTCTTAGCAAGTTACACAAGGAAGCAAATGATTACGTATCGAATGAAAGAAGCCTTGACTATACATGTCAGCTACGTCGCAAAATGGACAAACAGTATTATAAAGTGGATTGCTCTGACCCAATCTTTAAGATACGTGACTCCTTAATCAACGTAAAGAAAGCTAAGTGTAAAGATTACTACATGGTCTTGATAAATAAAATTGTAGAGCCTCCGGTAAGTATTGTGTTCTGGGCAAAGGCAGGCATGCTAGAAGAATCACGGATTCTACGCAGCTTGCTACTTTGCAGAAAATGTACTAAAGAAACCTATCTTTTCGTCCTGCAATTGAAACTCATTCATAATATAATACCAACTAACAAGAAGAAAAAGGACTGGAAAATTTTAGAATTCGATGCATGTAAGCATTGTAACACTACGGATACGATAACATACTTCTTTTGGGACTGTCAAAAAGCTAGCGAAATTATAAGAAGATGCTTAAGCATATTGAAGCTAAATTCTTTTAATTTTGAGAAATAGGACTGTTTACTTGGAAAAGATATTACAGAGGATAACCTCTCTATGTTAATGAAATACCATATATATATCAGTTTAGAGTCAATGAGGAAAATTTTCACGAGAACGGGTTTATTAGAAACGCAAAATTACGATATTACGCAGACATGCAAACATTATCTGAAGATAAATTAAAATTGAAATGGACCTATTTTGACGAAGTGTTCTTAAACTTAGAAGCGGATTTGATATATTGATAGATGGCCGTGACTCATTTATAAGTTGCTATGTTTGTTTGTCTCATAATTGTGATTTTTGATAAGCAAAGTTATTGTTAGAAAACGCAGCGCTTGTGAAAGATGCATATATATATATATATATATATATATATATATATATATATATATATATATATATATATATATATATATATATATATATATATATATATATATATATATATATTTTGTATTGTAAGTGCTCCTTATAGTTTATGCCCACGCAGCGCATACTCGAATATGGCTGTGCACAATAAAATTCTATAAAAACAAAAAATGTGCTATACAGGGCAAGTCACGAAAATTAGAACCAAAGAATTAAAAGCATCTTACAAGGTACAACCAAGTTCACCAATACTACTCTTACGGATTGACGGGTACGTCAAGTCAAAAAGCCTTGCAAGCTGAAGAAAGCCTCCACCACGCAAGTTCTAAAAGCGCACTTCCCAAGACAATTACTGGTACCATCGACGCATACCCAATACAAGCAAGTTTAAGACGTATGCCTGTGAAAATCAGGTCTAAAGGCGATCGCTACTCCTCTAGTCAACTTTTAAGGGTGAGTTGCGAGAAGCTTATTACGGCCAGGGTGCAACAGGAAATGACCAAGTTAAAAATTTCTCAGCTCAAGGCAACGCAAGAAATAAAGCAAAAGAAACGGGAGATGGAACGTCAAAAGCAGGCGCCTGAGCGTCTGCAACATGCCCTTGATGACGAAGTAGAGATCTCTTGATGACGATCTTGCAAAAACTGTCAAGTCCGACCGCAGCGCCAGGTGAGCCAATTGTCAACACAAATCAAGTGCCACAATGGAAACGCAAGTAAACCATAGGACTAGCCCGATTGCTTCAAGGTTAACCAAGGTTACGTACAACCAACTCACAGTTATTACAAAGAGTCTCAAGCCACTGGGCGTCCAACACAGCCAATCTTACCAAGGACTGGTCGTGCATACGTGCCATCCATGGAATAAGTTAAACAGCCAACTTTCAACGACAATCCATGGTTTCAACCAAGAGCGGTACAGGCAGTGAAGTCTGACATCTTCAGTCAAGCGATACTGGAAATGAACAAAGCCAGAGCTGTTGGCGTTTGATGGCAAACCAAAGAACTATCATTCGTTCATCTCCAACTTTTTTACCACGAACATTTCCACCAAGAAGCCAGATCCAGGCCGGAAGCTGACCTACCTCATTCAGCATTGTACCATTGAAGCCAAGAAGTTAATAAAACACTGTGTTTTGCTTCTGCCAGATGTTGGTTACCAGAGTGCGATGATCAAGCTAGAGGTTTGGTCAGAACCACCTGATTGCTCAGGCCTACATCAATGAAATCGTCAATGAGCCGCAGCTCAAGGCAAACGACATTGATGGTCTACTCAAGTAAGCTGACGAGATGTCAACTTGCTCCGTCGTACTATCTCGGCTTAACTTTACAAGTGATTTTGATTCGAGTGGAACTCTGAGAGCAATTGTCAAGCAACTTCCGTACCATCTTGGGTCCACAAAGTAAAGGGGTTCTACGAAGCCCATCGAGAACCATCGTTTAATGACTTAGCAATATTTGTGGAAGCAAAGGCAAAGACGGCAAGCTCAATGTACGGAAGAGATTTAGCAAGCATGAGGAGGTCCAAGGTTGACAAGCCAACAACACCCAAGCAGAAGTCTTACACAACGAAGGTCACGACCCTAGCAACAACCACAACCAATGAGAAGAACAAGGAGTCCTCAGTCAAGTCTGCCAAGAAACCTGATGTCGGTACAAAAGATCAACAAAAACCACAGTGTAGCCACTGTGAGATGAAAAACCACTCAATTGAGAAATGTTTCAAGTTCAGGAAACATAGCCTCGAAGACAAGCTGGACCGAGTGAAAAAACTTCGACTCTGTTTCTGCTGCTTTCAGCAGGACATGGTGCAAAAAACTGTGAACAAGTGTGCGACCAGCGTCAGTGCCGCGATCATGAACTTCTTCATGATCCAAGTCGTGGACCTACTGCAAAGCAACCCACAAAGGATAAAGATCCTCCTCAGGTTAAAGTTGTCAACACTGCTGCGTTCAAGTCAAGTGCTTCTGCTGCGCTGGGAACTTTGCCAGTGGTCATCAAGTCTCACATAGGTGATAACCATTCGTGCGCTTTGGTTAACTGTGAAAGTAACACCACTCATATAAAGCGAGATTTAGTCGACAGACTCACTATTGAAGGCACTCCGTCGCCGTTCATCGTAAATTCTATGAATGGACCTTCATCATATCAAGAACAGTTACTGGTTACAATTTAGGACAGGAATGTATTAACATAGCGGCGTTGACCGTTTCAGACAATCCTCTACGTAAAAATGTGATGCAAACAAGCGAAGCCTTCAAATGGCCTCAACTAAGGAATATCGACGTAGAAATACCAAGCCATTCAAAGATCGAGCTTGTCATTGGCACTGACTGTCCAGAGATGTTTTGGAGCCTTGAAGAGCGCCGAGGCGGAGCCAAAGCAAGAAAGACCTTACTTAGTTGGATCGTTTTTGGACCACGAGCTTGCCACAGAGAACCAAACATTCAAGTCAATCTCACCCAAGTTGATCCTCTACAGCGGCAACTAGAAGCAATGTGGTCTTCAAACTTTCAAGACGTTAAAGTCATGTCATGTCGATAGAAGACAAAGCTGCTCTCAAGTGCATGGAGGACACGCTTCACATGAAGGATAACAAATACTGCCTTGGTATCCCATGAAAGGAAGACCCAGAAAACTTTCTTCAGAGCAATCGCTCTGTGGACGAGTCGAGGTTAAGAATGCTCAGGAAAAGGCTTACCAGTGGCCCAGCCTTATAAGAAAAATATACCACCCCCATTGAGTCCTACATTCAAGATGGTCATGCCAGAATGGTTAGCAAAGACGAACCTGAAGGGAAACACCAGTGTTTACAGGCGAAATGCTGCTGGAAGCTGTTGAGTGGAAATTCAACCCGCCGCATGCATCTTAGGTGTGGGGAGGTATAGGACTGCTTGTCAAGTCAGTCAAGATGGGGTATCAACACCTCCATATCGTGGCAAATGATTAATTCTCCTTTGACCTTCTCTAAAATGCAATGACACAGACGAAAAATATTGAATTTTATTAGCAATTGTACATACTTCTGAAAGAAATTCAGTTTCAATTAAACAGTAAAATCAGCGCTACTTTAGGTGGATGCCAGAATTGTGTGCTCTATTAAGCAACAGGCGATTACGCACACCACTGTTTGTAAAATCCAGCGTATACAACCGGAGGCGTTGCTAAATGGCAAGAAAAAAATGTGAATGACATAGAAATACAGTTGTGCACAAAAAAGCAATATTATACGACGACTTTCTGAAGTGACTTCTCTCTCTCTCTCTCTCTCTCTCTCTCTCTCTCTCTCTCTCTCTCTCTCTCTCTCTCTGTTTATCTATCTCTCTCTCTCGCTCTCGCTCTCGCTCTCTCTGTCTCTCTGTCTCTCTCTCTCTCTCTCTCTCTCTCTCTCTCTCTCTCTCTCTCTCTCTCTCTCTCTCTCTCTCTCTCTCTCTCTCTCTCTCTGTGTTTTACGAACAATAATGAATGTAATGCAAATCTTATATACTCATTTGAAAATGCGATGAAAAGTACTTTGCTTATTTCCGACATCGATCTACAAATACAAAGCTTTGACAAATAATTTCCTGCTGCAATAATGAAATTTTCAGTATCTCACAATTAATTCAAAATTTTCTGGTTTAATACAGAAAGAGCCAATCCTAAAACAGTTATTCCAGGCTAAGAAATATATACAGTCCACCCAGGGTCCTTGTGTCCTCTTTCCTTCGTCTTTCGGTGCGGTCTCTTTGGTGTCGTTTTTACCTGGATTTATACGATTTATCCTGTGTAATAAATGCATTCGGCTTCTGAATAAAGATCCAGCAAATAAAAATGTCTCAGGAAAAACCGGGCATCTTGGAGCAGTTTCCAAAGAAAAAAACTCAGTGGCAAATTAATTCCATATCCATGAAGCTGCCGGAAAAATGTACAAGCTGCGCAAATGTCTTCTGCCTCTAGGCAGGAAGTCGTCCTTTCTTCTCGGGAGTTGTCACGGAGCGGGGGGTTGGGCAGGGCGAGGGATATCTACGGATTTTTTTTATTTCTCTCATCACAGTATTTTAATACGCGCTCTTCCTTCCCCGTGTAGTCTATGGAGACCGGGCTCGGGTAGGATGCTTATGTGGATCTTTACGGGAGTTGTCGCGGGGGGGGGGGCAGGGGTGGGGGATGGGGGCGAGGGATATCTACGGGTTTTTTAACTCTCTCATCACAGCTCTTCCTTCCCCGTGTAGTCTATGGAGGACGGGCTCGAGTGGGATGCTTATGTAGGTCTTTACGGGAGTTGTCGCGGGGGGGGGGGGGCAGGGGGGGATGGGGGCGAGAGATATCTACGGGTTTTTTAACTCTCTCATCACAGCTCTTCCTTCCCCGTGTAGTCTATGGAGGACGGGCTCGGGTAGGATGCTTATGTAGGTCTTGTCAGCCAGCATGGTCAAATAAGCATCCTTCACTTTGGAATAGTCTTCAATGTGATCGTGATTTTGTTTGTCTGACCGAGTGTGGTTTGTTTCGCATGTTAGATATTGTGCTTGGTTTCGGCATGTCCCTAGAGCATTCGGTCCATCGCCGTTCCCACCACTCTTAACTTTATCAAGATACATTGGGTTTTGCACATTCGTCTGTAAGTCTTTTCTTTCGTTTCGGTAATTGTCCATTAGGCAATTTTCATCCCTTCGTTTCTGTTCTTGCCAGTCCGATGTTTTATTCACTGGCGCATTGTGGTTCTCCTCTTGCAGATCTGCGTTCATTTCGACGTTCGACTGCTCCGACTGGTTGTAGGGCTGCTCGGCAGGAATCGGAAAATCGAGTTCGTCTAAATCAATGTAATGACAGGCGTCGTTCGTGTCTCTGTCGTTTTCGTACACTCCCGAGACTGTTCGGCCTCCATTCGCCATTTTGGCTGAAATGTGTCCAATTATAAAATGTGAAAAAGTAAACTTAATTAGGTACCATTTGTATATCACATTTATAAAATGCGGTAAGATTTCGTATTTTGGATGCAGCCAATTAAATGTTGAACAATTTGTTAAACACATTTGTTGTTACTTAAAAACAAGACTGCATCAAATTTAGATGCTTTTTTCCAAATAAACGTGTGAAATGAATTGATCTACACTGGACATGGAGGCGACTTGCAATGCCTGCCCTTGTACACTATATAGGCACGATTTTTTTAATAGCATTGCTTAAAAAACGTAAAAAAATGAACATGGTGACGCACGTGCTCTCTCTCTCTCTCTCTCTCTCTCTCTCTCTCTCTCTCTCTCTCTCTCTCTCTCTCTCTCTCTCTCTATTTTCTCTGTTCTCTTTCTTTCTTTCTCTCTCTCTCTCCTTCCCTTCCTGCCTCCTTCCTCCTCCTCCTCCCCTCCTCTATCCGTCTATCTATCTATCTATCTATCTATCTATCTATCTATCTATCGATCTATCTATCTATCGATCTATCTATCTATCTATCTATCTATCTATCTATCTATCTATCTATCTATCTATTTATCTATCTATCTATCTGTCTGTCTGTCTGTCTATCTATCTATCTCACTCTCTCTCTCTCTCTCTCTCTCTCTCTCTCTCTCTCTCTCTCTCTCTCTCTCTCACTGCAGTACTCACCCCTTTCAGAAAGTGGCATCAGATATGCTGCTTCATCAAATTTCAAATCTGAAATAAATATTTTAACTTAACTACATTTGATTTAAACCACCATGAAGAAATGTCCGTTATTTTCCCTTATTTACTCATTGTTCACTACTCCCATTCTATTCGCATTCAGTCATAAAGAACCCCCTCTTGTATTAGAGGTTCTCCTATTATTGAGGAACCTCACAAAAAATCGGTCTTTATCCGGAGATGACCTTAAATAAGACGTGGTCTTATCGAGGGGTTCCACTGTATAATAAGCCGCATGGCGTGAAACGGGTTCGTTCGCGAGGGGATTTCTCCATACGCAACACCAGGTACAAAATGAGCTTAAGCTCAGGTTTCGAAGCGGAGTACATTAGACTAATTTTATGGTCCGTGGCAAATCACCATCCCTTGTATCAGTTAAAAATTAAAAATAATTTATAGAAAGGCTCTGCTTTGAGGCCATAGAAACCGTTTCAAACTACAGAAATTAGTTTTTTTGCACCTTTGAACCGTCGGCGTTGCGACAAGGGCACTACAACGTCATCTGCTTTCATCACACTCCGCGGCAGTTTCATGGCGCGTCGTTTAGATTGTAAAGAATGATGCCCATTCATTGGTGCTTCTGAATTTGAACTTCCCGTTGCTTCAGACCCACCTGCAAATTAATTTTAAGCCTATTTTGTCGTGTTCCGGTTGAAAGCTTTTTTATGGAATGCCATTTTAACATTTATTGCTAATTTTTGATATTAAAATATAATTAGATATCAATAAATCAATGTAGCTCTCATTAATTTATATTTTGGTATCAATAATTGAATTTTGGATGGCAAAAACATCAATCTTACAAACTTAAAAATTATTGAGAATATGAAATTAAACGAATCGTGACATATTTATGATAATCAAGTTCTATTAGATCATACTCTTTTCGACAAACCTGAGAAAAACTGGTTCTTCTTTTGGTTTTGAATAAAAAAGACATATATAGCGCCATTTGTATTTTTTGAATGAAAAAATTAGATTAAGTCAACAAATGTGTCGAATGCGTCACTGTCCAGAGAGCAAATTTTTAGCACAGCGAAAGTGAATGATAGCTAATGATTATTGTTAATGAATAAATGAACATTTTACATCGCAAAAGCTCTGAATTCGCTTCTCGCCACTTTTATACGGGTTTCTCATATATTTAGTTAGCTAGGTAGGGCTTGAGTATTTGGTGTTTTTAGAAAAAATATATTTACACACTCGTTTTCTGCTTTGTGTCAGACATGACAGAAGCCAGTCTGCAACATAGAAAAACCAAGACTTTCTACATCCATCCTTTCTCGGTCATCAATCCTCACTCGCTCTGTGACAGGTGCAGGAGAGAAAAACCAAGACTTCCTGCATCCATCCGTCCTCGGTCATCAATCCTCACTCGCTCTGTGACAGGTGCAGGAGAGAAAACCCAAGACTTCCTGCATCCATCCGTCCTCGGTCATCAACCCACACTCGCTCTGTGACAGGTGCAGGAGAGAAAAACCAAGACTTCCTGCATCCATCCGTCCTCGGTCATCAACCCACACTCGCCCTGTGACAGGTGCAGGAGAGAAAAACCAAGACTTCCTGCATCCATCCGTCCTCGATCATCAACCCACACTCGCTCTGTGACAGGGGCAGGAGAGAAAAACCAAGACTTCCTGCACCATCCGTCCTCGGTTATCAATCCTCACTCGCTCTGTGACAGGTGCAGGAGAGAAAAACCAGGACTTCCTGTATCCATCCGTCCTCGGTCATCAACCAACACTCGCTCTGTGACAGATGCAGGAGAGCTCTGTGATAGGTGCAGGAGAGAAAAACCAAGACTTCCTGCATCCATCCGTCCTCGGTCATCAACCCACACTCGCTCTGTGACAGGTGCAGGAGAGCTCTGTGATAGGTGCAGGAGAGAAAAACCAAGACTTCCTGCATCCATCCGTCCTCGGTCATCAATCCTCACTCGCTCTGTGACAGGGGCAGGAGAGAAAAACCAAGACTTCCTGCACCCATCCGTCCTCGGTCATCAATCCTCACTCGCTCTGTGACAGGGGCAGGAGAGCTCTGTGATAGGTGCAGGACAGAAAAACCAAGACTTCCTGCATCCATCCGTCCTTGGTCATCAACCTACACTCGCTCTGTGACAGGGGCAGGAGAGAAAAACCAAGACTTCCTGCATCCATCCGTCCTCGGTCATCAATCCTCACTCGCTCTGTGACAGGGGCAGGAGAGCTCTGTGATAGGTGCAGGAGAGAAAAACCAAGACTTCCTGCATCCATCCGTCCTCGGTCATCAACCTACACTCGCTCTGTGACAGGGGCAGAAGATAAAAACCAAGACTTCCTGCATCCATCCGTCCTCGGTCATCAACCCACACTCGCTCTGTGACAGGGGCAGGAGAGAAAAACCAAGACTTCCTGCATCCATCCGTCCTCGGTCATCAATCCTCACTCGCTCTGTGACAGGTGCAGAAGAGAAAAACCAAGTCTTCTGCATCCATCCGTCCTCGGTCATCAACCCACACTCGCTCTGTGACAGGTGCAGGAGAGCTCTGTGATAGGTGCAGGAGAGAAAAACCAAGACTTCCTGCATCCATCCGTCCTCGGTCATCAACCTACACTCGCTCTGTGACAGGTGCAGGAGAGCTCTGTGATAGGTGCAGGAGAGAAAAACCAAGACTTCCTGCATCCATCCGTCCTCGGTCATCAACCTACACTCGCTCTGTGACAGGGGCAGAAGATAAAAACCAAGACTTCCTGCATCCATCCGTCCTCGGTCATCAATCCTCACTCGCTCTGTGACAGGTGCAGGAGAGAAAAACCAAGACTTCCTGCATCCATCCGTCCTCGGTCATCAATCCTCACTCGCTCTGTGACAGGGGCAGGAGAGCTCTGTGATAGGTGCAGGAGAGAAAAACCAAGACTTCCGGCATCCAACCGTCCTCGGTCATCAATCCTCACTCGCTCTGTGACAGGGGCAGGAGAGAAAAACCAAGACTTCTGCATCCATTGGTTCTCGGTCACCAACCCACACTCGCTCTGTGACAGGTGGAGGAGAGAAAAACCAAGACTTCCTGCATCCATCCGTCCTCGGTCATCAACCCACACTCGCTCTGTGACAGGTGCAGGAGAGCTCTGTGATAGGTGCAGGAGAGAAAAACCAAGACTTCCTGCATCCATCCGTCCTCGGTCATCAACCCACACTCGCTCTGTGACAGGGGCAGGAGAGACAGAAACCTGCCACAGAGACCTACTGTACAGTGTTCTGGATCCGAAAGTGATTCCAAGGGAGGTGATTCTCAGCCCCGGTATAACTCCTCTTACGAGAGATCGACCCTATCCCCTCCCAGACAAAGGCATTGCCTGTGGAAAGATCCGGCTGCAGTATACCGGTCTCCTCCACACTTCGCAACCACCCAAAAGGACTGTCTGTCTCCGTCGTTTACGTCAGACGCTCTCAAGGTCGTACCTTTCCGGGACGCGATCCAAGAAATGACCCGGCTGGCAGTAGTTGATTCATGTTGCATTATTCTTTTAGAGTTACATGAGAAACCCGTATACAAAAGTGGAGAACACGAATTGCGTTTTACTCCTAAAAATGATTTTTACCAGAACAAAACGTCAGAAAAACAATGTTTTTTTATTTATTCAATGTTGTTTGAATGAGGTGAAACAAGCTGACATTAAGGAATGAAAAATATCATACAAAAAATAACTTTAAAAAATAATTTTTTATATTAAAAATGACTTATCCTAACTGAATAAATATATGTTTATTTTAAAGTAACAACAAACCTGTAGTTTTTCTACGTGCTCTTCTACGCAGTCCCACAGCAAGAAGTATGAGAAGAAATCCTATAAACAGCAGTCCCAGAATGGGAATGATATAGACAGCTGGTGTTGTATCTGAAACGAGAATAAAATTTTAAAAAATGTGTGTACACAGTACGGTAAACAGGTACTTATTGTCTTTTCTAACTCACTTCACAAAATCAAACAAATGAATACATTTTCTGATTTTCTGCATCGCGTTTTCAGTAGAACTGACGACATTGTTGTTATATCGGTTATAAGATGGATTTTGTACGTCACACACGATGTCAGAACGGCGCTAGAGGTATAGAAGCTACCAAACTATAAAAAGTTTCTTCTTCATTTTTAAAAGTAACTTGGCATAAAAAAGTCTCCTGAAATGAGCACTTTCTCTTCACAAAATACAGACGACAAAAGTACGACCCTAAAATTTTTCTAAAATATATATTTTCTTTGTTTTGGTGACTTTCAAGTTTTTCAGATTTTACCACCCATGTGGAATATAAAAACGAACAGCAATGACAGGCAAAACTTTTTCTTCTCCACTTTGAAAGGTCAGGTCGCTACATCATGTGATGGAAATACAAGTGTTTCTGAACGTGATGAAATGAGCCCAAAGTTCAAGGCCCGTATTCTCGAAATCTCGAAGTATTTAGCTGAGATTGGTTACTCGAAATCGAAGTGAAGGGTCTCAGATCTGCGGGAAATGTTCTCGAAATCTCAGATTTTATAAGTTCGCTTTCTATAAGAGAGTAACTCAGGTTTTGCTATCAGCCAATCACAGACCGTGTAACACTTTTTTCGCCGTCAAGGTCGACGAGGTTCAACACTGGTAACATAACTAAACATGCCAACTGATAAGCCAAGTCACACTTCGGGCGTTCCGAATAAACTGTGCAAAAAATTCTGCGCTTTGATTACAAACTAACTGGGTAAAAAATTAAAGAAATGATAGAGTGGTTTCGTCTAAATGTCAATTTTCTCTGCTCCAAAGAGCGATGTTTTTAACAACCCGTATGTTGTACCTTAAAAACTTATTAAAAGTTTTAACAAATAGTTTTAAGTTTCGATTTCTTTTGATTTTCCGAGTATGAGCTGTTTTTGCAATATTTCTTCAATCATTTATTTCACCTTTACCTAGTTCCCTTCAAGTCGAAATGCAAAACTCGCTTTGCGCTTTTTAGACGAAACACCAAAGTATGATTTGGCGTATAGTTGCTGCGGAAGCTGTGAATGCCGTACATCGATCTGCCCTCACCCTTCCCAAGTCTGGAAAGTTTCGTTATCACTTTGGAAAGATATCACAAATGACAACATCATATTGTCCATTAAACTGGAATTTGCATTCACTCAGTTTACGTTTGTTTGCATCAAAAAGCAAAAACGGAAAGACAACGTGTATACGACTGGCGTGAGTATTCATGTAACTAGCAACAATCAAACACATGGTGTGATAAATTGCGTAAATCAGAAGCGTAAGTCAGAAGCTGCTATGCGAGGCTTGTTAGTACAGCGGAACCTCGACATTGGACCACCTCCCTATTGGGACCACCTCTGAAATAGGGCACATTTTTTCGGTCCCGAATGCGCCCCGTAGACTTCAATGGTTAAGGAAAATCCCAATTAGGACCACCTCGGATCGGACCACTTCGGGCCACTTTTTTTCGGTCCCGAGCATTCAAAATGCCTGAGATCGGACCACTGCGGGACAGAGGGGAAATCACTGGTAGACGGACAGTTTCCCGGGCGGAAAGTTTCCCGCGCGGAGATAATCCCGCATTTTTTGCACAGGGCGGACACTTTCCCGCGTTGTATTGTGCAAATCCCGGATAGGATCCCGCAACTGCATTTACAACAGGTTGAGCGGAGAGAGGGGGTAAGGAGTGGGGTTTAGTAGGAGAAGGGGTTATAAAGCAAGTCATATATTCACACACGAGCTTTATTAAACAATACTCACGACCTTTATTACATAATTCTCAGCTGACGTCTTCTCAACAGACAACACCAAAGAATGAACAACACCTCTACTATTCCCTATAATCTCATGTTGTGTCCGAATACAATCAAGCATTCGCTGACAGATTTTCGACAAGACACTCGATCAAGGCAGAGGGTCTTCATGCGATTCTGCAGGGTGGCAGTTTGGCGGCGAACTCGCTTCGCAGGTCTCTGACCAATGCGGCTTTGTGCCAACTGTGTTAAAACCACGGCGGCATCCTGCTGTATGCATTCCAAACAATGCCAAAATATCGGGTTGGCATGCTCCACCATCGCACGAAATCCGTTATTGCTATTGCTATTGCGTAATGAGTCCGGGTATATTGCTTTTGGACAACACACGGGGCCGATAGTAAAACAGTTCAAAGGGTCCTATCTGCATATCTAATCAGGGGACAAGTGACGGGTGGGGTATCCCTTATCCTTTTCAAATTAGTTGCACCATTGTGCATTTAAATCTTTAAATTGCGCGTTTAAACAGAAGAGCGCTTTGAGCCATTCACAAACAGCTTGCAAAAAACACAAGTTCTTTGAAACATTTCTAATGAATCTTATCTAGCATTCAAATTAATCAAGAAAATTCAAAAACAATTCGAAACGAGCGCCAGTATGAAAAAATATGGAATGCGGGAAACTCGCCGGGAAAAGAGGCGGGAAAACGTCCGTGCATGTCAATTTAAGGGGGATAATGTCCGCGCGGGAAACTCGCCGCGCGGGCAACTGTCAGGGATTCGACATCACTGTATATGTGCGGCACATTATTCACAACGCTTACCATGTTGCCGTCTTGGATATTGTTGCTGGGGATTATGGTAATAAGTGTTTAACCAGAAAGGGGCTTTATTTTGTTATCCATTGTCTAAACAATAGCACTTGACAACATACAAATTCATTGCCTTCCCTCTGAGTACTTCTTGCGCGCGCTATAATCCTTAAACCACTGTTACCGCGCCAGATAATTCTTTGAAACATGGTCGACCAGCTGCTTGGTATTGAAACCGAACTGCAAAATGTTATTGTGTTATGTCTAACATGGACAATTTCTGAAGCTATGTACATTGGACTCGTTTGCTAAATATAGTCGCAAAAGTGTGCAAAATTGTGTGTCTATAACATCCGATTGTTAATCAGTTGAGACGTAATAGATATTATTGTAAACGAATATTACTTGTGTTTGGACATCCAAGTTGAATATATGGTCAACCTGGTATCCCGACAAAACGCCTCGCGACAAAACGCCTCGCGACATAACGCCTCGCGACATTAGGCCTCGCGACAAAACGCCTCAAAATGTAAAGTGCGACAAAACGCCTTACTCGTATAAACTCCCTATTTTCCCCCATTTTTCTTACTTTGACTAAATGACTTGTTTTTTAGCCAGTCTGGCGACTTTCGAGAATTAGATGCCATGCAATACTCAGATATCTCTGACATTCAGTGACTCTGATCGGACTACTCTTTGAATGCAAGACCAGCAAAGGAAGCATTTCTTTGTTTTACCCCAGAATTACCAAACCTCCCAAATGGGACCACCTCTGAAATAGGGCACATTTTTTCCGGTCCCAAGGGTTCCGATTTCAGAGGTTCCGCTGTATATGTATTTGTTGAAGTGGGGCTTTGGGACATCGGCAGGCATAAAGAAATGAATTTGTCTGGGAGTGAGGGGGGGGGGGCTAAATTGGGATTTAGTATGTATATGTTGGGAGAGAGGAAAGAGGGCTGTAACAGAAAAAATTCTCAAACACTAGATTTGTTTCTTTTTTTTGGGGGGGGGGAGGAGAAAGGAGGGGGTTGCATTCTTTATAAAAAACGGCGAGTTTAACAGTCCGAGTTTACCATTTACATTTTTCTGATTCGTCTTTTTCTTTTCTTTTTTTTCTTTTTTGAGAGTAGGGGTGGGATTGGGGCGGAAGGGATGAGCTTAGCTGCGGAGACATTTGCTTCGCTTCAGCATTTTATATAATAAAAATGAGTTTAGCACAGTGAGCGCTACCCCCACCCCCCCCCCCCCACCTCCGCCCTAAAAGAGAAATGGCTTCAGTCCGAGCTCTCGCCCGATAAGCGTTTTAACGTCGACCCAACGTCAATTTGAGGCTGCAACGTAGATTTGACTAAATCACATCATTAACTCTGGTTGTTCTTTGGTTGTGATTGGTAACGACCACAGATCTACGTCTTACCAAGTCTTTGACACAACGTTGAATAGACGTTGTTTAGAGTAATCTTGAATAGACGTCGGAGAATATACATTAAAAAAATCGACGTTGTTTAAAAAAAAAAACAACCTCGCTCACCTGAAATGGCAGCCATAACAGTTCACTTCGAAATGAGGACATAAAATATATAAATTGTAAGGTGTTGCCACATACTTTTAAACATTATTCATGGACATCGAATTCATGCATATCCTGCAACGTCGGGAGATAAACGTTGTTTCAACTTTTATTTGCAGCCTTTACGCAACGTTGATTATACGTCAAAAATTGAAGTCTAACCGACGGAAGGTAGACGTTGTTTTGATTGCAATAAACAACAAAAACCTGAAGTTGGTCAAACGTCAGATGCGACGTCTAAGCACGGTATCCAACGTCACATTGTTTATTGGGCAGCCTCAAATTGTGTGTGTGATCAGTTTTAGTAATTAGTGATGTGCAATATAATCAAAACATCCCAAAAATATGAATTTATGACAATTTTTCAATGAAATCTGATGGATTTCTAAATTGTAAGGGACCTACGAACCTCTTTTAGAATTAAAGGGAAATGCGGGTATCTCACCTACAATTGACATTTCCTTCATACTTTCAAAGTTTAATGCTTTGGGGTATACATTCAAAAATTGAAAAGAAAAAGGGGGGTCACCGATGTTATAAGAGAATAAAGGCACTGATAGGTCGCGTTCTTTAACTATAGAAACCATTGCGAAAACCAAGAAATTTCAATCAAAATACAAAATTCACACATAATCACTATAGAAACCACTGGGACAACCGGAAAATTTGAATCAAAATACAAAATGCACACATAATCACAATTGACAATTGCCTCATTTTTTATACAATCTTTTTGACAAAATCCCATTGACTCAATGGATAAATGGTGAAAACAATGTAATATGATTTTAATGAACAATATATCAACACAGGCCCTTCTAGGAACAAAATATCCATACACATCATTTCTGGACACGACCCTATTTGTCATTGAAAAGAAGTTTTCTTTCTAGACGGATTTAGTAGTTATTCATACTGTGTAAACATGGATTCCAACTCAGCGATATGCAATGTAATACACATTTCGGTCGCTAGATGGCGCAGAGATACCCGCATTTCCCTTTGAGAGAGTTACCTTGATACGACTTACTTGGCGAAAAATCTTTCGAGAATACGGATGAGCCAAAATTAAGTAACTTATCACATATCTGAGATGGTTAACTCAGATCTGAGATCAATTACTTATATCCAAGTTCCCCAACTTTCGACAATACGGGTCCTGGTTTTGAGTGACTTGTGTCAGTGGGAAATAGTTTCAAAAGGCGTCATTTCTGCTCGTTTATGTGCGTTATTTAAGATTCATAAACTTTTTAATAAGCACTGTCTAATGCCAAACTATTTCCATTTAATCTGCGTGGGCAGTTTATCATTTCAGTTGTTTAAAATATTGTTAAGTGAAAGTTGAGTCATTCCGACCAGATCCAGGGTATGTGAGAGCCTGTTTTTTGTGTTATTTGAACGCATTGTTTATCTGCTGCTTTGGAGCGTTCCCAGGCTTGTTGAAAATACAGCAAAGCATGTAGAATCTTTCGAAGGAATTAAGCTAAAGAATGCAACAGAACACGTTGAGATTTCAGAGAATGAATTCCGAGCGTGAGGTTCAAATTACAACCGTCATTGTTTTTGCAGGTTGCTTTTTGACAGCAGATGTCTATACAAATATCTCTCCGAATTCGTCTCCCAGCTAACTAAGATAAGTGAACACAATATTTGCATTCACACTGCCCAGGCCAAAAGTCACAAGACAAAAAACTCTTGAAGGCAAATGCCTTTAGCGAGCACTTTGTTCTTAGTAAGCGTATGTCTTACGTCATTACGTTCTCAGATACGCAAATGAAAGCATACTTTTTATCTGTTCTATATTTTGTAACATTTATCAATCTAATTTTTAATAGGAGTGTCAAAAACACGTATGTCGCTTTTTAGTTCATTCAAATATTGAACTAACAATTGGCATTTGAGGCATAAATCAAAAGTCAGAAGTCATAGTCATGGGAAACAAGAGAAATCAGGAATTGCCATATCCCCCGCCGTGGGTGTAATTAGTAAGACAGCACCTCGCACTTAAAATAATATCCGGATTGGCTTGATCCTTCTTAAACCCTCAAGTCACACAACTACACTTTATTGTTGTTACGCATACGAAATGAGAACCGAATCGGGCAAATATTTTAGAGATATCGTCTGGAAACCAAAGTACACGTTGAGATCCAGATTTTGGGATTCTAAGTCCAAATACAAATCCAGATGGGCTTCGATACGGCCAAACCCCCCCCCCCCCCCCAAAGGCACATCAAGATATCTTGGTTGTTAGGCATACCAAATATGAACTAGATCCGCCCATCGTCTTGAAACAAAGCTGGCGACTGGCGGACGGACGGACGGATGGACGAACGGACGGACGGACACAGTGCGTTTCTACATCCCCCGCCTCCGGCAGGACGGCGATGGATAAAAATATTTATCAAACGCAACTTTTCCTTACGCCTTTTGACTTAAAAAATGTGAATTGGCCTATCGAAGTGAGGTTTGTTTTGTTAAGTTTTTTTTTTTTTTGGGAGGGGGGGGGGGGGGACTAGCTCTCTTCACCCTTGCCTTACATGACTTTTATCTGAAAGTATATATAAATAAAAAGAAAAGGTACTCAGCAAAATGTCTGTCCAACCTTCTGATTTAGACCTTCCCCTTCGGGAGCTTCTTGGCCAAAGCTTGGATCACTGGGTATCAATTTGTAGAAACAAGAAGTGCCTCAAAGTATTTTCGAGCTGGAGGAACTGCAGAACTGCAACCCTCTTCTTCGTACCCGGCCGCGCTGCCCCTTTCCCCTCCTCCCACCCCCCCCCCCCTCCCCAGCGCTCCCAACCCATCAACAAATCGCCAGTCCCTCACCAGTCTCAAATTTTTTGTAGCCTTCACGCAGAAACAGAACTGCAGGATTTTCTTTCCCATCCTAGCATCTTCCTTCTTTTTGTTCACAAAACCACTACAACATTTTTTGTAGTGTGGTGTTGTTAACCATCAGGCACAAGTGATTTTTGCAAACCTCAAAAACCGCATTGCACAGCGCAGCTTTTTGCACGCGGAACGTGACCTTTCCACGGTGCATAGCTAGTTATAACAAGCCAAGATTCCTCTATTTACTTCAGAGTTATATTAACTTCCAACTGTTTTAAACTGCTAGAACGCCAAGCTGGCTATTTCGAACGCCAGTCTTGACAGCAGCTCTTGAAACCATTCAGACTGAAACCCTGCATGAGACTGGAATAGATCAAAAGCAGGACGTATAATGTGGACATTTCGGACGGGGGGGGGGGGGGGGAGGGCGCAAATTTTTTCCGTCTACTTTTGAAAATATTCATGAAAATGGACTTCATAGTCTCCTGCGTTACCGGGTAACCTCAAGGATGGGCGTACTTTCACGCAGAGGTGACTACGATTGTCACTGCTGGGGATTGTCACTGTGTAACTGGTGATTCTAAATTAATTTGTATACAGCATCGGGAAGCAACGCTGATTAGACATGGAATATTTGACGCATATCCAATGTTTTGACTTTCATAATCAACTATATATAAACCTCGATGTTGATCCGAAGTCGGATACAACGTCTAACCAACGTTAATGCAACAGCATAATGTTTACTGGGTTTTAATCTTTAAATGTTATGAAATTTTAGTAAAGCACAATAGGCCTTTGGGACTTGATTTCCGCGAAACTCTTTGTGTATAAAAGACATAAGTTTGCGTTTCGAGGAACTGCTGATTTAATCCAACTTCTTGTTTGTGGACCCGGAGTCCCTCTTTTGAACAAAATCTGTTGGTCTATTTTTTTTTTTTGGTGACCAACGATGTTTATCTTGCTTACAAAGCGTACTATTTTGTCAGAACAAGCCGCTATTGTAGTGAATGGTAACTTCAAAGTGCATTTAATGACTAAAATTGCTTGCTTCTTACTGGATGCGACACTTTAAAACCGCATATCTATGTGGCAAACTAAATAGTGTTTTTGATCTGTGTGGCCCAGAGTTCATATATTTCAAAATATGACCCGATATGGGCATTTCAAAGGCAGGGAAAAACAGGTCGGTTAGGTACACGCAGCGCAACTGTGGGCTGGCCCGTCCGAACTAATTTCTCAATAAAAGTAAACAAAATGATAACGCCCAACATTGCATATGTTATTGGCTTCAAAGGAAAAAATATTAGTTTTTCTCCAAGGTGCCATTACCTGCCCCTCCCCCTCCCTCTTCCTCCATCGTCGTCGATTTCCACAGAATTAAGCAATAATTACGTCTCAAGGTCAGTCTGGTGATCGATATATGAAAGTGAGTGAACTTTATAAGCACGCTGTCCGAGACACGCATTAAAATTAACCGCACCGATTTCCTTGATTTTTTTTTCTAATTTTAGCGATATAAAGAAGCATACATTCAACTCTGAAATGGAATTGCATCCCTGCAAAGCGAAAAATCGGTGATTTTGTTGCCAAAAAAACTGTCTATCCCCCTTCCGCCCTCCCACATCTCCTTCTCTCAAACGCTGAACTATTAACTTGAGAAAAACATAATGCACGAGAAAGAAACAGAGGTTTTAAACCTCATAAATAAAAACGGTTCCAAAAAGTATTCCAGTTTGGCAAGCTGACTCTAAGCCATCTTATCACAGCCCTTCCTGCTGTCTGTTCAAGCGACACCATTTCCTTAGTTATGCCTTGTCGCCTACGCAGATGAGGTTTTTCTTCCAAGTTGGCTTTTTTTGTTTTTTGTTTTTTTGTTTTTTTTTGTTTTTGTTTTTTTTGTTTTTGTTTTTTTATTATTATCTCATTCATTTATTTTTATGTTATCTATGTTTTTTTTTTTATTTATTTGTTATTTTTTTAGAATTTGATATTTTAAACCAACGGCATTGAGAACCTTCGATATTGTAAGGAGAAAAAACTTCGAATGAAATTCTCGGTCGTCTGTTGGAAACCCAACCAGACACAAAGATATTTAGCAAACATTCAAGAAGGTTTCAGGTTTCGAATTTGTGACGTCGCCTGACAGCAAAATGTCGCTGGGCTTGGCGACAAAACGGGCTTCGGGAAAAGGATTTAATACGCTTTGTAGGTCTTTTTCAATTATTATAATTCAATACTCAACGTGCCGAAATTCTGATACAGAATAATCCGGCTTTTTATTTTTTTTAATTCCGGCCACTGTTTAAACTGGAATTTAATTGCGATGATTTGCAGGGTGCGTGTATATATATGCTTTGAATATACATGATATTTTTGGTTTCGAATGTTTGATATTCTCCCACCCCCCTCTCCCCTCCCCCCTCTCCCTTTCTAGAAGTGAGCAGGTATTCAAGATGCACGCAGTCTCTTTTTTATGAGAGTTTTATGACTGGGTAAGCTAAAAAAAAAAGTTGGCTTCCCCAAACAAATCTGGACCCCGCCCTCTTTCCTAAATTAGACTGTCTCGTACTACTTTATCCTTTTTATTCGGCACACCCTATTCAATTGCTTTTCAAAAAGTTGGGCATTCTATACTGCTTTCGTCATAGTTTATAACACAAATAAATACAGTGATACCCCGGATATGGACACCCCTCTATGACATAAATACATTTAAACTAATACATATTTATAAATTTAGATAGTACAGACCTGAACCAGTGCCACCCTCTTCAACAACCAATGGCGGCACGTTGCAATTAACTGGAGGCACCTTTTCAGCCAATAGAAATCCTCGCCAGTGATCAGGTGACCCACACTGTGCAATTGCCCCCGTATCCTGAACTATTATATTGTATTGTTTTATATATGTGTAAAGATCACAAGAGCACTTTACTAAAGACGCAGACAAGGTCAAATATTTCAGATTCGGGAAGAGTTTTTTAACAAACGGCACATCTATGCCACCGGACAGGAGGTTGCCGTGCAGTTCTACTGTAGTTGTCTGGTTGCATATTGATGTGTAAGGCTCTGCGAAAATACCCTCAATGCGTCCATTATAAAAATTTAGATGAGATAAATTCGGGAAAACGGAACAAATCCACGACGGAAAACTGTGTGTGTCGGTATCCCCGATTCGCAGATCTTTCAGAGTGGGATTATAATACCCACTTAAGTTCACTTTGTCCCGGTTTAAGTTAAAATCAGGGTTTCCAAAAAGGTCTATCACTTGCAGCTTATCAAAGTGTGTTTTGAAAAGGAAATCCATAGATGTCATTTTGTTCCACGGCAGGTGGAGCTGTTGGAGACTCTTGGGTAATCTTTCTATGGATGAGATCATGTTATGATGAGCATCAATCTGAACAATATTCGTGTTGTACAGGTCTGGAATTGCCCGGATGTTATTATTATTCAGTTCTAAGTGAATTAGTGTTGGTGTCCAGCGGGAGGGAAGCGAATGGAGATTGTTACTCGTCGCATCAATGTGTTGCAGGTTTGGTAGAGTCGGCAGTGTTCCAAGATCAGTCAACGAATTGTTGTAGATATCTACTGTTATCAAGCTCATTGGCAGGTCTCCTGGCAGCGTTTTCAAAGAGTTCTGGCGTAAGACCAAGCGCACAAGAGTGAAGGGGAGAGATCCCATGGGAACGGAAGTCACGTTAGCTTTATTGACAGTTAGATCAAGAATCCCAATCGGTAGTTTGGGTAGGGGCCCGTTGACTTTAGCGATACCGTTGGAACACCTGAGCATGGCCCTGCTATCGCTGCAGTCACAGTGTAAGAATACAAGCGGCAAGCGACTGCAGAAGAGGTTGATCTGACCCGTCACTCCCAAGCTTAGCATCACCAGTACCATAACCGATGAGCGCATCATTTTCGAAGATGCTCTTTGATTTACCCAGCGGTACACAAACTTCTTGTAGAATCGGAATATAAATTTATAAGTTCATTTTCTTTGAGCTGCGCAACTTTTTATATCCAAAAATCACGCAAGATTTGTCTGTTTATGTTCGATTCATGTGTTTTTTGTGCTCATTTGCATAAATGTTAGAAGCTTGAAAAGCACAATTTTTATGTTAGTTGTTATCCCAACATTTAGTTCGTATTTTCACACCATGGTCTGTTCTCACGGAGAACTCCTAAAGGAGACGTGAAGCCATCGCGTACTATTTGCAGTTTATTCCAATAAAGACGAAAAAAGGCGTTTCCAGCTTTTTGTTCTTTAAACAGCCGGATTCTTTTGACATGTTTAAGCAAGATTAGAACTGTGTATCATACAACTTTTTTGTCCGTTGTCTCGACAATGGCACATAAGTCATTTTTCATATATTTGGTGTGTGCGGGTCGGGATATCTCTCTCTCCCACGCCCCGAGTGGCTGATTGATACGGAGTGTGATTTATAAAGTTTTTATTTTGAAAAGCAGCACATGTAAATATGCAGTTCAGATAAACATTGTAAAGTATGTAAATACAACCTTGATTTACAGCACAAGGTGATTTTTATTTCACTTGGCAGTGATTGAATTAAGAGCGTGAAAATGGTGTAAATCCTACGACTGCGAGTGTCACTCAGTGTGTTTTAATACACCAGTTGCATCGCTGATTCACAGATTCACACTTATTGTGGTTTAATCAAATTTATACAAAACCGAGCTCGCGTGTTTGCTGCTGGGAAATTGGAAAAATACACACAGCTTCAAATGGTCTAGTTTTTTTTAAATGCAAGGAACAGGAAATGAATGTTGTTATAAATGTTGATTTAGTGGATTGTATAAAAATAAATCAGAACACAGTAATCCTTTTCATTTTATTTTTTTTCTCGAATATGTTGTTCGAATGTTTTCTCTTTGAAGAAGAAGAAGAAGAAGAAGAAAAAGAAGATGATGATGATGATGATGATGATGATGATGATGATGATGTCTCAAATATTTCTTTGCAGACATTTCCATAGAAGTGGTTCAAAATGCTAAGTATATTTTTTATACTTATAGCTCTGTTTGTCGTTGTAAATAGTGATAAAGACGTTTGCACATAATTACGCCATTTCATTTCAGTTACAAATTAGACTGTCTTCGCTAAGGAGCAGCGAAAATTACACTTGGAACCTTAGAAATACTACACTGAAGAGTTCAAAATTAGGAATTCCTCGTTGAAATATTTTAAAAGCCATGTCAGGATGCCAGATGCAGCATCTAGTAAAAATTCTAGTAAAAATTCTGGTAAAAATTCCGACGTTGATATAACGTCTATTACTGGTAACGACGTCGATCCGACCAAACCTAAATATTAAATCTTCTTGCAATTTGGTTGTGATTGGTCGCAACCACAGATTAACGTCTAATCAACGTCTTTGGTACAACATTGATTAAAGGTCGACTAAATACCCTTGTTTAGACATTGCTTTTGGTCACAACCAGGCCACCACTTTCTACAACATCTAAGCAATGCTTTTGGTGCAACGTTGAATTATCGTTGGAAAATTATATTATAAAGACGCCAAAAACTCGTCTACAAAGTCTGAAGATGGGCATTCTTTATTTCCGTTTGCAACCCATTCGCAACGATGATTAGAAGTTGAATTGACGTCTATCTAACGTCTGAAGCCAGACGCTGTTTCGATTTCGTAATCAACCAAGAGCTAGTGTTTCTCCAATGCCGGGTGTGACGTCTCTCAAACGTTTTTGAAACAGCACAATGTTTACTGGATCACAGTGTTTACCGTTCTGTGGTCACAAGTGCCTGGTCCAGCAGATAGTTCCAATTAATCCAGCCTCAGTCCTGGGTGGTTGCAACTGTCTGAGTCAAGCGTCTGGGTCAAAGGTCTGGGTCATATCTCCAGCAGCTAATTCACATTGGTCACGTGTCTCATGTCCAGCAACTGGTTTACATTGGTCACTTGTCTCATGTCCAGCAACTGGTTAACATTGATCACGTGTCTCATGTCCAGAAACTAGTTTACATTGGTCACGTGTGTCTCATGTCCAAAACTTGTTTACATTGGTCATGCGCCTTTGGTCCGGCAGCTAGATTACATTGGTCGCCTGCCTCGTGGTTGAATAACGATGCTGATTAAGACTTCGCTCATTTATTTGGTCACCTTAGCAAATGGGACTCCATCCCAAGTATAAACAATATGGCTGAACCTGAAAGTGTGTGGTAAATGTAAATGGCAAAAAGCGTACTGCAAAATTAAAAAAGATACTGTCATAGCAAACCTTCACGCAGTTTTACACGTACGTTACGAAAAACAAAAGATCTGAATGACAGTTTCCTTTTTTTATCAAAAATTTCGTCCTGTTTGCGTGAGCAACTAATATGTGATGTTGACCCATTCAACTAAAAACTAGACCGTTTTCGCTACCGAGCTAGCGAAAATTACACATGGGGTCACAAAAAATACGATTCTGAACTCTTAACCTCTTACATATCGTCTTTAGGCCCAAAGTGTCGAAAATAAGCTCAAATCGTTCTATCCCTAACCGTTTTCAAGATAATGGTCAACTTCTGGTATTTGACTTTACCATGTCCGAGGAGGTCAAGGTCACCGCGATCTCTCATATATTTAGTCTTTTAGAGCAAAAGGTTCGAAAATAAACTCAAAATCGCTCTGTCTCTAACCGTTTTCGAGATGATGGCCAACTTCCGGTTTCTGACTTTGACCATATCCGAGGAGGTCAAAGTGACCGAGGTACCTCTTATATATAGTCTTTTAGGCCCAAAGGTTTGAAAATAAGCTCATATTCGCTCTATCTCTATCCGTTGTCGGGATAATGGCCCACTTCCGGTTTTTGACATTGACCTTGGACGAGGATGTCAATCGTTCTCTAAGGTCATGGATTAAAAAATGCGGATTTTACGACGTCTAATCACCCTCTATCAGTGAGCCTAATTTCATCACTCTTTAGCACTTGGGAAAAACCCAAACGCTGCAGCCAACTTAAACTTGCACACGCATGCTGTGAAGGCTTTCATTGAGAATTGGGCGATCAATACACCGGCGCTGATATCATGCCAGTTTAAACTACTGCTCTCACCTTCTTGCCGCCTGTTTCGCAAATTTGTTTTGTCGTTTTTTCATTGCAAAATTCAGCGAGTTCAAAAATACAGGAGGATCAACTAGATCAACTACTGAAGTTATCATATTCAAATTTAATCTTTCTAGCCCTAACGTTCCACGGACAAACTAAAAAAAGAAAAAACATGCCACAACTGCAGCTAAAATTTTCGTACGAATTCAATGCACTAGGGGATCTAAGCAAATCCCCAAGTGTAATAACTGATGATCATTTTCGCTCGCCTATCATCGTCGTAGCCACCGGGGGGGGGCTATAGCCCCCTTGCCCCACTTTTCAGAGTGGGAGGCCATAGTATCCCTCGGCCCCCTCCTGTTATGAATGTTTGGTCCCCAAAGCCAGTTTGATGTCTTTCCGGCCTTGGTCTCACACGCCGCCTTTAAATCTGTCTCCTCACTTCCATTTGGACCTGAGATCTTGCTCATGTTCCCCATCGATCGGCTCATCAACCCTCTGTAACCTACTTTGATGGATAGACACCACACTCTATAACCCTTCTCTTCACAGTTCCGCCACGGGTCTTCGTACCTCGTCTGTTTTCGCTCGAAGGCAACCTCCATCCCGTCTTCCCACAGCATGGTCAACTCTAAGTAGTTGCTTAGTTGCGCGCGACCATATGATTATATCCGGTGTAAGGAAACGTTTTGACCTCCAAAATAAATCGACCCCCCGGTCGATTTGTTTTAAAACAAACAGACCCCCCGGTCGATTTGTTTTAAAACAAACAGACCCCCCCTGAAATGTTTTAACCCTCTTATTTTTTGTTGATTTCTTTATTTAGTTCCACATATGGTCACCTTATTAGTTTCTTTACTTGAAATAAAAACTATATCCATGAATAACAATTTATTTAGCAACTGACATCTACATTTTCAAAACACGAAAACACTCCCAACATCACTAACATACAGTCACCAAAAAATCTGTCCAAGCTCAATAATGGCATTTCAAAGGCTCAAAATAATAATTGTCTACATCAAGAGGTAGAAAATGCTTAAAATAGTATTTAAAAACCATATGCACCTTTTTTACTTCCATTTTATATTTAAACATGATTATTTGGAGGGGGTCATTTTATCATAGGGGAGGTCTGTTTGTTATGGTGGGCTTTCCCATAACAAATCGAACGGGGGGTCTGCTTGTTTTAAAACAAATCGACCGGGGTTCGATTTGTTTGGGGGTCAAAACGTTTCATTACACCGGCCGTATGACCGTGGCACAGATTTCTGGCAGAAAGACCAAACGTTGCCTCAGGTCAGCCTGGAGTACCCAGTCGTTCGTTGTGGCTAGAACGCCGGCGTTACCTCTGTCGGCTTTGGTGGTTGCTTTGCCTTTACCCACAAACTTGATTAAGCTTGAGATCTGTCGGCTTGCTGCTTCTCCGTCGCAACACCACCCCCTCTAACATGCGTGCTATCTCTTCTACAACGGCGTCTTGCCTCCATTTGTATCGGCCTTGCGTGAGTGCTACGTTACAGCTCGCTAGGATGTGCTCGACTGACGCTCGTTTGCTACAGAGATCTCAACTGTCATCTCCCTAAAGCTTCCATATCTTCAGGTTGGCTGGCGATGGCAACATATCATAAATGCTCCGTATGAGGAAAGTTAGCCGGAAAGGTTCTATTTTGAATATGCCGTTCCAGGTCACATCTCTTGGGACAGCTTTTCCCACCTTGTCCATGCTCCTTGTGTGGCCATAGAGACGGCTTTTGCTCTCCTGCCGTCTTCGGCCTGTGCTCTGATCTCGTTGGGCATCATATCTGTTCTAACTTTCCCGTTCGCTTCTGACCACCTGGTTCTGCCGGTGACGTCAAGCCCTTTTCGGCTTAGCCGCAATGTCCCCACTAATTCCTTGAACTTGATGCGACTTCCGGCGTCCTGTATGCTGGCTTGTACGGACCATTTTTTGCTGCTTCGAACAGGCACGTCCGCTTTCGCAACTTTCTTGTCTCTGGATTGTCGCAGTTGGAGCTGCCCCCTTGCCTTGCCGCCCATAAACTATTCAGTTATCAAAGCAAGCGGTAATCGAAGGTAGCTCGATTTGCTGTACAGTCCTACTGAAGAGAAGCTCGTCGGAAGTCCCGACCATCGCTTCAGGTACTTGCTTGCCACTCGCTCCATGGCCTCGTCAACGGCATGTCGTACATCAGCATCGACCAAGTTAGCGTTGGTATCACTTCAAACTGGAAGCACCATGCCTTGAATCGCCCTGGAATCTCTGCGTCTTCCACCTTTATCAGGTGTTCCTGCAGCTGTTGCTCGACCTTGCGCGCGTTCTCTCAGGCTTCCGTCGTACCATTTATCGGTTCCTCGCTCGCTATTGGTATTCTTACTCAATGAAGAAGTAATTCCGCTCGTCTACCCTTCCTTTCCTGAGGACCAAACTCCAACACTTCCTTATCTTGAACGACATCCTTGTCCTCTTGGCAAGCTCTTCGAGTCTTCTCAAGACCCAGCGAGCTGGTTGAGGTTTCCGTGTGCATATGGTCGTCCATGAACGCTTTCACGCGGCGCAGCTCGGGGCCCTTTGCTTCGTACATGGCTGTCTTTGCGATTACCTGCATCGCTGTCAGGAACAATATCACAGACATTGTGCAAACCCGTGGTGGTTCTTACCTCTAGTCTCTGCCACCTAGTGCTGGTGCCGTTGACCGTGAAACGAAATCTCAACCTGCTGAGATATTATGTGATTGAAATGGAAATAGAGGAAAATAATATGATGGGGTAAGTTTCTATTGCTATGTAGAAAGTAGAGAGATAATGCTAGCGTAGTGCTGTAAAATACAGTAACGGGAAAAAGCCCCCCCTGCCCCTGGTTAATTTAATATAACGTTCATATGTTGCTTCTATATCGTTTATATATCATTCCGCGTATTTTGAAAGGTTTTATGTAAACAATCTGGCTTTTATAAAAGCACAGACATTCTACTAAATGAACAATATTATTTTTTTCATGAATCCTTTGAACTGACAAATGAAAACAATAATTTTTTTTTACGTTTTATCCGTCTGTACACCAATGAATACACAAGCAAGTATAGGCTTGAAACTGCATGTCAACAGTTGAAAACTATTAAATGCTGGCGCCGTATTAACACGCGAAGGACTGTTACGCTTGAAACGTTATCGTAGTTGTCTTTGCTCGGGTTCTAGAACTTTCTCTTTTTACGCTTAAAAAGTAAACTTTTCAAACGTATTTGTTTTTACTCGGTGTGGAAAGTATGGGCTAAAAGTACTTACAGAATCTCGTTTTTTACCTTTTTTGTAAGTTTTTTTTTCATTTTTTTTTCAGCCGAAATTTTTGCGTCGGTTTCAAGACATCTCCTCCGAAACGGCTTAAGCTAGGCGAATGGAATTTGGCACGCTTATAGTCGACTATGTGATATGGTGCCAAATAATTGTTATTGGCCTGTGACGTCACCACCGTCTTGTGACGTCAGAGATATTTCAAAATTGGATATCTCGAAAACGACTGGACCTAGAGAGTTCGAGAAAAAGGACACCGTGGTAACGTTATTTTTTTAACTCATGACGTCATAATGACGTCATTTTCCGTTTCGTTTTCAAGGTCAGTTTTAAAGCGGGATTTTGATATGAATATGCGGAGAGCTTAGCTGTATACGAATTGACGGTTAAAAATAACTTTTAACCACCCGGTGTCCTGTAAAATGCCCAACCCTTTTCCTCCCCCCCCCCCCAAAAAAAAAAAACGTACACAAAGTATAACTTTCGAATCAAACACCGGAAGTTCAGAGTGTTTTCAAGCGTTTATTTGGTCACTATGTGGCGAAATCGGTCTAGTTTTATTTCTAAACTGAATTGGGCAACGTCATGAGGCAACATGATTCGTTGTTTAATAGAAATAACGAATATAAATGCTTGTAAAAGGTCGGCGACAAAAGGTCGAGCGTCAAGGGTCGAGTGACGAAAGTTGCAAACGCGACAAAAGGTCGAAATTTTATATATACTCTAGCAATGCAAAAACATAAGTCTTCAGGATTTATTATCACCAAATACACTAAATATACTAACTTGTAATATTCATGCTACGGCACTGATTAACATTACACACAATATGCTCTCATTAAGTAAACTTAGTCAATGTGTACCATGTCAAGACTAATAAGGCATTGAATGCAAAGTCATATTGGTTGTTGTAAAACTCTAGTTTGTTTACTTTTTTGGCGGCCATTTTGGCGTCCCACAAGTGTTTTTTCTCTCTTTGCAAGACCAAATATAAATTCAGTTAACTCCATTGATATCTGGAATTTGTTTTTATTTGAACAATCTGGAGTATGTTTAAAGCCATCGCTATAATGGAAAAGTTCTTGGAAAGGGTGACAAGCTTTCAATCTTGAGTTACAGCAGTTTAAATTTGGTCTTGCAAAGAGAGAAAAAGCACTTGTAGTTCACCAAAATGGCCGCCAAATAAGTAAACAAACTCACGATTTCGTCACAGATTTTTCAACCAATTGAATAAAAAAATGGATGACTTATAAAACAATGCTAATTAGTACCGAGAAGAAGCATGTTACAACAACTTCATTGATCGTCTTGACTTTAATATTTATTTGTGGTCTTTTTTCAGCGACATTCTTACTTCGTAAAGGCTCCGAATTCACTTATATGGGTTTTCTCGTAAATTCTAAGAATCACGCAATTTGGGAACCAAAAAAATTCTAAGTGGCTCGAATAGTTCCGGCCTAGATATCGGCCAATCAGAATTGTTGGTACCCTAATACGAAGCCTCATTCTCGTATTGCGTGCGGTACCAATCACACACATTTGCTGGCAATCGCTGATTTTTCTTTACTGCTTTCAGCTAAAAGGTCACCATAATGCGCTATTGCATGATGAATAATGCCATCTTTGCCGTGGTTCAACGCTTAAACATCTCGGCCATGTAGCTTTTGAGTTTTGAATTTTAATTATTGCAACGTTATTTTATGAAGAATGTGGGTGATTCTCTTGTAGCAAACACCATAAAAACTTAAACTACTACAATACAGTTTAATTAAGTTAAAGGTTAAAACACATAAAAAGGAAAATAAACAGAGTATTGTGAGAAGGTGGAAAAGCAAACTGCCCGTATTCTCCTGCATTTCTCGAATCTCAAAACAAATAAATATATACACCAAAAACCACAAGATCTGAAAACCACTTTTCTCGTAGATATTTAAATATTCTGCCATGGCGATAAAAAACAACGAACAGCCCACATTAACATAAAAATCCAACTTTGAGCATGCAATTGTTAATATGCAGCATGCGCAATGGTTGGTATACATCATTAAATGGGAGCAATCTCTAGCCTGAATAACGTCATGTTGCATACGGATTCAATTCAATGAAACTTTATTTGCGGCGAAGCTCTCACTGTTTCCAGTGCGCAGTGCTCAGGAGAGGAAACTTGCACGATTCCAGTGAGGGAAAACATAGAGAAGCCCATAAGAATGATACACTAAAAAATTTTTGTCTGCAATGACGTATCTTTTAGGTATTAAAACTTTATTGGAATGTGGGAAAATGTAGAGAAGTCCATAAGAAAGATACACTAAATATTTTTTTCTGCAATGTCGTATCTTTTAGGTATTAAAACTTTATTGGAATGTGGGAAAATGTAGAGAAGCCCATAAGAAAGATACACTAAATATTTTTTTCTGCAATGACGTATCTTTTAGGTATTAAAACTTTATTGGAATGTGGGAAAATGTAGAGAAGCCCATAAGAAAGATACACTAAATATTTTTTTCTGCAAGGACGTATCTTTTAGGTATTAAAACTTTATTGGAATGTGGGAAAATGTAGAGAAGCCCATAAGAAAGATACACTAAATATTTTTTTTCTGCAATGTCGTATCTTTTAGGTATTAAAACTTTATTGGAATGTGGGAAAATGTAGAGAAGCCCATAAGAAAGATACACTAAATATTTTTTTCTGCAATGTCGTATCTTTTAGGTATTAAAACTTTATTGGAATGTGGGAAAATGTAGAGAAGCCCATAAGAAAGATACACTAAATATTTTTTTTCTGCAATGACGTATCTTTTAGGTATTAAAACTTTATTGGAATGTGGGAAAATGTAGAGAAGCCCATAAGAAAGATACACTAAATATTTTTTTTCTGCAATGTCGTATCTTTTAGGTATTAAAACTTTATTGGAATGTGGGAAAATGTATTCACAGCATTATTATAATGCCAACACTGGACAGATTTCGGCTATTCGATGTCTGATCAGCGCTGGGAATAGGTTGCGGAATCGAAAAAGTCCATCTCCTGATTTTATACAGACAAGTTTTTGACGCCTGTATAACGCCAATTTTCCAATGCCTATTCAACGTTGCAACCACGACGTTGATCGAAGGTGGAAAAAGTGGTGGCTTTGTTACGACCAAAATCAACATCTAAACAAGCCTGTCTAGCCGACGTCTAATCAACGTTGTACCAAAGACGTCAGTCTCTGGTAGCGACTAATCGAGACCAAGAAGATACCATCTTTCAATCTGGTCTGGTCCACGTCATAACCAGTAATAAACGTTATGTCAGCGTCGGAATGTCTACTGGGGCATGTCGAAACTGTTTGGGTCGCTCCAGGTACGTCATCGGCAACCCTATGCTTACCCGTACTGGAGTCTGATATTCACTCATCCAAACTCCTGTGAAGAAGACACAGTATATGGCAAATTTTGGGAAAAAAATAATAAAGTTAGAGAGTCTTTCCTAGTTAGGATACGAGAGGTAACACTACAGGAGGTTGTTGGGGCGGGCACCTATAGACTAAAAAAAGTGAAGTTCAGGAGCATTTCAAGCTGAAGCAGAGCAGTTTCAATTCATTACTAGCTGGCTCGACACTCCGTGGGGTGGGGGGGAGGGGGGAGGGGGTAGCCTGATTGTTTCAGTCACTAGTGTACCCTTTTTGGCACTTCATCGGTCGAACCAGTGGCTGTTTTTTACACGACACAGTAGACTGGTCAAATCTGAGTCGTTCTGAGCCAGTTCCAACGGTGTTTTGTTCATGGTAACATGTGCCCTTGACATGTGTACGTATGTAGTTTTGCGTTACTACACGTCCAGGGGGGCACTTTTCAGCTCTCGCGAATTCAGCAATATTGCAAAGGCATTTAAAGTTTCTACAGACGATTAAAGATCCGTATTCGGACCGTTTTCACCGACTAATGAACGGTTTTCATTTTGGCGGGAATGCCCCCACGGTGGTACCAAAACGTGGGTTCCTGTTTCGTGTACCTCATTAACTCATGGCTGAGAGAGATTACAGAGGCACAGGCTACGCGTGATAGCAGTTTTTTGGCGGCGTGCGATACACTTCGGCCAACGTTTCGCAGATGGTAGCTTTTCCGCGCTTTGTGGGATACCGCGTAGCTAGTGAGCCGCGCTCGAACCACACGCGTGTTACACTTAAGTTACCAGCGAGTTTGGTCGTAGCATGCTCAGTCACGGGTGTTAGCAGAGGTAGCACACACCGAATTTAACGTAACCAGAGACGACAACTGTCAAAAGCGGGAGTGTAGCACAGCACAATTTCTGCGTTATTTCACAAAGCAAACCAAAGGATTTAGCTGACATGGATGTTAATGTCAATCTAATTTGATTTGCTGCAGTCATGTGTAACCACGGTGAAGAAACCACGTCGTGGGCACCCAGGCCACCCTCCCCCCCCCCCCCCCACGACTTCGGCAGTGATTGCGCCACGCGATGCAGTAGCCAAGATTATGACTTCGTGATCATTTGTAAAGTCTGTGGATACTTATCAAGTCAAGCCCCATATATTATAGCTAGAAAACGCAAACGCACGTTCTAAAACAAACAAATCAAACAGTAACTGTTGTGGTCACGCGCCACGTCTTAGGCTGAAACGCCGTTGAATGAGTCGCTAGGGAAAAAAAGACACTGACACGCTACCACGCGAAGAGAAAGCATGCATTTTGTTGGATTCGGACTTTGACAAGTCGTCCATGAAACGCCGGAAGCGCAAGAGTCGCAAGAGCACGAAGCACTCCACCAACCCGGCCACAGAGGGTAGCATACGGGTGTTGCTGCAAGAGCTTTCACAGGAGGCAACGATTACACTATTGATCACGGCTCAACCCTCCGCAAGCTGCCGTTCTAGGCATCGGTCTATACGATGGTCGCGTGGAGTAACAATAGGTTTAGCACCCTCGGTAACTCAAAGATCGTTGAGGACTACCAGCTTGTGCCTGAAAAGCCTGCGTTGCCTATACGACTGAATTTGGAAGAGATCTTAAGTAGCGCGCAACAATAACAGGCGGTCCTAATCTCACAACAGCTTGTGGGATTACAAACGCAACTCCAAAGCGCAACAATCTCTAAACCAGAGCAAGCGAGGGCCCCAACGCTGTAAAAACAGACCGGAACGCTTTTCAACCCCATTCTCTCCCCCCCCCCCCCCCCAACCCAACAGGTGGCACGAAACAGAGAGGGAAAACTTAAGAGACAAGCTTTTTCGTCTAGGGATTCGGAATTACCAATGCCATCGCCACCTGAACGCTGCAGAAGATGGAGCCGAGCGCCCAGACGTAACCGCACACCCAGCATATACGACAGCGCTACGACTGACGAAAGACGAGTGAGGGTGGAACGCAGGCTACATGGGTCGCAATTAAAGCGTGGGAGGCGGCTGAGGTCACCACATAAGTGCAGCTGTACGTGAAGAGGGACCACTAAAACAAGACGAATCTCCCAGAAAGTCCAGCCAGGAAGAGAGGTAAACGTTTGAGTCACTTGGATATAACCTTCCGGAGCGTTGAGGAGACCATCCAAAAGTTTTATAACACTCAAGTCTACATGCCGCTATAGCAGATATGCCCCAGTTTCAAGTTAGAGTCGGGGGGCCCGCGGGAGCATCTGCCTGATTTCATGGCTCTTAACACGGCGGCAGGGATCAGTGATGCAGGATCATAGATAAAGAAGGTGGATTTTCAAGCCAAAGACTCTAACTTTATGAAAGCATTAGACTTTAGCCGAATACATATCTCCTCCAAGTTGCGAGTGGCACGTGCAGAGTATTGATTCTCAGACAAGACTATTTAGCCTCGGAACCGTAACCTATACAAAACATGCACCGCTATGGTTACCAGTGATCCGACCGGAGGACACAGTGCCCGTATGTGAGAGTGCTGATGGCAGCGTCCGAGGTAGTGGCACGAGAAAATGCACTCGCATGAGCCTCGGCATGCTCGATGAAGGTAGTCACCGGCGATGCAGTGGAAGAAATACTACGCGTCGGCTGCTGCAGCATCCGTATTCATCAATTTGCTTCGATCTAATTGCAGGACTACACACAGAATTCCGTCTCTAGATTGTACCACATGCCGTTCGTGGCAGCGGAGTCAGTAATAAGGAAGTACACGAGTCGCGTGCAGCCGCAAAGAACGAGTCTGTGTGTGTGAGAGAGAGAGAGAGAGAGAGAGAGAGAGAGAGACAGAGAGAGAGACAGAGAGAGAGAGAGAGAGAGAGAGAGAGAGAGAGAGTGAGAGAGATTTAATATGTAGTCACTGTGTTGCAAATCCAAACGCAAAGGTTACAAGAGCCACCGTGGATGCGAAACAAAAACGCGAATGGAGAGGCAGAGGAGAATCCCAGACACGCCCCACCGACTCCCAAATAGACTGATGTTTCATTGTAGTTAAGTCAGCGTAGTTAGGGCAATCCGTGCGCACCAACGGAAATCCCAGGGGTTGCCAGTGAGACGGGCATCTGGAGTATCCAGGTGACGGCCTCGTCGGACAGCAGCTAAGGCACACTCAGGGGAACACAAAGATCTTAATTTGGCAAATAAATGAAATTTTAGCCACTTTGTCTGCTTACACATTTGTATTTTATGGATGCACGGAGCATTTGTCACGAGATCGATTAATTACACTTGGGGATTTGCCAAAACCCCCAGTGTATTCAATTTGTACGAAAATTTTAGCCGCAGTTACGGTATGTTTTTCCTTTTTTTTTAGTTTGTCCGTGGAACTAGTCAGAGGCCGTTAGGGCCAGAAAAATGTAATTTGGAAGTGATAAACTTCAGTATATCTAATCGATCCTCCTGTATTTTTCTAATTGGCTTAATCTTTAATCAAAAAACGACAAAATAAATTTGCGAAAAAGGCGGCAAGACGCCGAGAGCAGTAGTTAAAACTGGCATGATATCAGCTTCGGTGTGTGCAAGTTTAAGTTGGCTGCAGCGTTTGGGTTTTTCCCAATTGGTCAAGAGTGATGAAATTTGGCTCACCGATAGAGTGTGATTAGATGCAGTAAAATCAGCATTTTTTAACCATGACCTTAGAGAACGATTGGCATCCTCGGCCATGGTCAATGTCAAAGACTATGAACATCTATATAACTCAAAGAATAACAATACATCAAATCTTTTCAACGAACTTAAAATACCAAGGCAATTTTCAAACATTCAAAAGGAATCTTGTGAGGGTCCAACCACTCTACAAGAATGTCAGGAAGCCTTGAAAGAATTCAGTCTAAACAAATCGCCTGGAAGTGATGGACTAACTGTTGAGTTCTATCAGCTTCTTGGGAACAAATTGGTCCGAAGCTGGTTGGATGCTTAAACTATTCCCTTAAATAGGGAGCATTATCTATGTCACAAAAAAGGGGAGTGATAGTATTGTTAGAGAAAAAAGGGAAAGATAGCACTCAAATTAAAAACTGGAGATCAGTATCACTTCTCAATATGGACTATAAAATACTCACCAAGACATTGGCAAAAAGGTTAGCAAAACACATCTCTACAGTTATCCACCCAGACCAGGCGGGGTTTATTAAAGGGATATATGTAGGGAAATATTAGATTCATTAAAAATGTTATAGCAATATATGACCCTTGCAATCTACCTGGCCTTCTTTTACAGCTGGATTTTGAGAAAATTTTTGACTCAATCGAATGGCCCTTTCTATTTTCTACATTGCGAAAGTTTAACCTGGGAAGCAATTTTATAGCATGGATGAAGTGTTGCTACACTAATATTTTCTGTTGTGTTAGCAACAATGGTTATAATACCGCCTGGATTCAGTTACATCGTGGCATGCGCCAGGGTTGTCGGCTGTCAAGTCTTTTCATTATGTACGCAAGAATTATGGGTATTATGATACGTGCAAATTATGACATTATAGGATTAAATATAGGAAACAAAATGCATAAAATTAAACAATTTGCAGATGACTACACATGCATGGTAAGAACCATCCCATCTATTTACACGCTAATTGAAACTATCCGCGGTTTTTCAAAGTTTTCAGGGCTGAAACTAAACACCCAGAAATGCTATATCTTTTATCTAGGATGCTGGAACGACAAAAATGACAAAATTTTAAATATGAATGTCGTAAAGGGGTCTTTTGATATGCTGGGAGTACATGTAGGGCGAAATGAGTCGGTAAAAAAGCAAAAAAACTTTGATGACAAGGTTAAAACTTAACCGTTATACTTAATCAACACAGGCAAAAAGAAATAAGTATTTGTGGTAAAATTCTAGCTACCAAAACGTATGGCGTGTCAAAATTTGTGCATACAGTCTCTATTATCGAAGCTAATACTGAAACAAAGAAACAGGTACCACAAGCTATAAACTCCTTTCTGTGGAAATCTAAACCCCCAAAAGTAAAACACACACGGTTATTATCCGACGGTACGTTGAGGGGGGGGGGGGGTCAGAGCGGTAGATGTAGAATGCACAGTGAAGGCTCCGAGAATGCCTTGGCTCAGGCGAATTATTTCAGGCACTGGATGGGCGGACATTGTCCATCAATATTTCGAAACCATGGGAGGACTATTGTTCCTTCTAAGGTGCAATTATCATGTCGATAGTCTCCCTATGATTCCTGCTTTTTATAAAAATATGATTCGATACGCAGCTGAAAAAATTCGCCATCAAAACTTGGAATATGTGTTGTGGAACAATCAAATCATTGTCGTCGGTCAACAAAGTCTATTTATTAAAGAGTGGTACGAAAAAGGGGTAGTGTTCATACAAGATCTGTTAAAAGATGACGGCTTCTGGTTGTCTTTTGAAGCCTTTTCTTCTAAATTCAATATACGAGTAAACTTTCTTAGATACATGGGAGTGTTCAGTGCTGTTAGAAATGCGATAAAAACACCCATTGATAAACCATGCCTTAACCACTCCCAGACCCACTATCAACTTCAACAGCTACAATTTTAGGCTAAAAAGTAGGAAAAGGGTTTTTTGTCTAAGGCGAAAAGTAGGGACTTCTACTGGGATTTCATCAACCTTATTAAATCTCCACCCGCAACCATAATAAAATGGCGTGATGAATTAAATGCACATGAAGATGTGGTATATAGAAGTTTAATAGTCACTAGAAAATTGGTATAAGAACCAAAATTGCTCGCGTTACAATTTAAATTATACAAAATGTAATCAATTGCGACTCAAATTTAGGAAAGTGGAAAATCAAGGAAGACGATTCATGTCATTTGTGTAATTTAACAAGAGATACATTAATACATGCATTAATCGATTGTCGCACAATGAAAGAGTGGATTAGAGAAATTTTTAATACAATAGACCCTACAGAAAATATTTGTAATATCACCTATGGAATTTATCTTTGGTGTCGAGAACTCAGCCCTGAATCTAATACTTATGGTAATAAAAAATACATTTGCATAATGCGCGGATACAACAAATTTTTGTCACCCTTCGTCATCCTGAATGAAATATACAAAAGAATATATGTTGATAAGCAATCGCTTTCAAAATTAGCAGTAATTTAAACTTAGCATTACTGGGTAGCGAAAACGGTCTAGTTAAGACATATTTCACAAACGACTTCAAAAAATATTTAAGTTTTGAATGGCTAAAACAGTTTTGCAGTTTGATGTCATCTGAAGTACATATGAACAACATATGAACTGCATATGAATTTTAAAGCTAAAAGTTATACGATTTTTCTATTTACTTCATATGCAGTGCCCATATACTTCTTCTGGACTCCATATGTGCTTGTTTCGTACTTCATACATAGCAATGAAGTCTGTATGACACTGAAGTGTCGAGTCTGAAGTATGACACTGAAGTGTCCCTCCTAGATCATACTCTTTCATATTTAACTCTAAACATCGGCCCTTTTATGCCGTGTATTGCTTTTCATCCGTATATTAACAAGGACCTTTATGTATGTACAAACGTATTTTGGAAGTGCATTAATTAAATTTGTAGCTTGAATGTACAAGCCTTGTTAGAACGTCGCGTCATGGCAACTTCATTAATCACACACATGAATTATTGCTTTTCGGTGGGATTTCCAATCTGCTACTTGGCCCAGATATGAGCTACGTTTAGCTTTAAATGTTTGTCCATAGGATTATAGGGGTCATAACACGGAAGTGAGATCGATTTTGATGATTGATCATCTAGTTCTTTGGCCTGTTATTGCGTCACAGTTTAGATATGAATTTGGTTTTGTAAACATGAATCTTTGCCAAGTGTCTGGTACTAATTAAGGCACTCACGAACCGAACACTTTTCGTACTGTCTGTTTTAATCATTATGTCCCGTTTGATGGCAGAAAAATCTCCCTGTTGATTCAAGGAATCTTAATAAGCGAGCAAGTCCTTGTCTCGAGAACTGGCTAACAGCAGGAGAATGTCAAAGCTCTGGTATAACGTTGTCTGATATCAGGGACAAGGTGCTCCTTGTCGTGGGGATGAGACTCATACATTTTTACAAAAGATGGAAGGAATTAGGGCACCAACCAAGGTATTGAAGTGGCTCAGGAATGGCTACTCCCTCCCATTCAAGAAAGTTAACGGCCAAGTGCCGCCTTTCAGTCTTACTCAAAAAGCACATCCGAGCCTAGTAACCTCGGCAGGAGACGGCAAAGCATGGAGGATAAGCTGGACAAACTGCTAAAATGGGAACCAGAGAGGTGTGTTCCAAAGGCCATAAAGGTCATTCATAAGGCCGAAAAGAATGGAGGGTTGACGTTGAATAATAGCTCTGACCACTAAATGAGAATTTGACAACCTCAATATTCAAAATGGATGCCTACCAGCATATCAGACGCGTACCTGCAAACACCAATATTACAAATAACTTTGCTTTCAAGTGGGGGAACACAGGTATTGGAATCGTGCGCTGCCCTTTGGTCTGGCACCGGCGCTCTGGGTTTTCAGCAAGGCTATGCGTTCAGTGGAGTCGTGGGGGATACGGCAGCTAATTCTGTCGTTTCAATACCTTGACAACACCTCAAAGCGGGTCCCATGAAGGAGTGCACCTGAAAACACAAGAGTAATGAAACTGTAACCATAGTTGGTACACATGGTAGCACGGGTCCCATGAGGGAGTGCACCTGGAAACACAAGAGTAATGAAACTGTGACCATAGTTGGTACACATGGTAGCACGGGCCAAAAACAGTAAAATTTCCTATTTTACGAATTTTAGTGAATTCTACGGTGTTGTGACCATCAGTATTATGTGTTTAGACGGGAAACAAGAGTACCTAACGTGTAGACTAACGCGATGTGTTCATGAAGGGACAGACCGATCCGAAAACAGTACTAACGTCAGTAGGCTGACAATGAAACAATGAACTGGTTGTGGAAGTTTCATTTTAGCTGTCATACAAAAGCCTATCTTAATGATGAGTAAAAATGGGCATTTTGTTCGATTGGCGGGTTTCTCCGGCTTGTTGGGTTTCTTAACAATAGGAATGTATGGAAGAATTTCGGTTCTGGTGAAAAGTGGTCCGATTTGAGAAAGGGGTATCAAGGTTGTGTTTACTAGGCCTGATAGTTTTCATAAAAATGAACCTTCACTATGAAGGACAACGTACATTTATAGATATCTGTTGAAGTGACTTAGATCTATAGTGCTGAATTCTATTTTTTTTAGTTTTACTTCTATCTGCTTGTTCCGTTTTTTGACAACACGATAAAAATTAAGGGTTTTTCTTCTTGCCCGGTTGCATTCTTTCTCAATCAAGTTGGGGTTCGATAAAATGCTATTTCGTCATCGGACGAACGATTTATCAAGCGCACTATTGCAAAACAAAATGGGTAAAACTGTCACAATTATTCCTCCAGTGTCATATAATATACATATCCGTTTTTCGTAAACCAAGCACATATGGACAACGTTTGCTTAAAAAAATGTTATGCCAAGTTATTTTAATCGCTTTGAGTATATTAAAATTGGGGAAAAAAAATTAAAATCCGTAGATTTTTGATGAAACAAATTATTTATGATTATATATTTAACAATGAGAACGCTTTTTAGAAGTAGCTACTTAATATAAAAACAGACTCTTTAGCATTATGCATGCAGTTCTGCTAGCTTCTTGTAAAGCAAAGGGGTATGTAAAAACTTGAGGTCTATTAAAAGGTTGTAGGAAAAAATGACAACGGAAACTTTGCCATTTTTACCGTTTACTATACTTGCCGTTTACCGTTATCTCCGTTACCATTCCATTATTTCAGTTACTATTTTTCCATTATCATTTTTTTCGTACCCCTATTAAAATACTATCTCGGATCAGCGAGTCATTGATAATACAATCAATTCCATATTAGTTTAAATAGATATTTTAAAATGCACGTATAAATATACGTATAGAGATGACATAGAGACAAGTTAGTAAAGAAACATCCCAGTAAATTTTCCCATGTGGGATACGTATGGGTTTTAATTGGGATTTGCATGGGAAGGTGGGAAAGGGGAAAACCCATATTAATCCCGTGGAGAAAGGAGCCATTTCTGGGGGGGGGAAATGCCTGGGTTTTCCCACCCTGGGAAACGGAAACCCCCTGTAAAATACACATGAAATATGTATGGGAATGCCCATGTAAATCCCACCCGAGTAAACCCAGGTGGGTCCCAACTGGGAAATGCATGGATTATGCGTGGGAATTCCGACCATGGATTTTACCTCGATTTTTGTCTCATTCCCATGCAAATCCCTGCATGGGATTCACGTGGGAAGGCCAAAAATAACCCTGGGTTTTACATGGGTTTTAGATGGGTGTGCTTACCGGGATGTGACTTTTCGGATGACAGGATGTGGTTAAGGATTTCTAGGGACCGGCTAGTTACTCATAATTTCAAATGCATTGTAAAACAAGGACTAAAAATAATGACGCTTTTCAAAGAAATTAATGAAATAGGGTTGGAATGTAAAGGTTAAACATCATATTGCAGTTGCTTTGTTAGTCTGTAAAGATAAATCCTATCTTTCATGATTCACAGTCTTTGTAACAGTTTCAAACTCTCTGAAGAACAAACACTGTAGCTAACTCCTGATTAATTACTAATATATAGGTATGTCAAAATATCTTAAGTTTTAAGATCAATTACAAAATCACTTTTCTTTTAATAGTTCCTAAGTTTAGCTTTTGCTCTAGTTCAAAATAAAAATTCTTAAAGTTAGAAATACACAAAACAATCAAAGCATGCTTAACCAATTTTTGGAGATCGCCAAGCACAAAATTTAACCATCTTAGTATGCAGTTTTACCTGATGGGGACGCTGCCTGATATTGTGCAATTACAGAATGCGGGAAATTGCGCATGTATAACTTTATTATGTGAAATAAAGGAAAAAGGAACTTACTATAAAAGGGATAAGATACTCATTTTGAAATGCGTTCCTTGAGCACATAGAGTACACTGATCACACAATACAATGTTTACTAAACCAGGTTGTTGTATACGTGTGATTTCTAATTCTGTTGCACATTTCCTCATAACAAATGGACTATCTCACTCAGTTTTGCCATATCTGTGAGACGGTATAGAGACAGAAGGGCCTTGGACAAAGGGCCTTGGACATAAGGGCCTTTCCCAAAAACGCCTTTCACAAAACGGCCCTAAATGAAAAGTTGGACAAAAGGGCCTTGAGAATTTTTTTCTAGGATTTTGAGTTTTAATTATTTAATAAAATATGTAATAAAATAACAAGTAAAAAACAAACTTCATTGTGTTTTTAAAGATAACTGCCTTGATGTTTCAATTACTCCCCATCACTCTCTTGAGATTTCCGAAGCACTGTGCCACAGGTTAATCCCTGTTTGTACCAATCACTGGCTTGATGTTTACTCATTGTAAAGACTCTTTCAGTTACTTCCCATCACTGTCTTTAGATGCCAGATTTCGCAGTCATTGTGCCACAAAAGATAATCTCTGTCCTTTGTTTCGTGCCTCTGCACTGTGCTGCTTAAACACACGCGCTAAGCCGGATGATGTTGGCGTGTCAGTGTCTTGTCGATATATGAGTTCTGAATTTGAGGTCTTTATTTGAACTGTGACAAACAGCAATGGATATAAGACAAAGTAATAAAGGACAGCCAAAAATTTGCCTCGATGAATCAGGCAATAAAATCAATAAACTTTGTTTTTGGAGTTTTATTACACAAAAATAATAAAAATAATTTTGAGAACCATATCCAAAAAAAATTCTCAAGGCCCTTTTGTTCAACTTTTCATTTAGGGCCGTTTTGGGAAAGGCCCTTTTGGAAAAGGCCGTTTTGGGAAAGGCCCTTATGTCCAAGGCCCTTTTGTCCAGGGCCCTTCTGTCCCGGATTCCTGTGAGACACCAGACTGCGCTTTATGTTTGGCATCGCAATCCTTGATTTGCAGCCACGCCGGTTCTACACATGAACGGTATTGATCATTGTGTACTTTGCTTTGTCACCACAGAACAAACGAATCTGGGTCAGGGGTAAACACAACACACTTTCTTTAACCGGTCTAGACTATATTGCTTGTTTTGACCCCAGAAGGGTAGGCAACTCTGCTTATGTGGTCTATATTTAGCAAACCTAAATACACTTAAAAACAGTTTCCAGGGCTTCTGCTGTGCGGCACTAATACATCTTCCGTATATCTAATTTCATGGTCGTGCCAGTTGCCATCCGTCCGTTGTGCGCGGTATAATATATAAGAAGGAAAGTATTACAGATTCAAATAACCGTTAACCTGTCAATGAAGGATAGACCTCTGCGCTGTGAAAAAGGTAAAAAAGTACTTTTTGTCTGGATTAACAGCTGATGACATTTTAAGAATTTTTTTCAGAAGGTATGTTGCTCAATGAAAAGCTATAATTAAGGTCACCAATAACGATAACAACGTTATAAGTGTAATGGTGAAGGCACTTTATACCGAGTGTTGTATTAATGTTTCCTCGACATTTAAGACAAGATGCAGTATTTTTTCTGTCCATAGGACTTAGAAATATGACCGCTTTAGTGCATTCTGGCGCATGGGGTGTCAGTACAGATGTAGATTTTCGTATTTATTTTCAGTAAAAATTCTTTCTGTTTAGTATGCAGCCACCACCTCAACACATCAACTTCCAGTCTCTCACAGAAACTTTTGACAATACTTCTCAAGTAATTCATTTAATTTATCTTTCAAGGAAACAGTCAAATTGAAGATGGATACACTGAATTTGTTGACGCTTTGGATGCTCTGCAAGTCTTTCGTTGGTTCGAATGGTTCTGCTGTTACACTATACAACTTTACAGGTAGTATTATTCTTATTTATTTTGGTTCTAGAAGGAGCATTAGCTTAATATTGAGAAGTAGTTGAAATAGAGAAGGTATTTTCGATCTGTTCTGTTCAGAAGCTGTTTTTTTTTGTATAAATATAAAGCATAGGTATCTATACAAAATGAGAAATTAGCTGTGAATCTTTAAGAAAAAGGACTAATGGTCCTCCAGAACATAAGAAGTAGTCCTCAGACTATCTCAGAACATATAAGAAATAGTCCTCAGACTATCTCAGAACAGATAAGAAATAGTTCTCAGACTATCTCAGAACATATAAGAAATAGTCCTCAGACTATCTCAGAACATATAAGAAGTAGTCCTCAGACTATCTCAGAACATAAGAAGTAGTCCTCAGACTATCTCAGAACATAAGAAGTAGTTCTCAGACCATCTCAGAACATAAGAAGTAGTCCTCAGACCATCTCAGAACATAAGAAGTAGTCCTCAGACTATCTCACAACATAAGAAGTAGTCCTCAGACTATCTCACAACATAAGAAGTAGTCCTCAGACCATCTCAGAACATAAGAAGTAGTCCTCAGACCATCTCAGAACATAAGAAGTAGTCCTCAGACTATCTCACAACATAAGAAGTAGTCCTCAGACTATCTCACAACATAAGAAGTAGTCCTCAGACTATCTCAGAGCATAAGAAGTAGTCCTCAGACTGTGTGGCTCTCCGTATAAGAGACTCAGTTCTTTGCTTTATTCAGTCACGCGAGGCTGGAATTCTATGGTATTGATATTCCAGACATTAATATTGGTAATTCAATATTAGAAATGTGCACGGCAGATTATAGACAGCCACTGTATACCCATAGATTGTAGTCGGCAACTGTATCCCTATAGTTGTAACCTGATTTTATCTTCCCATATACTGTACCCGGTTTTTGTCTCCCAGAGCTTGTTCCCGGCTTTGTCTCTTCTTAGCTTGTACCCGGCTTATGGCTCCCCATATTTTGTACCCAGTCTTTGTCTCCCGATAAATTGTACCCATCTTTTGTCTTTCCATAAATTGTACCCGCTTTTGTCTCCCTATAGACTGTAGCAGCTTTTGTCTCCCTATAGACTGTACCCGGCTTTTGTTTCCCCATAGTTTGTACCCGATTTGTACCCTAGGCAGGTTTTCAAAATTCATCAGGCCTTCAAAGTATCCATTATTCTTCTTTAGTGTATGCCGGAAGATATGGCTGAAAAGGAAAAGGAATCACTCGGCCCTTGGTAAACAATAAACTTACATAATTAAATCAGTGCCATATCAGTATCTTTTTTCTAAAATGGAAATACCGATATGTGTTTTTATTTGATGTTTTGAATTTTGAGATTTCCATGCATCATCCGTTTAAATTATCAAAAGTGGTGCAAGAAAAAAGTTTACCTTGGCAAGTTTCTCACGAATTTATTTGACAAAGACGATTTTCTGAAGACTCAAACGTGGTTGGATACGGAGCGTACAAAATGATGGATTGTTCAAGTTTGGCAGTTTTTTTTTAAATTTGGAATGGAAGAAAGGAACAGAATCCCCTGAACCATTACTGAAATATGGACATATTATGAACATATTACTATAGGTAGGGACGGACGCAGCGTTTAATTGAGTCCATTTATTTACATGAACAAATATTATTAAAATACATTTACACGCAAAAAAAAAGTTCGGGGCGGGGGCAAAATATACTGGAAGGGGAAGATAGCTTAGTATAGCTCCCTTCGGGGGGAAGCTGTACAGGGGGGAAAATAGCCTGTTACACCGGTGCTCCGTGTCTAGCGCGTATACGGAGAACCATCAAGAGAAATATTAAATAATAGTTCTCTTGCGAAATATTGCCATATGGGTTTTGCATCTAAATAAAAATCTTGGTCGCTTTTGGGACATGAAAGCGACGCTGCTGTGGTGTTGCTTCTGATGATGTTTTACTATTTTCCGCATCGCCGATAGGAGACCGCTTTTAGTCATATCGCCAGTTTTGAAACGACGTCGCGTCTCATTTCATGGCATTTCAACAATGTACTTAGTTGCAGAATAATCTGATGAAGGCAATAATTATATTTCTCCAACTACTGCTTTCAAACGACATTTGGTGACATCTCCTTAACGTGGTTTGGGTTATCTTCACAACGTTGTCACTTTAGAAGCGCCTTTTAGCGTCATCGAAACCACATATTCATGATTTCGTTTAGGTCGCTTCTATGACATCGTTTTGGCGACGTCGCAATGACGTCACTGTATGGCGGTATATTTGTGCAAACATTTCACGGCTTTCGCGGTCCAACATTAAATTTTGATCGCAATGGTATTTATGTGCAATTAATAGACGAGAAAATACTTAATTCTTTCGCGAACCACTTTTTGTGTTATCCAAGTCGCTATTAATTTCTGCACGTGGTTTTTCTTATTAAAAAAATGATAGAATGAATTAAATTTATCGCAACTGTGATTAACTTTTCGCGTTCCAAAATTAAAAAATTAAATAACATGATAAAACGCATGTTCAGGCAAACGTTCTTTAAAACACAAGAGGTTTAATTATGGTGCGCGATAAAATTATGGCGTAATTGAAGAACGCGACCTGAATAGTAAAAAAACATATGAAATGTAAATGTTGCGCGGCTAAGAAAATTGCCGCGAGGCCATTCAAATGAACGCGAGGAAAAGTAAAATATACAACATGTACGTTTTGATTTTTTTATACCGCCATACCCAGGAGACATTTGCTCGGTCGCATAAGTCGTTGGGACGGTACTTGGTCATAATTACTTCTTGCCATTAAGTACGAGGCAGTGATATGGCGGTATATTTGTACAAAAATATCAAGGCGTTCGCGCTCCAACACTTATTTTTGATCGCAATGGTATTTATGTGCAATTAATAGACGTGAAAATATTTAATTCTTTCCCGAACCAATTTTGATGTTGTCCAAGTCACTATTAATTTCTGCACGTCGTTTTTATTATTAAAAAAATAAATGATAGAATGAGTTACATTAATCGCGCCCTACAATTAACTTTTCGCGTTCCAAAATTAAGAAATTAAATTACGTTGTGAAACGCATAGTAAGAAAAATATTCTTTAAAACACAAGAGGTTTAATTATGGTGCGCGATAAAATTATGGCGTAATTAAAAAGCGCGAAATAAACAGTCAAATAACATATGAAATGTAAATGTTGCGCGGCTAAGACAATTTGCCTCGAGGCCATTCAAATGAACGCAAGAAAAAATAAAATATACAACATGTATATGATTTTTTGTTCAAATATACCGCCATAGTTAATCTATCATCGGTGCGTGTAATAATAAAAACAGAATGGGGAAGTTAAATATGCCAAAAAAAAAAAACGAACCAGTCGTGACTTCGAACGTCTCAAAGGTTACAGAATTGTAGCCAAAGGGACTATATTCTTTTAATGCTCTTTCTACTCTAAACCGATTATTTAATCTTAGGATACTACACAAAGGGGTAGAAAATTATATTGCCTGGCCCGCTTGGTTCTATATTTGTTTATTGTTTCTTGTTCACTTGTGTTCAAACAGGCCACGTCGCATAATCCCACAGAAATGCTTCAAAATTTGACCGGGAATGATTTTGCAAAAAAAAAAAACCCGAAGTATTTAATTTAAATAAGCCAAAAATAACTTGATCTAGTCCATTAATGAGCTGCTAAACGCATATT